>SSNS01000028.1:3218626-3680276 GCA_006937985.1 Aphyosemion australe | reverse complement strand
GCTTAAACTCCAATGAGTAGGGGTGGGGAAGCGGATTCGAGGTAAGTAGGAGAGGTGCCGGTCCACACTCCTGATCGGTAGATGGCAGTACTGCACCTCATGTTGTTTGCAGGCCCCTAAAAGAAGAACTCAAATGAGTGGTTTCTAGAAAAAAACTATAAAAGAAAGGCTAAATTTATAATCCAAAGCCCTCTTCTAGTAGTTCATTAGCACTTAACAAGTCCATATTTCTAGACCGGAATGAAGAACAGCTTCCATAGTTCACTGACTTAGCTAAACAGCAAAATTAGCAAATGCTAACTTTTCAGCGCCAAACCACTTTTAAGAGCAAAAAACATAAATCTACTGGACAAACCTCGAGTTGAAAAATGTCCACACGCAGTTCCAAACTTAACTAGACAATATTTCCAGACCGGAATGAAGAACTACAGCATCCATAGCTCGCTGAGTTAGCTAAACAGCTAAATCAGCAAATGCTAACTTTTCAGCGCCAAATGACTTTTAAGTGCAAAAAAACCTAAAACTGCCGGACAAACTTCGAGTTGAGAGATGTCCACACGCAGTTCCAACCCCCCAAAACAAGTTCCCATTACCAACCATCGAGTTAACGATCCATAAACGTGTTTAATTAGTCCAGAACGGGAGGCACGCGGCACTCCGTGTAATGTCTTCAAACTGCTGACTCACAGGACTGTAAGCATGCTAACACTTCCTTCTCCTCTTCAAAATAAAACCAAAATAAAATACAGCAAAACGAATCTACACTTTTCTTGCTTTTAACATATACCGAGGTATCTTTAGAAGTTTTAAATATTTTTAAACATCAATTACATATGATTTTAGCTATATTTATATAACATATTGAGCTTCAACCTTTTAACACCTTTTTAAAATGTAACATATTTCATGAACTTATTCAATGCACTAACACATTTATGTGAGTTGCATATACATTTAACTATGTAGTGCAGATAAACATTCACAGCTTAGATTGAAGTGCTTACCTGAATTTTTTTCCGAATGGGGTGCAGTGAGCCAGCTGATCTACCACAAAATGGTCTTCCGCTCAATTAAAATTCCATGACTTTTCAATATTATTATTATCACCAGGTAACCAAATATCAATACACCATCAATCACAATATCAATGCTGGTAGGTGTATATATACATACATACACACACATATACACATATACACACACACATATATATATATATATATATATATATATATATATATATATATATATATATATATATATATATATATATACTCTAAAAACGTGAAATAATTTTACTGTTGTGTCAAGGGCTAAAACCAATATTTAAAGGATATTGAAAATTATGAATGTAACTTAATAAAATGGAGATTTACCAGCCTAAACCAGGCCTGCAGGTTGAAATGGTACAAATTTGTACTTTATATCAAATTGAACCCTTAAAGGGCCACTTCTGGCCTTCTAAAGACCAATATTGTACTATTGAGGGAACATTTTAAAAAAATGTACCTATAGGTACAAAAATGTTCTTCTCTCGTACCTCTATTTCTGAGAGTGTCCCATTTTCATCTGATTTGACTAAAAGATTGTTTTTATTTGGTTCTTTTCTCTCTGAGATTTCTTTCCAAACTCCTAACCATGTGCAGAGGTCACTTGGGGATCAACTTAGTCACTGTTGGCAAGGCACATACTGTATATTTCTTGTGCTGCCTTCCTGGACCAGGTCATTCTTGCAAATGAGATTTGACATTTCAAGTTTTCATCTAGTTAAATAAAGGAATAATAAAATAAATAAAAGTGTATGGTAAAACTAGGATACTTTGTGATGTTGAAATACTTTGACTTTGTAAATAGACTAAATTAATGTAGCATTCTCTAGTTTTCCAGACCACCCAGGGGCAGATTCAGGCCGGGCCAGTTGGACTGACAGAACTCCTGATCATAAAACCAGTAGATCAGCGGCTGAGTGACACAGGGTTGAGCCGATTACATTGTTAGATAGAAACACTACTTGATATATATGGTGTGTGTGTGTGTGTGGGGGGGGCTGCTCTGTCTTCTCAATCCCCAGTGAGTCGTAGCGGATGGCTGCTCATACTGAGCCAGGATCCTCTGGAGGTTTCTTCCTGTTAAAAGGGAGTTTTCCTTCCCACTGTCGCTACATGCTTGCTTAGTATGAGGATTGTATCAAGACACTGACACTAGTCAGTGTCTTGATACAATCTGCTGGGTTCCTTATATAGGAAACTTTTTTACTGATTGGCTTAATGAACTGAACTGTATTGGAATGTTTACTTTGTGAAGTGCCTTGAGACGACTCTTGTCGTGATTTGGCGCTATATAAATAAACTGAATTGAATTGTTAAACACGAATCCCTTTGGCTTTGCCCTGCCTACATTTGGTTAAAAAAAGAAAAGTCACTGGAGTTCAGATTGTTTCTGAACCACCAATAACCAATTGGTCGTTGGGCCGGTCTGGTCATATCATGAAACACCTGCTGCCTTTGGCTTGGTGCGCTGTCTGCAGAGTTACTTACCTTTTTGGATTCACCACAAAATGTCAAAAATCCAGTAGTACAAAAGGTAGCTCACATGTGAGAGAGACGTTGTTTTGTTTTGAATGTAAGGACGATGGTGGCAGAGGAGTTAAGTGCCTGCCATGCAATCGGAAGGCTGCAGGTTTGTGCCCCGCTCAGTCTGTTGCTGTCGTTGTGTCCTTGGGCAAGACACTTAATCCTCCTTGCCTGCTGGTGGTGGTTGGAGGGACCGGTGCCGCCAGCCTACAGCTGCCTCGCCTCTGTCAGTGCACCCCAGTGCAGCTGTAGCTTGTCACCACCAGGGTGTGCATGTGTGCGTGAATGGGTGGATGACTGATTGTGTTGTAAAATGCCTTGGGGGGTACTAGGACTCTGGAAGGTGCTATATCAAATACAGGCCATTAAGCTTTTGGGAAGATCACTGGCACAAGCACATTCATTACTGGGATGTCTGATAGGAGACATGTGCACCAGTGCCAGAGGAGGGTAGAGAAGTCAAAAAATTGTATATTTTCCTCAAGAAGAAAAAAAAGAAGTAAAAGTAGTCATCAAAAATGATTCACGTTAGAGTAATGCAATACCGCATTACTCTAACGTGAATCATTTTTGATGACTACTTTTACTTCTTTGAAAGGCTTTTTAGTCTAATTATTTAATCTGATAGATAAAAGTAGAAAGTCATCTGCAAATCCCAGCGATTTAAATAATAAAATAGAAAATAAGTAAAAATAAATAAATGATAAAATAACAGATGAAGGCAGAAACACATTTCCTAATAGCGCTTATCACAACTAAGCTTTAGAAACCAATCCTTCCAATATGTAATGTATACAGGTTAGAACAACCAAAACTACTTCCATTGAATATATTTACTATTTACTGTAAATTCACTTAAATCAATTCATTTAAATCAGACTGTAAATGTGTGTCTGCTCATTTCAGCTTAACACCTGCTTGATCTTCATTCGGTCAATAGCTAGAGCTGGTAGAGTAACTAGTGATTGTACTAAAGTAAGAGTAGAGGGGTTGTATGGTACTCAGCGTTTTTCCCAAGGACACTTTGACATGTGGCGAGGAATCCAGGATCAAACATCAACCTCCTGATCATCTGTCAACTAGTCTGTCCACTGAGTCTCAGCTGCCATTTGTGAGAAAAAAAGGTCAGATTTTTCATAATTAATTTAAAAAATGTTGCCAAAGTTACTCTTAGGTTTGCAGAGGTTGTTAATAATCCATCCATCCATTTTCTGTAACCGCTTATCCGAGCAGGGTCGCGGGGAGCTGGTGCCTATCTCCAGCAGTCATCGGGCAAGCAGGCGGGGTACACCCTGGACAGGATGCCAGTCCATCGCAGGGCAACACAGGACAAACAACCACACACACCTAAGGACAATTTAGAGAGACCAATCAACCTGACAGTCATGTTTCTGGACTGTGGGAGGAGGCCGGGGTACCCGGAGAGAACCCACGCATGCACAGGGAGAACATGCAAACTCCATGCAGAAAGACCCCAGGCCGGGATGTGAACCCAGAACCTTCTTGCTGCAAGGCAACTGCGCTAACCACTGCGCCACTGTGCAGCCCGTTGTTAATAATAAATATAACAAAAAATAAATAAATAAAAATTGATTAAGAGAAAGGAGAAAACCTGATGTTGTGTTTGACCATTGTATAATTTGACTAATAAATAAGATTAGGTCTGGCAAGAATCACTACTGAACCTTTTGCTCAGACTAGCCATTAGCTTATCAATCCTGTATAGGAAAACTCAGATAACTCAGAACTAATAAATAAAAACCAAATGTCTGGTGTGTAACAGCTCAATGTTACATGTTAAACTGCATCTGGTTTATTTGCAGAAACCTTAAATACAGCAAAAGAACCAGAAAAAAAAAGAGTAAGAAATTTGTTTTGTTTTGTTACATTTCCTCTTAAATTAGACTAAGTAAGGACAACATTTATCTTTGGTGTTACATAACTTACGACTGCAACTTGAAAAGTATTATTCATATGTTACATGGAGCAGGTAACAGATAATATTACTATCACTGAAAATCATAAATATGTAGCTCATAACTCATGTTTGAGAGGAACAGAAACATCATCGGTTTGTTTCAACAGATTTTGTCTCCTCTCTGATCACCGGTCTCATTCTGACACTCAGGCGCAGATGAAGTGGAGTTTCTCCTGACAGTCCCGGTTCTCCCACGTTCCATTTTTGGTTAAAGCTCCACAGCGTCTCATCATTGGACACAGCTGGTCCTGATCTCCTCCTTGGGACCAGGCCTGGTACTCCAGAGGGTCACTGTTCACCCACAGCCAGCTGTCTCCAAGGTAACGCAGACCAATCCACACCCGCTCTGTGACACTCATCTGATTGATCTCATTTGTTGCCAGAATGTTCTCCGTGATAGTGACCAGGCTGGTGAATTGGGAGCGATTCCCTCTGCAGTACTCCAGAGCCTCCTCCCAGGTCTTCTCCTGCTGCACCAGAGTCAGGGTAAAACAGAAGAAAGGATTTTCTTCCCCACCATTTTGCCAGACCCATACACCGTTTGTCCAAAAGATATTATCAAATATAGTACCACTACTGAATGAGAAATCTTCTTGTTTGACATATGTGACATTTTCTCCATCTGACCATTTCCAACTTTTCAATATTGAGTTCCAGTAAAGACCGATCCATCCGTTGTTGTCCTCACCCACAGACAATCTAAACAAATTTTCGTCCAGTTGACTGGTGAGACATGAAAGGTCAACGTAGTTGGTTTTGCAGTATGTTCGAGCATCAGACCAAGGAAGCTGTCTTTGGATAAAGACGTGTTTAGCAGACAAACAGCATGCGCCTGTAATGATGATCACTCTGAAGATGATCTTCTCCATCCTGCTTCAGTCTGTGTTCAGCTCCTCTGAGTCTGGGACTTTATTCTCTTCCTTTAGAAATAGAGATGAGGACAGAACATTTTCATACATCTAGACAAGATCACTGATGACATAAACAAAGCAGAATAATGAGTTTGTAAAACAAATCTTTCCCAGCCGGATATTCAAAGTCATTTAAACGTTGGGTTTGATCCGTGGTGGAAGACAAATGAAGCAAAACACTAAAAAACCTTTATGTTTTAGTGTTGACTGGGATCTGCACAGAAAACTCCAGTATAATGTATGATTTTTTTTTTTAATAGGAGGAAAATAGTAAATGAAATCTGTTTTGGAAACTTACTTACAAATGAAAATCCCAGTGTGGATGCTGCAGTTCACCCTGGTAACCCAGATGAAGCATCTCTCTCACTGGGGGGATTCCAGGAAATTTCCTGGAAAATACTAATATGGGATGAAGGTGAGGTAACTTGGCTTGGCTTTGGTCCAGGTGGTCCACCAGTTCTTAATGACCCTTTTAAGAGACTCAAAATGATGAAATAGCAACCATAACATGGTTGTTTTGGTCGCTTCAGGCAGCTGAAACAGAGAGAACGATGCCAGGAATCAAACCGTAGAATTACAAAAATACAAAAATCTTTTAGTTTAAAAGATTATCAGGTCACATATGTGGTTACAAACACCTCTGTGAGTTAAATCTGATTTAATAGCAAAATTATTTTTGTTAATAATTTTTCCATCACTTATATGTTTCATTTGTGAGTTACGCATGACTGGTTTGAGGAGTTCTCCTTGTTTTAGTCTGGGCTCCTAACTACCTTATTTGGTTAGTAGGAAAATTGAAAGGCACACTAAAAGAGCCCATGATGGTGATGGATAATTTGATTAATGACGTTTCATTATTTGGATTAATGTTCATTTTCTGACACTGTGGTTCCTGTGATTTGCAAACATCAAGGCTGAGCGAGTTTATTGCATGAATGTTTGAAGGGGCGTATCCCTGCTCCTTTCAGAGGTAGATGAGACGTGGATGGTGTCCTGGACAATCGTAAACCGTGTCTTTGTTAGAAAACTTCTGGAAGGGGGAGGGCAGGATCAGGAGGACATTGACCTGTTATCATTTCGCTCTCAGGACACACGCTCCTGGAATGCTTTTTTGAAAGATCTTGACTGTGTTCCTCCTTTCATAATAAAATTGAAATTAAGTCTTTTGATTGAATCAAGAACTGTTTCCCTGATTCTTGTAATAAGTCTCTGAATAAAAATTCCACAACAGGATTAGGTTAAGGTGCTGGTTTTGCTATTTAAACATTTTTGGCAAATGTTATAGACTTATAGGTTCCAGTGACCTTTTCCTTTTGCAGCCATCCAGCTATCAGCTCCAGGCTTCTGGGGAGAAATACCATGACATCAGCAGCTGAAAGTCCAAAGGCAAGGATATCATTAACTGCCCAGTAGCACCCTGCTATGTGGTCAACTTCCCACCAGTTAAATACCAGTTCTTCTCTTAGTCCAGCTGTCAGACCCTCCTGTTGCTCATCTGTCTGTTTCCTCTTCTCCTCTAGTTTCCTTTCTGCAATAGATTTTGCTTCTCTTGCTTTACTTCAGTCTTTTTTTTTTTTTTTAGATTCATTCATGTCCTCTGCATCTTTGATCCGACCTTGGGACAAGTCTGCGATGAATGTGTCTGCTCTGTCTTCTCAATCCCCAGTGAGTCGTGGCGGATGGCTGCTCATACTGAGCCTGAAGGTTTCTTCCTGTTAAAAGGGAGTTTTCCTCTCTACTGTTGCTACATGCTTGCGTAGTATGAGGATTGTTGAAAATGCAATCTGCTGGGTTCCTTATATAGGAGACTTTTTACTGATTGGTTAATTAACTATACTGTATTGGAATGTTTACTTTGTGAAGTGCCTTGAGACGACTCTTGTTGTTATTTGGCGCTATATAAATAAGCTGAATAAAGTCCAGTCATGCTGTAGTGATGTCACTTCTCTGACTCCAATAAAACACCACAGAAACAAAACAAAAAGTAATTAGTGGAAACAACAAAGAAAGATAATAAAATATGTTCTAAAGCCCCAAAAGAAAGTTTTTTATTTAAAAAGAAGAAACAAGTGTTTTTGGGAACAGACTCACACTAGTTTACAACGGCAACACAATGAAGCTTGATTATAGGTTAAATGAAGAAATAACAATAAAGTATTAGATTACAATTTGATTACTTCCAAAAGTTACTTTTGACAAACACATGAGTTTCACACACTAACAAAATCCTCACTTTCTGATATTTTTGAGTCAGGAAGCTTCTTGAGGAGGTGAAGGACAGATGGAGGTTTAAGTTCACACTCGGGATGACACTCAGGCGCAGATGAAGTGGAGTTCCTCCTGACATTCCCGATTCTCCCACGCTCCATCTTTGGTTAAAGCTCCACAGCGTCTCATCATCGGACACAGCTGGTCCTGATCTCCTCCTTGGGACCAGGCCTGGTACTCCAGAGGGTCACCGTTCACCCACAGCCAGCTGTCTCCGAGGTAACGCAGACCGATCCACATCCGCTCAGTAATGCCAGTCTGATTGATCTCATCCGTGGCCAGAAGGTTCTCGGTCTTAGAGAGCAGGCTGGTGAAGTTAGAGCAATTCTTGCTGCAGTATTCCAGAGCCTCCTCCCAGGTCTTCTCCTCCTGCACCAGAGTCAAGTTCAAACAGAAAAATCTACGAAGATCAGTACCATTTTTCCATTCCCATTGATTTCTGGTCCAACGGACATTTTCAGCACTGTGTAGTGGAGTAGAACCATCTGGTAAATCCAGATTATTGACATAGGTGACATTGTCTCCATCTGACCATTTCCACCTTCTGATTTCTGGATCCCTGTAGAGACCGATCCATCCTCCGATGCCTTCTTTACCCACCATGTCTCTGAACACCTTCTCCTCCAGCTGACTGGTGAGAGGTGAAAGGTTGGTGTGATTGGTTTTGCAGTATGTTCGAGCATCAGCCCAAGACAGGCTGTCTTGGATAAAGACGTGTTTAGCAGACAAACAGCATGCGCCTGTAATGATGATCACTCTGAAGATGATCTTCTCCATCCTGCTTCAGTCAGTTCTGCTCAGTGTCTGGGACTTTATTCTCTTCCTCTCACACACAGACGATGAAGGAGGAAACATTTGCATTCATACAAACAAGATCCGTGATTACTTCAGAAAAGTCAAATATCATTTGCTCAAAAACAAATCTCTTTGGAAAGAGAGTTTAAAATGTTGTAAAAGACAAACTACTTGAATCAATTAAAAATAAAGTAATAAATAAAGCAGCAAATGTCCACCTAAATATAGCTGCAGAAAAAAATAAAATAAATGCAGTAGAAACAGAACTCCAGAGACGTTAGATCTACTACTTGAACCAAACCTGTACTGCTTTTAGCAACCCTGAGGAGGATCAATGACTGGTCAGAAGCTGCACAAAATACCACAACGATTAAATAACCTCATATAACAGGAACACCTGTCAGTGCATCTGCTTTAAAGTTGTTTTAATATTTCTGCTGTCAAGGATAAAAGTCTGCAAACTACGGAAGAGGATTAGGGCCACTGAAAAGAAAAAAAAGAAAAGAAAGAGAATTCTGACTTTTTTCTCAGAATTCTGACTTTAATCTCAGAATTCTGACTTTTTTCTCAGAATTCTGACTTTAATCTCAGAATTCTGACTTTTTTCTCAGAATTCTGACTTTTTTCTCAGAATTCTGACTTTTTTCATTCTGAGATTAAAGTCAGAATTCTGAGAAAAAAGTCAGAATTCTGAGATTAAAGTCAGAATTCTGAGAAAAAAGTCAGAATTCTGAGAAAAAAGTCAGAATTCTGAGATTAAAGTCAGAATTCTGAGAAAAAAGTCAGAATTCTGAGGAAAAAAGTCAGAATTCTGAGTAAAAAGTCAGAATTCTCTTTCTTTTCTTTTTTTTCTTTTCAGTGGCCCCAATCCTCTTCCGTAGAAAACAGCAGTCCTTTCCTCAGTTTTTGGTGAAGTATAGTAGAACTATTAATGTGTTGTGATCAGTGTCAATCACTAGGGGGCCTCGACCAATCCCATAATTGGTAAGAACAATAACAATCAAAACCTCATCAAATGTCATCAAGATCCAAATTCATTTCTTTCTCCGTTTCTCCAGATCACCAATCTCTCCAGGGACAAAATCTATCTATCTATCTATCTATCTATCTATCTATCTATCTATCTATCTATCTATCTATCTATCTATCTATCTATCTATCTATCTATCTATCTATCTATCTATCTATCTATCTATCTATCTATCTATCTATCTATCTATCTATCTATCTATCATCTGTCTGTCTGTCTGTCTGTCTATATCCATCCATCCATCCATCCATCCATCCATCCATCCATCCATCCATCCATCCATCCATCCATCCATCCATCCATCCATCCATCCATCCATCCTCTGGTGGTGATGACTTACATTGTAGCCACAGCTGCCCTGGGACACACTAACAGAGGCGAGGCTGCCGTACACACAGGCGCCACTGGTCCCTCCGATGGGGTGGGGGTGTCTTGCCAAAGGACACATAACTGACACGGACAGAGCCTGGAATTGAACCAGCAACCCAATGGTTACAGGGCAATCTCCTATCTCCTGAGTCAATTTTGCACCAAAAGGTGTGAAATATTTTACTTTATTTATAAAGAATCGATGTAAGATATGAGTTTAACTTTCTGACATGAGTGACAAAATGATTAAATGTTTTCAGATGTGCCTGAAGGTGATGTTTTCTCACAGAAACACTAAAAGAGGTTCAGAACTAGAGCTCATTTAGAGCTTTTGCTCCTCAGACTCCATGACCATAGACAGGCACACTGCTTTTAGAATTAGTTTTGTGTCTGTTTTATTTTTTACAGACCAAATATTGTTGTATAATCATTTTTCACACAACCCTCTGGTTTTTTTATTCATTTATTTGATATGAAATTTTTATTACCTTTGCTGATTCACAAACTAGAACACAGGATCATCCTGAGTGATGAGTTCTGGGCAAAACTGTTTTTTACCATTTGACACTCAGAAAAACCTCTGGTAAGAACCAACTCTCTGGGACACTGCATAAAAGCTAGACATACAGTCCTCCAGTAGATAGAATATCCTTGCTAAATATGAATCAGCACATACGTAATGGTCTCTCACAGCACACGCAAAAATGACTCCGATTGGCAAAAAAAAAAGTGCCAATACGTTTTCAGAGAAGTCTCTTGTGTGACTCATCAGTCTGAGCAGGTCTGAAGTAGGGAAACATTCCAGAATGAACTGGTTGATTTGATTTTATTTCACCTGTAGAAACTGCAGGTTAAAAGAGGTCATTCAGCATATTAATGAATAATTAAGTAACACAGTAAAACTTCAGTCACGGGTCAAATGAAGCTCATAATTTGGTATTAAATAACAACACATGATTGATTACTTAAGGTTACATTTGTAAATTTGAAAGAGTTTAAAAATGTGGAACACAGCGAATAGTGATCAGAGCAGAGAAACAATAAAGGTTTTGAATCAGGATCAACTACAACTGCTCTAATTAAAGGTTTTAACTCAGTTCACACTCATTCTGACACTCAGGCACAGATGAAGTGGAGTTTCTCCTGACAGTCCCGGTTCTCCCACGTTCCATCTTTGGTTAAAGCTCCACAGCGTCTCATCACTGGACACAGCTGGTCCTGATCTCCTCCTTGGGACCAGGCCTGGTACTCCAGAGGGTCACCGTTCACCCACAGCCAGCTTTCTCCAAGGTAACGCAGACCGATCCACACCCCCTCTGTCCCACTCTTCTGAATTATCTCATTTGTTGCCATAACGTTCTCCGTGTTAGTGACCAGGCTGGTGAAGTCAGTGCCATTCTCTATGCAGTACTCCAGAGCCTCCTCCCAGGACTTCTCCTGCTGCACCAGATTCAGGGTAAAACAGAAGAAAGACCTGGTCTCCTGACCATTGTGCCATTCCCATGCATCTTTTTTCCAATTAACATTATCTGTCATGTGTGGAGGAGGAGGAGGAGGAGGAGGTCCAACATCCAGATTGTTGAAGTTGGTGAAATTTTCTCCATCTGACCATGTCCAATCATAGACCTTTTTGTTCCAGTAGAGACCGATCCATCCTTCGTCGTTCTCATCCACAGACAATTTGAACAACGTTTCATCCTGTTCACTGGTGAGACATGAAAGGTCAGCGTAGGTGTCATTGCAGTAGTTTCGAGCATCATACCAGTTCAGTTGTTCTGAGATAAAGACGTGTTTGGCAGACAAGCAGCATGCACCTGTAATGATGATCATCCTAAAAATGACCTTCTCCATCCTGCTTCAGTCTGTGTTCAGCTCCTCTGAGTCTGGGACTTTATTTTCGTCTCTCACACACACAGATGAAGGATGAAACATTTGCATCCATATAAACAAAATCTCTGCTTACTTCAACACAGTCAAATACATTGTTCAAAACAAACCTCATGAAGAATTCACTTCAGTTTTCTATTTTCTAATCAAAGCTTACCCAACTAATTCTGCCCCATTTAAATTTATTGTTATTGCAGATTTACTGAAGTCTTAAAGTTATTGAGTTTATGAAGACAGAAAAGCAAAACTGCACTTGAACCATCCTGGTGCTGGTGTCAGAGTGACATGGCTGAGATTTTCATAAAAACAAAAGAGCTCTGAGCTTTTATTGTGACGTGGAAAACATCACTTTAAGACTCGGTTTGTTTGTACAAGGGCGAAAATAAGTATTTGACACCCAACTAATTCTTCAGGTTTACCCACTCATAAACAATGGAGAGATCTGTATTTTCATGGTAGCGACACCTCGCCTGTGAGAGAATCTTTTTAAAGAAATGCAGACGATCAAATTGTTTGATTTTTAAATAGACACAAAATTAGCATTTTTGTTTTTACATTTTATTGCATAAAATAAACATAATATGATAATAACAACTCTCCATTGTTTCTGAGTAGGAAAACTTGAAAAATCTGCATCAAATACTTTGTTTCTCCTTGTGTCATTTCTTAGAAAAAGTCCACAGTCTGTTTTCTTTACACTTTCCACGTCTGATTTGTTTCTCAAATCAGATTGTCAGAGCAATCTGTCAGCGGTGACAGGGCTGGATTTGTATGTCCAGTCATCACCAACACATTTGCATGACTGCTGCAGTCATGACATTGGTAACCATGGAGATCACCCATTGAAGCACCTTTTGGATGGTGTTTTAGGTCAATATCCAGTCATAAGAAAGTTTCTTATACAGCTTGAGCCTTGTTAGAACAGCTGTTGTGAGAGCCATTCAGGACTGTGTGTTTGTGAGATTTTAGACAATAGTTCTTGGCAAAATTGATGAAAACTTTCAGTGTTTTATTGCATCTTTATCCTGTAATTTTCTACTGTATAAATGAGAATTGGGCCTTTTATTAAGCTTCTAGGACTTTATCAGTTGATTCTGAAATACTTCCGTCCTCATCACCTCTTCAGAGACTCCTTGAAAGATAAATTTAAAGGTCAGATATTGTATTACACTTTAAAAAAAACAGTGTTTCTGCTTAACAACATTTATGTGAAAAAAGGAGCATTTCTTAGAACCACACGCAGATGATTGACCTTGTAGTAATAAAACATTCAGTACTGTCTGGATTAGAAAAACAGGTCTGGCAAATCAAAGAGGTTTAGTATTTCACACGAGACAAGTCTGTCCTGTGTGTCTTATTTGTTTGTCAAATAATGTTTACCCATGTGGAAGTGCCACCTCTCCTGGAAGTCAGTGCAGGACAATAAATTTAAAAACTGTCAGTGCATTGACGTTACTGTAGTCTTTACAGAAGGTCAAAAACAAATTATAAAAGCCATGGGATTGCATTAACGTATCAGGCTTGATAATTAACTCAGACCAGGCTGTAAAGTAACACATATTGGAATTGCAAAAGAAACAGGAACATCATAGATCAAAGTTTAACTCAGTTATTGACAAACATAATCTAAACTAAACTCCTGGTTAACACATTTAAGTGGAGGAGTTTTAATATCTAAAGCAGGGGGAACTTCTAGATCCAAAATGTCTATTTATCCTTTGACACACCCAAACACTTTATTAAAGACTGAATATGATCTTAATTACATCTGAAGGCATACATCTCATCATCAGAGTAAAGGAGTCATGGGAATGTAAATTAAGATCAATGTGAAAAAAAGATATTTAAGACTAACTAATTGAGGTAGTTCCTTTGTTCTACAGCAACCACACAGTGCAGTGAGTTACCTTGTAGCTTTTGCTCTTTGGTTTTCTCTATCTGTTGGGCAATTGTTGTCCTCTAGCGTTTGTTTGCTAACATTACAACAAAAACTTTTGGTGGCCCTCTAAAGGAGTTCAGTCTCTCTCTCTCCCTCTCTCTCTCTCTCACACACATGCACACACACACACACACACACACACACACACACACACACACACACACACACACACACACACACACACACACACACACACACACACACACATAACATACAGTTCAGGGCTTAAAAACTTATAAACTACCAGAATGCATATTACCCTCGAAAAAAATTCCCGGTACACTGAAAGGTAAAAAACAGAAGTGCCGGTACTGTGTACCGGTGCGTACAGGTCCACTTAAAGCACTCACTCGAAGGTGGCACACAGAGCGCTCAGAGCCCGACTCTGGGAAAGGTGAGTAGGATCCAACCACTTTTGAGGTGGGGGAGGTTTGCTGCATTTTTGTTGTTAAAATATAACCGTTCAACCAAGCACTTGTGCTTTAGCACCCCCAAAAATAGGCTAAAAACGTCCATGCCATAGCTCATCTTCGATTTCTCTTCACAACTACAGTGGAAACATTTTCCTTGTTAGCTTGCTAACACATGTACTACTTTGGATATTTTATTTGTTAGCTTGTTACCACATGTGCTTTTTGGATCTTCTTATGGCCAGCTGCATGCCGCTGTGCCTCGATCCACTTCACTGGTATGTTTTCCAATGCTTCACAGCACATTATGACACATGATGTCGGACTTTAGCATGCGGTTCCCTCTTGTCTCTTGCTCTTCACTACACTCCCAGCATGATAGTGCTTGCGTTGGCCACAGTTTTTTCTGTGATGACAGGAGACCCCATTTCCCCGGTTGCTTAATGTAAACCTTTGATGGATGTGGATACACTGTGTACGAAATTAGAGGTCTTATAGTCACTATAGTACTCCCTTGTAAATTGACCTTGTGTGTATTCACTTTAGATATAGAGAAAATAAACTTTATCCCTTTGTGTTTTACCAGTTTTAAGTCTGTCTTACCTTTGTGATGAAATTATACCCATCCCGGTTACCCTTGCAGGAATTAGGGTTATACTCTCTTTAGAGTATAGCCGTTTATTGTTTTCTGTAGAGCTGTGTTGAGTGGGTTAGTGTTGACAACCTGTCATCTCAGGAGCACCTCAGGAAGAGTAGGGGCCAGCCCCTCTTTTTGCAGGTTTGTATGTGTTTCTTGACTGGCCAGGGAACGCCATGGTATTACCTTGGTGGAGCTGGCCAAAATGGCTGGGGAGAGGGAAGTCTGGGCCACTTTGCTTAGGCTACTGCCCCCGCAATCCAACTTCAGCTAAGCGGACAATAATGGATAGATGGATGAATCGTAGAGCTGCTGTGTGAACCCCTCGTGGTTTACAGTACATCAGTCAAAAGATTTAATACATTATATAGAGGATTTATTAAGATAAATTGACACCAATTTGTATGTTTTTTCTTTTATGCTATTTTCTTTTCTTCCCAGGAAACGTACAAATCTTGTTATTTCTAATGGATTATAAGTAACTTTTTTCCCCATTTCAGAGCCTTAATTTAGCTATTATTAAATGTTAAGATAAATCAGGTCATATTACTGAGTTTTGGCAGCCTTCATTAGGAATCTTATTTTTCTCTGACAGTGAAATTATAGAAATATGTTTTTGAACTAAAGTATCAAAAAAGCACAAAACATTGGAATGAACAAAGTTCAGATCAAAGGAAAGCTTCACATACTTTAATTTTCTCAAAGTTCATTGAGTATTTAGATGACAAATATTTAAAGACCTAGAATTCATTTGAATGTTGGATTCAAAACAGATTCAATGTATTGCTAAACAATTTTTAGTCTTACATAACTTGTTACGTAATTTTAAAATACAATTTCAACATAATTTAAACATTAAGTCTTTTTTTATTAAAATGGAAATTAAGAGGGTAAATCCATCACTTGATGTGATTCCATCAGTGCTTCTGTTTATTCAGTCCTGCTGATGCAACAGCTGTCAGACATTTTCCTGCCAGTGTTTTTGCTATATTGTTATATTGTTATAGTTAAATAATCATTATCTGTAGAAAAAACTAGATGCAGTGACTAGAGAAAATTTTTAGTTTATTAGTCTTTAGCAGAGATTTGTTGCAGAGAAATCATAGAGAGCAGACAGCTTTCTGACAGCCTCAGCAAGTGTGCTTGATGCTGCAACAATATCTTAATTTTCTGGTAAAATACACTCAGTAGGTGGATGTTTTATATCAGAGTCTATAAAATAACATGTAAACTAGCTTTATGACAGATTTCGACGTGCGTGAGATGATTATAGAATAAATAAGAGACGGAAAAGTAGCTGATGAGCACCGAGTCTAGGGGTGAATCGGTTGAGTTTTGAAGCTACAAGAACAAAATGCAGAAAGCATCAGAGCTCAACATGAGCTGAACATGAAGAGACACAAGTCCGCTGTGGACTCGTACTCTGTCGGGCTGCTGAGCTGCACACGCGCTCCTATTTATCCAGTTTTATGCTGAAGAGAAAACACAAACAGAAGACGTCCGTGTTGTCAGGAGGACCCGCAGCAGAGTTGAGTCTCCGCGGTTCTCATGATGTGTTTAAGTACAGCCTGTCGCTCAGAGCTTCTGTTGATTACAATCAGACTCTCGTTTGAGTTTGTACGCGAACGAACCCAAGGAAAAAAGAAAATGGCAGAAGTTGCTCCAGCTCCCGCCGCCACTCCGGCCAAAGCAGCCAAAAAGAAGAGCACCAAGCCCAAGAACGTGGGTCCCAGCGTTGGCGAGCTGATCGTGAAAGCTGTGGCCGCTTCTAAGGAGCGCAGCGGTGTCTCTGCTGCTGCCCTCAAGAAGGCTCTGGCCGCCGGAGGATACGATGTGGACAAGAATAAAGCCCGCGTCAAGACGGCCATCAAGAGCCTGGTGGCTAAAGGCACCCTGGTTCAGACCAAGGGAGTCGGCGCCTCCGGATCGTTCAAGATGAGCAAAAAAGTTGAGACTAAAGCCAAGAAGCCCGCAAAGAAAGCTGCCGCTCCTAAAACCAAGAAGCCCGCAGCGGCCAAGAAGCCCAAAAAAGCTGTAGCAGCCAAGAAGCCCGCAGCTGCAAAGAAGTCCCCCAAGAAGGTCAAGAAGCCCGCAGCGGCCAAGAAGCCAGCCAAAAGCCCCAAGAAGGCCACCAAGAGCCCCAAGAAGGTAGTGAAAAAGGCTCCGGCAGCCAAGAAGGCTCCAGCTAGAAGGCAGCCAAACCCAAAGCTAAGAAGGCAGCTCCCAAGAAGAAGTGAACTCCTCACTAAACCCCACAGCTACACAAAGGCTCTTTTTAGAGCCACCACATCATCCAAAGAGCGTATTCTATTTGAACAGAAAAATATTTTGATTTATTTTTTTACTTGTATTAGTATTACATAAAAATATAACTGTATAAAAGCAGGCCACTTTAAAATTGTATTTATTATGACTGAGCATGGTTCTTTTACATCTTTAATCCCAGACATCAAGTTCAATATTTGTCAAGCTGACTAAACTATTTGAAATGTTGCAATGTTTTTTTTGTTTGGGATATTACTGATTGCTAAAGCTTACATAACACCCTAGTGTAAAGTACTATTTTAAGTGCTTATACAATTATATTTATTATCATTTAAACGTTCAGCTCATTATTCACACATTTACCACAAACACATTTTTAAACTTGAGCACAAAGAATAATAAATAGGCTTGAATATACAGTCACTAGAAAAATACTGAATAGGTCACATTATATAACCTACATTTCCTAATAATGTCAATTAATTCTGAAGTAAAGTTAAAACATCTGTGATCAAGTAAAGCCCTCAAACTTTAGGGTGAAAATTCTGTATTGAATTTAAAAACTGTACAGGATACATTACTTCATGGGTTCATTTAATTGCAGCTTTATAATTACATGGATGCCTTATGGAGATGATTTAGGGGTCTCAGTCCCTAATATAGGGATGGTGGGACCCCCCTGGTAAGCGGGCATACATGAAAACTCTTCATAGGTAGGATAAGGAAGAATGACGTAATCCAATAGGTGTGGCTTAAAGGGCTATGCTATACTCATAGAATCTGGGGTTACAATACGTAACTGTTTTTGTTGTTTTGCCTGACATTAGGAATGTAAACATGCCTCCTCTTACTCCAAGAGAGAGATTTGATTTTACGACAGTGACATTACGCAGCAAGCCTTGAGAGGGGGACAAAGAGCATATATCTGCAAAGTTCTAGCCTAGTGAACGAGACCAAATTCCTGCCTTGCAAAGTTTATCCATCCATCCATCCATCCATCCATCCATCCATCCATCCATTTTCATCCGCTTATCCGGAGTCGGGTTGCGGGGGCAGCAGCTTAAGGAAAGAAGCCCAGACCTCCCTCTCCCCAGCCACTTGGGCCAGCTCCTCCGGGGGAATCCCAAGGCGTTCCCTGGCCAGCCAAGAGACATAATCTCTCTTCTGACTCAAGACCATGGTCTCGGATTTAGAGGAGCTGATTCTCATCCCAGCTGCTTCACACCCGGCTGCGAACTGCTCCAGCGAAAGCCGGAGATCACATTCTGACGAAGCCAACAGGACCACATCATCTGCAAAAAGCAGAGACCTGATCCTTAGGCCACCAAAACAGATCCCCTCACCACCTTGGCTGCACCTAGAAATCCTGTCCATAAAAGTTATGAACAGAATCGTTGACAAAGGGCAGCCTTGGCGGAGTCCAACTCTCACCGGAAACGAGCCCGACTTACTGCCGGCAATGCGGACCAAGCTCTGACACTGGTCGTACAGGGACTTAACATCCCGTATCAAGGGGCCTGGTACCCCATACTCCCAGAGAATCCCCCACAGGGCCCCCCAAGGGACGCGGTCGAACGCCTTCTCCAAATCCACAAAACACATGTAGATTGGTTGGGCAAACTCCCACGCACCCTCCAGGACTCCACCAATGGTATATACACACACATATATATATATATATATATATATATATATATATACAGGGTCCGAAATTAACGGTCGCCACTCGCCAAATGCGAGTAAATCGCTCCACTTGGCGAGTAAAATTTGGAGCGCCACTCGCCACATGGCGAGTAAATGTTTGCACCAAATTAGTTATGTTTATCAGTCCTCTTCGATGGATTTCTGTGACGCTCCTCTACCGCCTGCATGCGACGTACACAGGCGAACGCGAAATGTGAGCGCCACACCCTACGTCATTTCCGCCTATCCCATTCACTGTTTATCAAGGTAGCGGTTAGCTTCGTGTTAAAACTAGCGGCGAAATGTGGAGGTTTTTACCTAGAGTCAGCCAGCCTTCAAAACGAAAACACGTCGAACTGGAAAAAAACCACCAGGAGTGGCAACCAGAAGATTTAATGAAACGTGGCGAACTGTGGCTACATTATGAACCAGAATATGCGCAAATGAGCTACACCGTTTGCCGTCAGTACGCTAGGGAGAAGAACCGTAACAATTCATTTGTCATAGGACTGACTGGAGTATAAGCCCTGACATACTTTCAGATATGTTGCATTTTGTGTGTGTGACTTCTTCAATAACGACACTCTTTATATCTTGAGGAGACGTCGCTCTTTTAATCTGTTAGCTTAAACAGATACATGCACGCCGGTTGCCCCCGGAACTCTCGTTTCCGTGTGCCCACAAACACTTCCAGGTCACTCATAACTCACCTCACTTAACCGAACAGACAAATAAGACAACTTCTATTTGTTCTTATCATTACAAGATATTCTCATGGTGTAGCTGTGTTCTCCAGAGATCTGGGACCACAGACATAGACGTAGACGCTCCGTGGACGGGTGCTGCCGTAGTGGCCGACCGCCATCTTAGATGGGTCTCCATTCGCCCCCAGTGCATTTATTTCTACTGAGGAAGGTGCTTACCCAACTAAAAAACACATTTTATCAAACTTTTTCACAAAATCAGACACATGGTATGGCATGATAATTAAAACACAATTAAACAAAATAAATAAAAATATAAAATCCCATCGGATAGGCTAGAAAAGTCTCAGAAAAGTCCCACGTGATCTGTTTTCAATAGTGAGCTGGTTGTTGCAACTGTAGGCTTTAGAAAAAACAGGCTTAGTAGTGCACCCTGCAACTCCAGTTGGGTTCAGAGCGTGAGGGACCCATCCAATATGGCGGTGACGCTGTTACGCTCTCCAGCGTCTACCTATTCATGTTTATGGAGGCCAGATTTCATGGACAGAGAAAACAAGGAGTCTTACTAGATTTCAATAAGAGTTCATTTAAAACATTTTTAAAAAGTAAAAAAAAAAAAATCAAATTACTAAAAAGTTGTTTTTCTTATTAATAATGTTTTAATTATGTTGTAACTCCTCTGTTTTAATAAAAAATAATACCATATTATAGAATAACGTGCTTTGGGTAGATAAAAATCATTTAAAATTTTGGCCAGTAGATTTTAGCATCCACCGGCCAAGTTGGCCGGTGAGTCAAAAATTTAGTTTCGGACCATATATAATATATATATATATATATATATAATATAATATATATATATATATTATAATATATATAATATAATATATATATATATATATATATTATAATATATATATAATAATATATATATATATATATATATATATATATATATATATATATATATATATATATATATATATATATATATATATATATATATATATATATATATATATATATATATATATATATATGATGGCTTGCCAGGCTAGCAAAGTTCAGGAATGGGGCTTTAAACCAATGACTGTAGAAAAGAAACAAATGTATATTCAAAATGCAAGCCTAATACAAGCGAATATTAGGAACAACACACAAACCTTACCTTGTAAATCACTATCCCAAAAAGTTTAATCCCAGAGGATTGAGAATACATGAAATTAAAAATACTTTATGATTAAGAAAGAAATACATTTCAAGTTGATATGAATTCGGATTGAACTCTTTGAGAAGTGCGTGGCTCTTAAAAGAGCCGTTTTGGGTCTGGTAGCAGAGAACCAGCAGCTTTACTTGGCCTTGGCGGGCTTCTCGGTCTTCTTGGGCAGCAGCACCGCTTGGATGTTGGGCAGCACACCACCCTGGGCGATGGTGACACCACCCAGCAGCTTGTTGAGCTCCTCGTCGTTGCGGACAGCCAACTGCAAGTGACGGGGGATGATCCTGGTCTTCTTGTTGTCGCGGGCGGCGTTTCCAGCCAGCTCCAGGATCTCAGCGGTCAGATACTCCAGCACAGCCGCCAGATAGACGGGGGCGCCGGCACCGACACGCTCCGCATAGTTGCCTTTGCGTAGCAGTCTGTGAACACGACCCACTGGGAACTGAAGCCCGGCACGAGAGGAGCGGGTCTTGGCCTTAGCTCTGGCTTTGCCTCCGGTTTTTCCACGGCCACTCATTTTCTGTTATTTACTGGAGAAAATACTCGAGAAATAATGTTCAGCTGTATCCCAACACCTCCTTATATGTCCGCACAGCGGAGAAAAACAGGCGGCAGCCAATCAGAAGAGCTGGAGCGGAGGGGCGAGTCTGAGCGGCTTTTTGAACACAGCGCGTCTCCAATAAGCAGCCAGCATTCAGGCGGGGAGCCGCTGCTCAGGGTGGAGCTGAGCTCCAGGAGGAGACGGTCACCAATCACGAGCTGAAGCGGTAAAGCAGCGTCACCGTCCCGCAGCTGCTCCCGCTCTTTAAGAGCAGCGACGCTCGGCTGCATCAACTTATCTTTCTCTACTCCTGAGAAACTAATTACCATGGCAAGAACCAAGCAGACTGCTCGTAAGTCCACCGGAGGCAAAGCCCCCAGGAAGCAGCTGGCCACCAAGGCAGCCAGAAAGAGCGCACCGGCCACCGGCGGCGTCAAGAAGCCTCACCGTTATAGGCCCGGTACCGTGGCTCTCCGAGAGATCCGTCGTTACCAGAAATCCACTGAGCTGCTCATCCGTAAGCTGCCCTTCCAGCGCCTGGTGAGAGAAATTGCTCAGGACTTCAAGACCGACCTGCGCTTCCAAAGCTCCGCCGTCATGGCTCTGCAGGAGGCCAGCGAGGCTTACCTGGTGGGTCTGTTCGAGGACACCAACCTGTGCGCCATCCACGCCAAGAGAGTCACCATCATGCCTAAAGACATCCAGCTGGCCCGCCGCATCCGCGGAGAGAGAGCATAAAGTCTCCCTTCTCACCAACACACCACAACGGCTCTTTTAAGAGCCACCGACCGTTGCATCAGAGGGCCTCTATTCTCTTAGAATCCTTGTCTAAAATGTAACGATGTACAGGAAAGAAGTTAATAAGGTTACATAATTGAACATATTGAAAGAACTCTCAACTTTGAATTGACTGTATATTATATAAATTAATACCATTATATCAACACTTTGTCCTAATAATGTGGACTACAAAACTATACCTTTATCAAAATTTTGTAAGACAAATCCACAGAATTGTCCAGTTAAGATTTAAAAAAAAAAAAACTTGTACAAGACTGTTAACACATACACTAACAAAAATATTTGGGATTTAATTATACATAACTCACCACATTCTTGTACAACTGCACCTGTCATCTGTGGACAACAATATGAAGACACTAGGACTTAACTCACTAACCTATGTAAAAACCAGACCAAGATGTCACAACTACATCGTTACAGAACTTAATTTCCAAACACATATTTTTCTTGTCTCATTTCTCTTCTTTCAGATCCAAAAAGGCACAAATTAAGAACTTTGTTCAGATGAGGCTTAATTAAAGGTTTGTGCAGTAGGATGGATGAGTTATTTTCTCACAAAATAATAAAAAAATGAATTAACTAGACTTGAAGTTACCATGTTAATTCCCTGATTGTTCCACAATTATAGTGTGATACATGATGAACCTTTTGAGAATTGGGGTACATAATACTTTCTTCAGCCTGCTCCTTTTGTGTAAACAATTGTGATTTTAATTTATGTATTTATTTTGAAAATGTGAATGTTTGGTTGTTATGTTGCTCCAATAAATGTCTCAATCCAATCCAGAACATTTTTTTGTTATTTGAAGCCAATCCATCATTATTTTGTACATTTAACCTTTCAGGGACTGTAGATGAAAAGGAGCCTGTCTGTCAGAACCTCTCATTTACATGATACACTGATGATGTGCACTGTCACTCATGAATAATTCAACACAAATTAAAGTAAAATCAACAGTTCTATTGAGTTAAAGGTTTAGTACCAAGGCCATCAGATCTGAGACCAGTGGTGTGTTGATGTTCTTGGAGAACATGACCTGTGAAGCTGTCACCTACTGACAGAATAGAATAGACTATTAATCCCACAGTGGGGGAATTCACTCATTAAGGCAGCACATACACTTAGAGAGTAGGAAAAATAATGCAGGTGATACAAAGGCAGTATGCTATTATTGTAACTTTCAGTAATTAGAATAACAAATAAAAATAGAAAATTGAGTTTCCAAAAAGCAACAGCACAAAGGACACAGACATACAAATGATGTTGTGATTATTGTGCTTTCTTGTTTTACCTGTTCCTTGTTTTTGGGGAAGAAGGGGTTTCTGCTTGTGTTTACAACTTGAACAGTGTTTGTTGTAATTAAACACGTAATAAATTTAAATATGAACTCACAGGAGTTTCACTGAATAACTCTGGTGAGTTAATGAAATAGGTTCACGAATCCGACCACTTGATGGCGCTACAACAAAACACAGAAAAAAAGTCTCCACCAAGGAAAGTCCCAGAAGAAGTCCGCAGCCGCTCCTGTTCTCTAACACGTCCTTTAGTGTGAGATAAAAGCCCTTGAGCCGCCACTGTGGTAGA
Organism: Aphyosemion australe; assembly: GCA_006937985.1. Lineage (NCBI taxonomy): Eukaryota > Metazoa > Chordata > Actinopteri > Cyprinodontiformes > Nothobranchiidae > Aphyosemion > Aphyosemion australe. The sequence continues at coordinate 3,656,678 of SSNS01000028.1, read as the reverse complement.
ATTACAACTCAGTTCATCTCATCATGTCTGGTAGAGGCAAGGGGGGTAAAGGACTTGGAAAAGGAGGCGCTAAGCGTCACCGCAAGGTTCTTCGTGATAACATCCAGGGAATTACCAAACCCGCCATCCGTCGTCTGGCTCGCCGTGGTGGGGTTAAGCGTATTTCCGGTCTGATTTACGAGGAGACCCGCGGTGTGCTGAAGGTGTTCCTGGAGAACGTGATCCGTGATGCAGTCACCTACACCGAGCATGCCAAGAGGAAGACCGTAACCGCTATGGATGTTGTCTATGCTCTGAAGAGGCAGGGCCGCACTCTGTACGGTTTCGGAGGTTAAATGGTGCATACAAAAACAAAGGCCCTTTTCAGGGCCGCCCAATCTTTCTAATGAGCAACTGTCTTGTAGTACATTTGAAAGTTCGTTCTTTTATTCTTATAAGCGAATGTGTGCATCAGTTTATCCTGTTTGAATGTTACCATTGACATGAAAAGCCTACAAGTTGAAGCAGTTAACTCAGCTCTCTGATCACGAGGAAAGAAACTTCCAAAACAGTTCAAATGGAAGTGTTAAAGTGTTTCATAACCTGTGGAAGACAGTACAGATTGGTGGGACATTTGACTTCATACAGAAGCCCATTTCTGGAAAGAGAATTTACAGCAGACTGTCTCACTCAGTCAAGGCAGTGGGTGTGACCTACAACACCATTGGCTAATCCTTAAAGATCGATTAGTTTTCCTGCCTATCTGCTCCCTGAACGTCACCGCCAGCGCGCGATAGTTTGCCGACAGAAAGTGAAGTGAATGTTTTACTGAGCGGCGCCACCGAGAACAAAAACAAGAGTTTCTTTGGAGGACCGAAGATTGTTGTCCGCAGAGGTGAGAAAAATAAGGTCACAGAACAACGCAGGAAGGAAATGGAGCTAGACCTGCGGTCGGGAGGAGCAGAACCTGTAAATGGCCGTGTCTGCAGCAGTGACCATTTTATCAAAGGTATGTTAGCTAGCTAGCTTTGTTGTTGTGGCTTTGTTTAAATAGCATCACGTTGTTGTTAAATGTAGTCTAATATGGACGTCACTGGGACTTTTTAGGCTGGGCCTCGAGCAGAGGATGGAGCTGAAGGAGGACAACAGTCAGAATGAGCAGAGGCCATGTTGGGTCTTCAGCAGACAGCAGAGAAGCTAGTGGAGAGCTTCGACCTGAAGCAGACAGCTAACAGCCCTCAACCAGAGTGCATCAGTGGGAATGAGACTATAAATGATCAAGGTAAGTTTGTATTAAGATGTGTAACCTGCAGAGGAGGGTAAAGTACCCTAAAAAACTGCTACTTAAAGATAAAATTACTCAAAACTAAAAATTAGTCTCCTACAAAACACAGGGAGTTCATTAAGTCTGTTGAGAATTGAACAAATGTATTAAAAATTTAAAATGCATAGACATATATTTTGAAACTTTTACAAAATGAAGAGAATGTCTTCCTCATTTAATAAATTGCTACACATCATTTGGCCTGAGAGCCTGGCAGAGTTTCAGCTTTTAAGCCTCTCAAGTGTTTGTGTTTTTAATAACAAAAAGGTTTTGTAGACAACCTGTTTTGTTGGACCAGACAACTAGCTTGTTTGTAAAAAGATAATTTACAAAATTTCACCTGATTCATATTCATGAATGAACTAACTATGCTCCCTACTGCAGGCTCTGCAGATGGCAGACTGAGTTTACGATGGATGACATCGAGAAGATGGAGGATGTTCAGAAAAACAGAGCTGGGGGATCTGCAGACCACAGCGCTGGACCCACTGTTTAACCAGGGCTCCTTTGGAAACAACATGCACAAGACCAAGTTCTACACAGGGCTCCCTAACCTTTTAGTTTAAAGGCAGATTTTTGAGTTGTGAGCCCTACATCACCTGTGGGTCTATGTCTGTGTTGTCTACATTTGAGCAGCTCATTTTAGTTTTGATGAGGTTGTGACTAAATCTCCCATTGAAAGATTTCGTTTTCAGGGTCAAGATTTCTCTGTCCTCTGCTTCCAGAGTTTGTCATAAAGCAGTTTTCAGACCTCATGAAAGGTTAGAAATTCAAATCAAGTAGCCAGATCATGTTGGTCAGGAGCTCCTGTTTGTCTCACAGGAGACAGAAGGGAAGGAGTACTGTCCATGACCTGATGGAGTAGTGATGACACACATCAGGCAGTAAATAGCATTTTACTGTAATGGTCCAATTATGTGTGTCTGTTACAGAATTATTCCAGTTTTTTTTATCACTATATGTTTTCAAAGTTGTTTAAATAATTGGTCAGAAATCTAATCTTGTAAATAAACATTTGTGTTATTCTGTCTTCTGAATCACATTCACCATTTTTAATAATTTTCCCATTTGTGTAACTTAATGTACATTATGACACTTGGTGCTGTCACAGCATATGAACATATGGTAAATAATTTGAGTTTAATAACTAGTATGTACGGCAAATAGTAAAACATCCAGGACTCAAATACCACACTCAGGTCTTTACTATTCAAAATGGGATCCTGTGTCATACAGAAGTATTGATAACAGCCATAAATCACACGGCCCACTCCTAAGAGTGCCTGGATATAAGTTAATTTCCTTTAATCACATTTCAAATGTAGGTTTGTAACTTCGTGTTCCAGTATTTCTGGAAGTAAACTGTCTAAAAAAACTCAACTAGGAGTTCCATCATCCCAAAATTTAAGATCAGGCAAAATCCTTTCAACAAAAATGTCATTGTGGTTCCACACCAAAGTCACAGTCCTCTACTTCTACGATGTGGAGCTGAGGATGAACATAGAAGTAGTAGTCATGATCACTCTGGTCCAGCATGACTTCATCTCCATCGAGGAGACAGAAGCCCTTTCTCCCAGCACACAAGTGCAGATCGGCCTCTTCTTGCTCAGAGTGTGGACACTAAAATGATAAAAACATGTAAATAACAAATTATTATATTTCTGCCCAGTTCACTGATTCTTATAAAAGTACACATATATGGCTCCAGCAGTTAATGTAATTTTTAAACCTCAAATGCAATCAACAATATTAGACAACAGTAAAATACTGATATTATTACTGATATCAGATGCATTGATTAAGGAGTATATAGTTATGAAAGGAAACATCTGGAACATGCAGTAGTTGCTAACACCTTAGCCTAAATCACTACCCTGACATGCAGCTGCAGTGACTTCTCCATCCTCCTTCACGAATAATCCAGGTCTTCAGAGGTGTTTCCCTTGATCTCTGAGAGTGGTTTACCTTTAGACATAAACGATTGTCAGGCTTACGATGTCATGAGAGTGTGTAAGATGTTTGTTTACATAGCCGCTAATGCTAGCTGTTAGCATCTTGACCCATAAAACAGGATAAAAACAAACACTCACCCTGACGAGGACCAAGCAGTAATCATCACGGAGCTGTTTGGTACCGAGTTGTGGGTCCACCCGCTGACAAAAAAGTTATATGCCTCCAAACTTTTAAATGTGTTCATCTGTTGTCTCATGTAGAAGAATGCTGGAAGGACGAGCGGTAGTCTCATATCAACAGCCTCGACTGTTGGTAAAAATCCCGGTTCAGTTGAAAACTCACTAATGTTCGTGATATACGGGTCACGTCCAGCATATCTGTTGATTAAATCCGTGTACCTTTGTCTGGAAATTGGGTCTAAAGCCGAGTAATACGGACTTTGCTACGGTTTCCTCCATTGTCTATCTGTACAGTTGAAAATATCATGTGTGATTGCTTTTGTCTGATTGAATGAGTAGCCAATCACAAACTAGCCCCGCCCTGTTTGTCTTGACTGACTGAGACTTTCTGCTGTAAAATGTCATTATGAAATAAAAGCTGACTTTGTTAAGACGTTATGTAATAAAAACTGAAAGAATAAAAATGCCTCAATAATAATTTGGATTATGTAAAAATGACTTGAAATAAAATTTTATTTTAATAAACACATTTTTTTTTAATAATGAAAATTATTTCATAATATTGAGCTTAGATTTTACATAACGATCTGTTATTTCACAATTTCATTGTCAGATTACATAATTGTCTAGTATTTATTCATGTTGATATTTATTTCATGTCTTTATTTAATTTTGAATACTTTGGAGTTCCATAGACTCAGGACTTGGCTCTTGCGATATACTCCATAACTTTGGACTCAATACAAAACAAATCCAAGTTGTGCTACAGTAAAATCAAGTCATGTTTGGAAAAACAGTTTTGCTCAGTGTTCAGTGGGCTCAGTACATTAAAACACTTGAGTTTATTTTTAATTATATAATTTAATACATTTTGCGCAGTTCATGAAGGAATTTAGTTTAAAATTCGACAACTGGTCTTATAAATATATTGCAACGGAGTGACTACAAATATGAATTACTGCAATAACTACTTTCGTTTCACTCAAAGGTTGATATACGGTATTCTGTAAATGTTGACAGCAGGATCATTTCTCAGTAGGAGATTTGGGTGGCTCTTAAAAGAGCCTTTGGGTTCTGTGATCAAAAGCAGAGCGGTTTACTTGGAGCTGGTGTACTTTGTGACGGCCTTGGTGCCCTCAGACACGGCGTGCTTGGCCAGCTCTCCGGGCAGCAGGAGGCGGACAGCGGTCTGGATCTCCCTGGAGGTAATGGTGGAGCGCTTGTTGTAGTGCGCCAGGCGGGAGGCCTCAGAAGCGATGCGCTCAAAGATGTCGTTAACGAACGAGTTCATGATGCTCATGGCCTTGGAGGAGATGCCGGTGTCGGGATGGACTTGCTTCAGCACCTTGTAGACGTAGATGGCGTAGCTCTCCTTCCTGGTCCTCTTCCTCTTCTTTCCACCCTTGCCGGCGGTTTTAGTCACCGCTTTCTTGGAGCCCTTCTTGGGTGCAGACTTGGCGGGTTCTGGCATCTTGTTCTCGAATAAAAATCAGACAATGTAACGTTGAGGGGTAGGAGAGGCTGCTTTATACCAGATTGAAGCAAATTTTACTGCGCCATCTCTCACCTGTGATTGGCTGAACATATCAGTGGGCGGGATTTGTTAACTTCAAACCATAAACGGTCGCAATTTGAAATAACTAAATTAATTAAAAACATTTCTTTTCAACGGGACCTATGTTTAATAATGCAATTGATTTCCTTGACATAAACCCTCCTTTCAGATGCTTTCATGCAACTGCTTGGTGTGAAATACAGGCTTAAATAAAACCTAAAATAAAATAAAAATTATTTTTCATTTGTAGGTACCTTTTTTTTTTTTTTTTGCTTTTGCTTTATATATTTTATAGGAAACGTGCCATTGATACATTAAAACCTATGATTAAGGAAGAACTGATCTAGTGAAACCAAAAAATGTTGTTTAACAACTTAAAAACTGTATGTTTATTTTTGGGGAATTTAGATCATGTTTTGGTTTTATAACTTATAATGCCAACATGATAAATATATGTAATTAGAACATGATCATTTCATGTTCTTACAACATGTACATGTTGTAATGATCATGTTCCAATAATGTATTTAACACAAAAACATTGACATAATTTCCACAACCTTACCAAAGCCTTATTTTTAGTGTGTCTGTGTCCCATCTGTCTCTAGACCAGTGGTTCTCAATTAGTGGGGCGCGCCCCCCAAGGGGGGCGCGGGAGAGGAGCTGGGGGGGCGCAGTGGACACCCAACACCCCCTCCCCCCTCCCCCACCCCGCTCGGAGCCTCCCCACGGAGAATACAAGGGTATCCCAACCTCCACTGTCAGTCCAATAAATGAGGATCAGACTGATTTGTGAACATAGAAAAAGTCCAAACATGAATTTTATTTAATGGAAAGGCAGAGCATGTGTTAGATAGACAAGAAATTTAGATTTTTCTTACTTTTTGTTTCGCTTTATATTTGTTGTTTGGTAGAGTGACGTATGAACGGCCTGAATTAAACACGGTTATGTTAAAAAGAAGTCTCATCTTTGTTTCCCTGCGGTGCCCACCATAGTGGTATTTTATTTAAATAAAATGTTTTTTAACACAACTTCCTTTATTTCTTATATGAGAAATTGAAAGAATCGCTGCTGCATTTGGACACGCTAAGGTGGGCGCATTTGCATGCACCCAGAGGCCGCATGATCCATTTTCCCTTCACTTTCATTTTAAAAATAATAATAATAAACATTCAATAAAACCGTTAAATATCCATTCATTTTAATTAATATTTAGTTCACACAAGCTGACCAGAATGCCCCAGTAACATAGAAACAATGCAATTAAACAATTTCACTTAAATTATCAACATTTCACCTGCTGAGCCCGAACGCACATTCTTTCTGCTCCGGCGTAAACCTGATGGTCACCTGCTTGTGCGTAATCAAGTGTCTCTATTGAGCTTGCTGAACGAGATTCTGGACTTTTGCCTCAGACAGACTCATGGCAAGGCAAGGCAGTTTTATTTATACAGCGCATTTCCTACCCGAAGGCAACTCAAAGCGCTTCATGGCTTATGGCTGTTAAAATGTGATGATTCAGAGCTCTGCTGACACGCTGGATCCGAAGATCCAGCTACTGGAGTAACGAATTCTACTTCAGCCAGAGTTTTAAAGTCAGGAAACATTTCACCAAATGAAATAACCAGAAGTCTACCAGACTCTCTGAAAGAAGGGTTTCCACTTTCTAGATCTGGAAGCTCTCGACATTTGCGCTCTGGTGCGCAGATCTGTCAGACGCGCTCTGAGCTCCTATTGCGCGCCGCTTTGTGCGCACTGTCAGATGCGGAGAATACTGCAGATGCTTTGATGGAAATCTTTCCATGATGTTACCTCCACGATGGATTCTTCTGTGGGCAACAAGGTCATTCCCTGCACTTTCCCCTACCGCCCGACATTCGCCGACGGACTATCAGCGCGTTAGTATGGCAAGCCAATTTAACATTTAAGCAGACTGGATGACGTGTATTCAGATATCTATAATTCTGTTGTTCCTAGCAGAAATTAACATTCCAGAAAGCCATAAAATCAATCATACTGTACACAATGAACATTGTGCAAACCCCCCCCCGCACATTGGGAGGGGGGCGCGAAAAAATCTATGTATCCTAGGGGGGGCTTCACCCAAAGTATTTGAGAACCACTGCTCTAGACTATGTTGCACATGCTCCCTGTTATTTCCATAGGTGTCATTCTAGTTGGAAACTTTTGAACCCCTCTGTACCACTATCCCTGAGATGAAATAAAGTGAAGACGTGTTTTAACAGCATAGTCAGATGAAATCAGATAACAACACAGCCAGACAACAGGCTATAACTACAATACAAAACAACATCAGGTAACAAAATTAAGTAACAACATCAGATAACAACATCAGGTAACAACAAGTAACATCAGGTAACATCAAACAACGCAGCTGGACATCAGGCTATAACGACAGAACAAGACAACATCACATGTCAACAGGTTGTAACGAGAGAATAAGAACAGCCGGACAACAAGTTTTAAGGACAAAGTGACCACAACATATTTTTGGCACATTCGGAACCTCATAACTGCCATCATGCCCAATAGCCTCATAAGCAACAGGGCCCTGACAGTTCTGTGGGGTTTGACATCAGATATCATTGCAGAGAGATCTTTTGCTCTTGTCTGAGACAGACGGGCCCTTATGAGAGAGGAGTTCAGCTCCATTCCCAGGAAGACAATCGACTGGAACGGGGAAACCAAGCTTTTATTTTTTCAGTTTAACCCAGGTTGACAGATGTTCTGTTAACATCCTCGTTTGAATCACTGCTTCTTCCCTGGAGCAAGCTTAGAGGAGCAGGTTGTCTAGGTAAAACAGAGCCCTCAGGCCCACTGTTACTCCTCTCAAGTTTATTCAAGGCTCAACATTGTTCTTTGGGTTTGGGCGGTGATGCGTTTCCACTTTTATCTCCACAAACCCGTTGAAATGGGAAGGGCTGAATGAAAATGAAGTTAGTGACCATGGTGGATGGTGCTGTATAGCCATTTGCTCATGTGGCAAAAGCAATGCCACTCAAGGGCACGTTCCAACAGCGGAAACGCGCACAGAACTGGAGGCATGTGCACCGTGTTTGTGGGCCAGTTTTGAGACCTTTCTGCCATCACTTGTACCAGTGGGAAACCTAAAGTGACCCATGGGATCTGTAGCTGAAAGGGTGAGTAGAGAGGCCCACAGGCATCTGCATTGGGACCTTGGTCACGAGCACATGCTAGAAGAGGAGACACTGAAGCATGCGTTTGAGGCAAGGATCAGGTTCTTTGTGGGATCAAAGAGGAGCCATCAGTTAAGAGAAACTGCTTTAATGCAGAACATGTATACAAAAGAGTCTAGTGGCGCTTACACACTAGCATCAGCTCCACTCTGCTCTGCTCCGCCGGCCCCAGCCCAACCGCATCAATAGTATAACGCTGCAGACGCCACTTTCAGGCCCACGCCACTTTCAGGCATCTACCCTTTTTGAGACAGCGACCTCTAATGGAGTTGTTTAACTGCTACCACGCCAGATTCAGGCTGACTCCAGATTCAGGCTTCTACCTTTCTGTTAATTGCTTATTAAAATTTTTTTCTATTATTGCTTATTAAAAAATTTAATTGTTGTTAAAGCTTCAATTAAGTTGTTTTTCAAATTATTTAATTGCTGTTAATTACGCCGACGCCACTTTCAGGCTTCTACCCTTTTTGAGACAGTGACCTCTAATGGACAGATGTTTAACTGCAACCACGCCAGTTTCAGGCCAACTCCAGATTCAGGCTGACTTCAGATTCAGGCTTCTACCCTTCTATTAATTGCTTATTAAGAAAATGTAATTGTTGTTAAAGTTTCAATTAAGTTGTTTTTCAAATAATTTAATTTCTGTTAATTGCTGGTGAAGCTTATTGCCCATACTGTAGCAACAGTGCACGTTAAATAGTACCCTAAATAGTAACCTAAAAGCAACAAAATTTGACTCCCTCTGGAAAGAGAACACTACAGATGAACTCCACTTCATACTTGTATGTGATATGTATGTGTCATTCTGTGTAATAATGTAGAGAACCATTTCAAATTTGTGATATTTTTCTAAATTTTTTTGTAGTGATGAGAAATGTAAATCAAGATTTTTAATATTCGGCTCCCTGTCAGTGCACAATGAACTCCACTAGTCTCTTTTCACTCTCATTGCAGGCTGTTACAGTCTGAAGGTGGAGTGGAACTTCAGCAGTGCTGGCCCCATGTCTTGGCACTCTGTGTAATGTTATGGTATTGTTTTATTTCAGTAATGCTTTTATTTTGAAGAGACCGGAAGTGATGGGCCCGGTAGACGAATGAGCCTAGGATGTTATGGGCTCTATGCACGCTCCAACTTCCGCATTCCACATAAGACCGCACTCCTATTTCCGGTTGTCATAGTTGTAGGTGAAGCTGTGACATGGCTGAGAGTTTGGAGTTCACCAGGTGCTTACTAGTTACCAAAAGTTACAATCAATGATGTAAGGCGAATTTTCTCTTTGTTTAGATGAAAAAAAAGAATAAAGTGGTTCTCTCGAATTTTTTTTTTAAAATCCTCTACCAATAACACGTCCGACCAAAAAGCCATAAGCAACTAACCTCCAGTAAGCACCGGGTGAACTCCAAACTCAGCCATGTCACAGCTTCGCTGACCACTATGACAACCAGAAATAGGAGTGTGGTCTGCTGAACCTGCGGTAAGGCATTTGCGTCACTTCCTGTTTCAGTGTTGCACTCAGTGTAGCTGTTCGGTGTTTGTGGCTTGCTAAAATTGGTTTGATTTCTCTGTACTGAGACATTTTTGAGTTCTTGTAGTACATAAGCACGCGAAAACACACATTTTCTGTTGCACCTAGCGTTTAGGGAACCATTTGAGTTCGCACGCAGTTTTATTTGGTGTTGAAAGGTTGTTTGCCTAGTTAGCTTAGCCTCGACGCGGCTATGGCTACTTCTGTCTTTCCCTCTCCGTCTCCTATCTCTTGCTCTGTGTGTCAGATGGTTAGTTACTCCTCTGCCTCCTTTAGTGATAATGGTACGTGTAATAAATGTAGCATTTTTGTAGCTTTGGAGGCGAGGGTGTCAGAATTGGAGGCCCGGCTCCGCGCTGTTGAAAAACCTGTAGATAGCCGTAGCTACTTAGCTAGCGCGGGGCTAGATCAGAACCACCCCGTAGCGGTCCTCCAGTAGAACCCGAGCAGCCGGGACCTCAGGCTGGGTGACTGTACGTAAGAAGCATAGAACCCAGCCCGTGGGACACCACCAACCCGTCCACGTTTCAAACAGATTTTCCCCACTCGGTGACGCACCCACTGAGAAGCCGACTCTGGTTATAGGTAGCTCCATAGTCAGAAACGTGGCATTAGAGACTCCAGCAACCATAGTCAAATGTTTGCATGGGGCCAGAGCGAGCGACATTAAATCCTACCTGAAACTGCTGGCTAAGGATAAGCGTAAATACAGTAAGATTGTTATTCACGCTGGCGGTAATGACACCCGGTTACGTCAATCGGAGGTCACTAAAATCAATGTTGCTTCGGTGTGTAAGTTTGCCAAAACAATGTCGGACTCCGTAATTGTCTCTGGCCCCCTGCCTGATCGGACCAGTGACGACATGTTTAGCCGCATGCTGTCCTTCAACCGCTGGTTGTCTAGGTGGTGTCCTGAAAACAACGTGGGCTACATTGATAATTGGAAAACCTTTTGGGGAAAACCTGGTCTGATCCGAAGAGACGGCATCCATCCCACTTTGGATGGTGCAGCTCTTCTTTCTAGAAATATGGCCAATTTTATTAGTCCTCCCTGACAACCCAGGGTCCAGACCAGGAAGCAGAGTCGTAGTTTAACCCTCCCCTCTGCAGCTTCTGTACTCTTACCCACCCACTACCCCATCCAGACAGTGTCCTGCCCACGGCCAGAATCTAACAGATTAAAGATCAGGCTTAATAAAGCAAATCATGAAAATCTCATAAAAATAAAAACAAATTCTACTGAACAGAAAACTAGAACAATTAAATGTGGTTTATTGAACATTAGATCTATCTTTTCAAAGACTTTATTAGTTAATGATTTGATTTGTGATAATCAGATTTCTCTGTTTTGTCTCACAGAATCCTGGCTGCAGCAAGAGGACTAGGTTAGTTTAAATGAGTCGACTCCTTCTAATTATTTAAATCATCATATTGCTCGTAGTACAGTGCGAGGAGGAGGAGGAGTAGCAACCATCTTTCATTCAGATTTATTAATCAGTCCCCTACCTAATTCTTAGTTTGCCTAATCCGGATTGCAAAGCTCTAAAACCACTTTTGTTTGTAGTCTTGTATCGTCCACCAGGCCCCTACTCTCAATTTTTGGATCAGATCTCAGATTTCTTGTCTGATTTGGTGTTAAATACCGATAAGGTCATTGTGGCGGGGGATTTTAACATTCATGTTGACGTTGAAAGTGATCCTCTCAACGTAGCCTTTAGTAATATCTTAGACTCAATTGGTTTTACTCAAAGAATCCATAGCTCCACCCACTCCTGCCATCATACATTAGACCTTGTGCTGACATATGGTATAGAGTGTGATGCTGCGTTCACACCGGCCATAAAGTATGCGTCGCCAGCGTCAAGTTTCAATGTTATGCTGCGTTCACACCGGCCATAAAGTATGCGTCGCCAGCGTCAAGTTTCAATGTTAAGTCTATGGTAAGGCGCTTCAGAGCTGCGTCAACGTCCCTGCGTCGCTTTGTGAGCGTTGGGCGCGTCAAAGCTTGATACTTTTCACGCTTTTCAAGCTTTGACGCAAGCGTCAAAGCTTGCAACGCAAACGTCAAGCAAGTTCAGCTAGCTGAACTTTCTGCGTCGCTTTACAAGCGTCAACCAATCAGAGCGCGAGTTGATACGTGACAGCAGAGCGAGGGAAGAAGGCGAATTCATTCAGCTATGGAGGACAAACTGATCGTAGCTGTTTGTAACCAGCGTGAACTGTATGACCTGACCTGCTACGCCTACCGAGATTGGAATAAAAAGGACCTTGCTTGGAGGAAGGTTGCTGGAGAACTTGGCGTGTCGGGTGAGTGTTTTTTCAACGTTAACGATCCGCCATTGTTACAAACATCCGGCAACAGAGAGCCGCGCACGCGCTCTTTCTTCCCTTCCCCTCCCCGTGGGGCCGACGCAACCGTCAAAGCAAGCTGCGCCAACGCAAGCTGCGTCAACGCAAGCTGCGTCAATGTCAAAAATATATAGGCGTCAAAAACGGCATGAAGTATGTGTTGTTTGACGCATACGTCAAGGCCGGTGTGAACCCACCATGAGGAGATAACAGTATTTCCACACAATCTTGTCGGACCATTTTTTGATAACTTTTGAGTTTATTATAACCGAATTCTCCAGACATGAAAGTAAATTCCACTATAGTCGATCTTTATCTGATAACGCTGTAGAAAACTTTAAACCAACTGTTCCATCTTCACTGTCTTCAGAATCTCAGTGTAACTTAGCAGAGGGCAACTATTTCATTTCTAGCCCTTCACAAATTGACGTCTAGTTCATAGTGTTACTTCCTCTTTACGTGTGGCATCAGACAATGTTGCCCCTTTAAAAAAGAAGGTAATTAAGCACAGGAAGTTGGCTCCCTGGTTTTATTCTGAACTGCGTACTTTTAAACAGAACTCTAGAAAACTGGAGAGAACATGGCGCTCTACACACTGGGAAGAGTTCTACTTATCCTGGAAAAATAGTCTAGTGCTTTATAAAAATAAGCTTCGACAAGCTAGAACTGCATATTATTCGTCACTAATTGAGGAGAATAAGAATAATCCTAAATTTCTTTTCAGTGCAGTTGCCAAACTTACACAGAATCATAGCTCTGAGCCAGCTATTCCCTTAGCCAGCATCAGAGGTAACTGTAGAACCTCATCTGTGTTTGAACTGTTTTGATGCAGTTGAGCTTTCAGAGTTATCAAAAATATTAGCTTCATCTAAACCTTCAACTTGTATTTTAGACCCAATCCCAACCAAATTATTTAAAGAAGCATTTCCTTTGGTTACTGCCCCCATTTTAGATATTAGATATTAACCTATCCTTAGTAAATGGATCACACAGCAAACCAGGGTGGTTTTTAATCAAAAGCTTTGTTTTCACCCCAGATGGGACTCGAACCCACAATCCCTGGCTTAGGAGGCCAGTGCCTTATCCATTAGGCCACTGGGGCTGCTGCAGTAATTGATGCAGAATGCTAAATTTTTTCTACGTTTGTCACACATTCATTAGTTTTGGGGTATAACATATATTTTTTTCCTTTCCATACAATGAAGACCACAAACTTCCTGCTAAACAGAAAGGACCATGGCACTAGTCAGTAAAATTTAATAGCAATGACTGTTTCCCGTAGCGTGTAAAATAACACTCAAATGCAGAAACATAGATCGTTTACAGTAGTCAAACTTTTAGTTTTTTTTTTGTCATTTTCATTTTTCATTTGTTTTCGTTGCATATAGTTTTTTAAATGACCAATTTAAAAGACCGTACACTCAGGTGCAATAACGATGAAAAGTTAGAAGATCTTACTTGTGCTTTTATTTTGAAAGATTTGCAGCGGAAACTCAATTTTGCCATTTAGCTTAACCATTAGCAAGCTAACGGTGTTAGATGTTTAGCGATTTTAAGCTTGACCTGATAAAGATGGAGATATATTTAAAAAGTTAATTCAGACATTTTATAGGTTTTAATTAATTTCGGGTACTTGTTCATACCTTATTTAAATATTAGGTGAAACGAGTCAACGACCATTTAGATCATCTGGGTTTAGCTGTGTTCGGTTACCTAGTAACAACTCTTTGCTAGCACTAACATGGTAAGGAAACATTTTTGACAACTTTATGTTAAGGTACATGTCGTAGTTTATTTTACATACATATCAATCAGTTTTTAACGTTGCCTTTTAACTAACCACCGCTGTAGTGTATACTACATGTACTGTAATATTGAGGTAAATGTTGTATGCTGTCATATTAGATCCTCTCACGCGTGAAGCCAGCTGTGGGAGGAGAGACACCGGTGAACAACGGCGATAAAAAGAGGAAAAACAAAAGCAAGGTTCTTCGTTTGGAAGAGTATCTCCAACAGAGGGATTATCTCGGAGCCTTAACTCTACTACAGGTCTCTAATGACTATTGAATGTCTTTGAAAAGCAAATCTTTATGTGTACATTTAGCACAACGATTCTCAAAAGTTAAAACCACTCATTTAAAAACCCTTTATTGGTACGTAGAAGACATTAGGTAGGCTAATTTTACTCACGTTATACTCAATCTTGATGAAAAGCTAATGATCAACCGTTTCTGACTTTGGGGTTAACATTTTGGCAGAATGCTCCTATTCCTGCGTTTTAATAAAAGTCATGATGAGTCTAATAGACTAGTGTGTCTTGAGGTGGTACTTGGTATAAAAGGTTTGAAAACCACTGGTTTAAACTGTAAGGTAATAAATTATATTCAGATGAGGTGCATTTGTAGTATATTACACATTAAAGGTGTGAACATTGAACATGAACATTCTCCCTCTCCTGTGATGAACCGCTCCTGTAGACAGTAATGAAGGCTGAGGAGACGTTTCAGCAGTTAGATTAAGGTGTTAAAAACACTAAGGCACAGCGAGGAGATATGTTTAACTTTTGCTTTCACTAATGGACACTAGGGGGTGCTAAAAGCAAGCCTTAATGGCATAGAATTCCTTTAGTTCATGTTCATAGATAAACTTCAGCTAAATGAATCTAATATAAATACGTTTCATTATAGATATTTGCTGCTGTCATAAAAGGACACAGCTTTGCTCTCACAGGGGTGCCATGAATTCTTTAATCTGCAGCTGATCTTGCTTCATGCCCCCAGATTAGCTTTTCAAAAAAAAAGTATGACATTCTTATCGGTGCTACAGATAATAATGTGATGAGTGGTTGCAGCTGCTGCTGATGTGTTTTTGTGTCGTCTTTAGTTTCAGAGAAGTACTGGAGAGAAAGAGGAGCATGCTGACCTCTGGCTGGGCTACTGCGCCTTTCACCTCGGTGATTACAAAAGAGCCATTGAGGTGGTTTACCTTTTCTAAATAACTGTCTGGGTTTACAGAATTCCATATTTGCAAAAAAAATATCTAGGGCCAAAAAGGATAGCAGTATTATTAACTATTTAGTGTGGTTACATTTATATGACACTGTCATGTTGTGACAGGAGTATAAATCTCTGACTGTGAAACCTGACTGCCCTGCTGATGTGTGGGTCTACCTGGGCTGTGCTCTGTTTTTTCTGGGTCTGTATAAAGAAGCTGAGGAGGCTGCATCGAAGGGTAGGAGCATCCTGTTATTCTGCATGTTAAACACCTAACATGTGCTCAATAGAACTAAATACCACACAAATGTTGTATTTTATCCATATGTGGCCCTTCAGCACCTCTGAAGTGGCTCCTCTGACCTGACCTGATCAGAAATCACAGGAACCTGAGAAATGTTTATATTTAGGTTGACTGTAGGAAAGGGTAGTTTTAGAGATGTCCATATAAGTACACGTTGTTTCAACAGAACACTTTGTTCAGTGTTGACTGTTTTAATGTGATTTGTAAATAAAGTTGTCTTGGTGCTAAAAGTACAGTGATTGGGCTGCCTGTCTGATCTTAGTGCTTTAAACAGTGAACAGATTTATTATTTATTAAAACTGGAGTATATGCACATTTTAGCACCAGAGTTTAACTTTACTAAAATACCTAGTTTAATAGTTTAAGTTTAATAAATAGTTTAAGAAATGCAATTTTCTTGCATACAGCTGTATTTAGTTATTATTTATTCCTCATGGTTTTTTAGCATGGAGAAAATGCTGCTGTTGGAAATTCAGATGGCTGCTATCTCCAGCTTGACCACTAATGTCAGTGTTTTTACTGACAGGTCCTCTAATGTCCATAATGTGTTTATCCAGGAAAACCAGTTTCAAGTCTGACTAAAATAAAGAAAAAAAATTCTGTGTTTTATTACCATTTAAATAGATTTTGATTTCTTTTGTAGAGAGAATTTAAGTACCTTCTAAAATTCTAGGGTTGAGATTTTCCTTTATTACAGATGTTGATTCGGTTTGAAGTTCAAATTTACACCAACACCATAAAAACACTTGACAACTCTTCTGAGTCACAACGTGACCCTGTGCTTTTTTGGTCAGTTCTGTAGCTACTGAGATCAAGAGGAGGATATTCATAATGAATGTTTTATACTGACAAATAATTCCGTCTTACTCTGTTTGGTGTGTTTTGCTCCCTGCAGCACCAATGTCGCCCCTCCAGAACCGGCTTCTCTTTCACTTGGCTCACAAGGTTAGAAGATCCTGACACTATTGTATGTAATTATATATCTGTCTTGTCTTTCCCTATTAAAAGTGGCAGTTCAGGTGGGTTTCTGTGAAGACTATTAGCAGTAAATATCTCACCTGGTGCAGAAAAGGCTTTAAACAGCCTCAGTTTTGAGAAACAAAGATTAGTCCTGATCAAACAGACAGGCTAACAACTTATTGCAATGGGGATGGTTTCAAAGGGTCTTAAAGTAATTCAAATGTCTAAAACTCCATTAATTTTTTTTATAAACTTTGTACCGTCATAAATGTAACATCTTATTATTTCTGCTGAATTTTAAGAAATTACAATCAGAAGTACTACAGTAGCCAGCTCTTCAACTAAGCATAGCTACAAACGAGCACAAATATCTGATGTTTTTTTAAAAAAGCATCATGTGATGGGAAAATATGGAGATGTGACCGTTTCTAAAACAAGGTTTGCATGTACTGCTATGAAACGTAGGGGTTAGAGTTGTTTTAAAGGGCCTGTATCATGCGAATCTATACCTTCCAGCGCAACTATTGACCATTTGCATGTGAAGTCACGACGCTCATGGGACCTCCCCTTTTGCCATGATGGTTGGCAAAAAGACCGTTAACACACATTGAAACTTCTGTGAAGCTAGTCAAAACAAGCCAGTTTGTAGCCTTTCATTGCTTTTATTTAGTTGATTTTACAGTTAACAAATAACTTTCTCTCTATGAGCCCCACCTAGGTGCGCTAAATCTTCCCACAAATGGACTGAGCTTGAACTAGTTGAAGCCAGCCGTCTGCAGTAGCTTAGCATGGTTTACCAGAGCTGAAGGGAAGAAGCAGCTGAGATTGGAAAAGGCATGTGTGAAGCCAAAAAAACACTTTGGGGGTGTTTTTCATTAAGGAAATAACAATATAACATGGTTGGAAGCTCCAAAAAGTGGGTTTTGCATGCTATAGTCTGTTTAAAATGGCAGAAATATTTAGTTACTGGCCCCTCTCAGACTGGGCATGAGGTCGTCTGTCCAGACAGAAATAATCTGTTTCTGTAAGTAGATAAAATATTAATTACATTTAATATTTCCACATTTTTGGGTGATTTTACACTCATCGCCAGTTTGATTCTCACATATTCTCACCCTCAGTTCCTGTAGTCCTGATTTATTTTATCTTTTGTGTTTCAGTTTAACGATGAAGAAAGACTCATGGGTTTCCACCAGAACCTTCTGGATGTAACGGAGGACCAGCTGAGCCTGGCATCCATGCACTACATGCGTTCTCACTACCAGGAGGCCATAGACATCTATAAACGCCTTCTGCTTCAGAACAGGTTCACACTTTTTCCTCACATTCACTCTGATTAGTTTCACTCATTTACTTGGTTATGGAGCCACATTGACGGTGAACATAAACGGCAACATAGGCAACCAGCTCTTTCTACTCTCACACTCGTATCTGTAGCCTGAGTGTTCTGACGACCAGTTGTGTGTTTAAAGTGTGTGTGTGTGTGTGTGTGTGTGTGTGTGTGTATAGTTGTGGGATATTGTTAGTTTGACTGCAATTTATGACTTTTGTGAATTTGTGTGACTCTTATGCCATCCTGCCTGAACGTCTACCATTTTTCATCCATATTAAGCAATATTTGTCACATTATTACTTTCTATCCTTATCTTTGCTAAAAGGCCATGTTTAGATTGTCTATGTGTCTACCTGTTAAACTCCTGGGATGAACACCAATTCTGAGGCTTCAGTGAAAGAGTGACACATTTTTAAATTGGAATATTAGAGGAATAGTATCAAACATAACTGATTGCATTTTAACTTCCTGCTACTACATCTTTGTTTAAGTTGAATGATGACTTCTTAAAGTTTCTTATAAAGTTAGAACCTCACTGGGCTGCTGCTGTCAGCAGCTCATTATGTAAACAAAAAAAATCCCCAAATTTTGCAGTTTCTCACTTGGAATCCCACTGAATTATGAAACTTTAGTAAGACGCTTTTAAATGTTCTCTGTCCAGTTTAGCAACAGAATGTATTAATTATGTCTGGATTTGTTCATTATTTTGCAATGAACCTAAATTCATTCATATTCATTTCTTGTTTGCATAAAAATGAACATGAAATGAGTTTTCCCTCATGGTTTCATGTTGTCTCTGCAGAGATTTCCTGGCTCTGAAAGTGTACGTGGCTCTGTGTTACTACAAGCTGGACTACTACGATGTGTCCCAGGAGGTGTTGGCCGTCTACCTGCAGAGAGTCCCTGACTCAACCATCGCTCTCAACCTTAAGGCTTGCAACCACTTCCGGCTGTACAATGGCAAGGCAGCAGAGGTACTAGGGGTTTGCTCATGGTTTGTGTTTAGGTTGGGTTTACATGTTTGCTGTTGGCATAACGGTAAGAGTTAGTTATTTGGAAGTTTCTAAATGCAGCAGTCAACAAGCCCAGCCTCATGCAGCGACAACATGAAACTGTATCTATACTAGAAAATTGTTTTATTTACTTTTTAATCTATAACTCAATCAGTCCTCCTTGTATCCTTATAATAAAGGATGAAATAATACTTAGAAATGCAGTTGAATCATGAGTATCTGTTAAACGTGTGTGTGTGTGTGTGTGTGTGTGTGTGTGTGTGTGTGTGTGTGTGTGTGTGTGTGTGTGTGTGTGTGTGTGTGTGTGTGTGTGCGCACGTGTGTGTGAGACTCTTTCCTTAGGCTGAGTTAAACAACCTGATGGACATTTCCTCCTGCTCCTTTGAGTTTGCAAAGGAACTTATTCAACACAACCTGGTATGCTCCGTGTGTGTGTGTGTGTGTGTGTGTGTGTGTGCGTGCGTGCGCGCGCGCGCGTGCGTGCGTGCGTGCGTGCGTGTGCAGTCAGACCTTACATGTCACTGTCCCTTTTCTCTGCAGGTGGTGTTTCGTGGTGGTGTGGGGGCGTTGCAGGTGCTGCCTCCTCTGATCGATGTGATCCCTGAAGCTAGACTCAACCTGGTCATCTACTATCTGAGACAGGGTATGTACATGTCCTACACACACGTATCATAACTCTATGTATGAAGTGGAAGTTTTGGTGACGTTAAAGGGAAACCGCATGTGCTGGTCATGAAATTAGAATATCAGGACAAAGTTGATTTATTTCAGTAATTCCATTCAAAAAGTGGAACTTGTATATTATATTCATTCACTACATTATGATTATTACTAACATCAATTAAGACCAATGCAAAAAAGGATTTTTAGAAATGTTGACCAACTGAAAAGTCTGAACATGATTGTTGTTTGTCTGTGTCCTTTATGCTGTTTCTTCTTGGAAACTCAATTTTCTATTTTTATTCATTTTTAATTGCTGAAGGTTACAATAATAGCCTATACTGCCTTTGTGTATTTACCTGTATTATTTGTCCTATTCTCTAAATGTATGTGTTGCTTTAACGAGTCAATTTCCCCACTTATGGATCAATAAAGTCTAATCTATTCTACACTGCTAAAAAAAAATAAAGGGAACACAAAAATAAGACATCCTAGATCTGAATTAATGAAACATTCTTATTAGATACTTTGTTCTTTACATAGTTGAATGTGCTGACAACAAAATCACACAAAAATTATCAATGGAAATCAGATTTATCAACCCATGGAGGTCTGGATTTGGAGTCACACTCAAAACTAAAGTGTAAAAACACACTACAGGCTGATCCACCTTTGATGTAATGTCCTTGAAACAAGTCAGAAAGAGGCTCAGTAGTGTGTGTGTGGCCTCCACGTGTCTGTATGACATCCCTACAACGCCTGGGCATGCTCCTGATGAGGTGGTGGATGGTCTCCTGAGGGATCTCCTCCCAGACCTGAAGTAAAGCATCCACCAACTCCTGGACAGTCTGTGGTGCAACGTGGCGTTGGTGGATGGAGCGAGACATGATGTCCCAGATGTGCTCAATTGGATTCAGGTCTGGGGAACGGGCGGGCCAGTCCATAGCATCAATGCCTTCATCTTGCAGGAACTGCTGACACATTCTAGCCACATGAGGTCTAGCATTGTCTTGCATAAGGAGGAACCCAGGGCCAACCGCACCAGCATATGTTCTCACAAGGGGTCTGAGGATCTCATCTCGGTACCTAATGGCAGTCAGGCTACCTCTGGTGAGCACATGGAGGGCTGTGCGGCCCCCCAAAGAAATGCCACCCCACACCATTACTGACCCACTGCCAAACCGGTCATGCTGGAGGATGTTGCAGGCAGCAGAACGTTCTCCACGGTGTCTCCAGACTCTGTCACGTCGGTCATGTGCTCAGTGTGAACCTGCTTTCATTGTGAAGAGCACAGGGCGCCAGTGGTGAATTTGCCAATCTTGGTGTTCTCTGACTATGCCGAACGTCCTGCACAGTGTTGGGCTGTAAGCACAACCCCCACCTGTGGACGTCGGGCCCTCATACCACCCTCATGGAGTCTGTTTCTGACCGTTTGAGCAGACACATGCACATTAGTGGGCCGCTGGAGGTCATTTTGCAGGGTTCTGGCAGTGCTCCTCCTGTTCCTTATGGCGGAGGTAGCGGTCCTGCTGCTGGGTTGTTGCCCTCCTACGGCCTCCTCCACGTCTCCTGATTTTTCTGGCCTGTCTCCTGGTAGCGCCTCCATGCTCTGGACACTACGCTGACAGACACAGCAAGCCTTCTTGCCACAGCTCGCATTGATGTGCCATCCTGGATGAGCTGCACTACCTGAACCACTTGTGTGGGTTGTAGTCTCATGCTACCGCTAGAGTGAAAGCACCGCCAGCATTCAAAAGTGACCAAAACATCAGCCAGAAAGCAGAGGAACTGAGAAGTGGTCTGTGGTCACTATCTGCAAAACCACTCCCTTATTGGGGATGTCCTGCTAATTGCCTATAATTTCCACCTGTTGTCTATTCCACTTGTACAACAGCAGGTGAAACTGATTGTTGCTTCCTAAGTGGACAGTTTGATTTCACAGAAGTGTGATTGACTTGGAGTCACATTGTGTTGTTTAAGTGTTCCCTTTTTTTATATTCTGCAGTTTTTCTAAAGATGTGATTACTAAAGCTCTGCCATGATTTGCTTTTCCTGAGTTCTAGCTCTGATAAATAAAAATAACCCAGATCAAATCTTTATTTCCATATCAGTTCTAAATGACATAACACTCACATGATCTTTTACACTGCTTTATTTATTTGATGTGTGACTTTTCAGGTGACATCCAGGAAGCTTACAACCTGATCCGAGATCTGGTTCCCACCTCAACTCAGGTAACAAGTTTTGTTGTGATGAGTCAGCTGTTTTCTCTGTCAGATAATGGCCTTCATGCCACTTCAGCGAAAACGCTGATCTGTGTGTTTTTATTTTAAATTGACTTGGACAGTCTTTAGTTTGTGAACTTTAAAAATCAAACCCGTGTATAAACGAATTAACCACAAAGAAAACCTTAATTCATCATCGTCTAAATCTTTGAAAATACTTTAATATTTACGTGTGAATCTAGATGAACTTTTGGCTTTTTGTTATCATTTGGAAAAATTTGATGAAACCTTCAGATAACAAATTAAATGATAACTCTTTTACATAACTTTTATAACTAACTTTTACAGGAGTACATTTTGAAAGGAGTGGTAAATGCTGCTCTTGGACAGGAAATTGGCTCAGTGAGTATATCTGCAGAGAGTTAATGTACGTACATATCAACACACACTAAAGCTATGGTGTGTGTGTGTGTGTGTGTGTGTGTGTGTGTGTGTGTGTGTGTGTGTGTGTGTGTGTGTGTGTGTGTGTGTGTACTTTAATCTTTTAGAGGGACCACTTGAAAATTGCTCAGCAGTTCTTTCAGCTGGTCGGAGGCTCTGCTAGCGAATGCGGTGAGCCAAATAAAATTGTTTCAGTTGTGTTCATGAAACCAGGACATGTGAGAATTTATGAACTGGATGTATTTTTTTACTTTCAGATACGATTCCCGGCCGACAGTGCATGGCCTCTTGCTTTTTCCTCCTGAGACAATTTGAAGATGTTCTCGTTTATCTCAACTCTGTCAAGGTTAGTGAGAAATCTGTGTTATTATTGTAGAGTGGTAATAAAAGAAACACTGTGGCTGAGAAATGCCATTTCAGATGAAAAGTGGTGCTTACAGCACATTTATTCAAGTGTGTTTTCCTCTTTTTCATAATAACCAATAAAAGCTGACATTTTGTAGCATTTTATTCCTGGGTGTGTGGGCAATCATCATTTTCTGCTCTAGCTGTGCTTTTCTGTTTCAGGGTTACTTTTATAACGATGATACATTCAACTTCAACTACGCTCAGGCTAAAGCAGCACTTGGTAACTACAAAGAAGCAGAGGAGGTATTTTAACGGCGCAATTGTGAAGAGCTCACTCTCATAGACCTTGATTCGTTTCTTACATTTTTGGCATTCCTTTTGTGTTTTGTAGCTTTTTCTGCTCATTCAGAGTGAAAAGATCATCAATGACTACATTTACCTCAGCTGGCTGACACGATGCTGTACGTAAGGTCTTCAACTGTCGATACACTGCTTTTATATTTATTCATGTCAGATGTCAGATTTCAGAATGAGGTCAGTTTGAGTCCATTTACAGGGGCATCCATCTTGAATCAGACGGACTCTAAAACGTCATCAGTTGTACATCTGGTGATTACGTTCTGAGAATTTCATTCAAACGTGTCTTTCATGAAATGTTTCACTAACAAAAGTACAAAATGTATTTATACTCAGCTGGAGGAAATATTAGCAGGAGAGACCACATCTATGGCCCTGAAGGGTTGACAAGTTTTGTTCCAATAATCAGTCAAATCTTTAAAGCAATCTCTAATATGAAAAGCTGCATGCAGAATATTACCTGTTAACTTCAGTTGGCTGTTGGGATTTATGTTTAGTATTATTAATATTAGGATGAGGCAACATGCAAATATGAAAACAAGAGCAAAAATAATCCAGTCATGCAACCCAGCAGCTGTTTTAGGCATCAGCAGCTGGAGGACCTTTAAAGGCAGACAGTGAAAAGGATGCTGTAGTCTCTAATGAGATGATAATAATAATAATAGTAATAATAGTAATAATAATAATAATAATAAATAGTAGCTCTGCTGATCAAAACACACACTGATGCTTTAGCTGATTTTAGATCCAGTGACTCACACTAAGGGCTTAGCTGTGTAAATCATTGAGTTCACATGTTATATGTAACATGTGAAGGCTATAGCTTGTTCTGGTTTTACTGATGGAAAACATTTTCCAGGTCAGTGACCACTGCAGGTACAGAACAAAACAAGCTGTTTGTGGAACTAGATTAAAGCCCCTCTGTAGAATAAAAGTGCTTTCATCAAAGAAAAAGTAGAAATCTATAATTTAGTCCTTTTCAGGTTTGCAGCATCTCTTTCATCTCATTGTTGCTTTTTGTTGTAATGAGCTTTATAATTATCACACCTCACTTTGCAAACTCGAGTTATAAATGAAATGCAAGGCTGTCTGTACATTTTTTACCAATACTATCAAATTAATTCTTAAATAATTATTTCACTGTGAATGCACGTGGAGTCTGTGGTGGAAATCCTGTTGAACAAGAAAGATGACAACCTCCGTGGTCGTACCGGTTATCTCTGCGTGGAGATTTGGGCACGTTTTCAAACCATTGAACACATAGATCCTGATCTGGTAGAAAACGTCCCTCTGGTTTTAACACAACAACTGAAAGTGGACTGTGTAGATGGGGCATTACAAGTGTAGGTATAACTGGTAATAATTTTATGTTTAGGGTTTTTTCTCAGAAACCTTCACTATGAGAACCCAGCACCAAAAGTTTTTTGTTACTTGGATCTGAATCTAACATCTCTGCCAGATCTCTAGCCTCAGGCTCGCAGAGAATTTAAGGTCACTCTTCCATTCAGCTATGTTACACTCAGCAGCAAGAATAGAAATCTTCTCTCAAATCGTTTTCTTCCTCTCTTAACTACATTTACGCCACTAAAATCTGCTCAAGGCCTTCAATATTTTCCACATTTGAATCTTTATGAGTGGAGACTGTCCAGGAGTGATAGGTTGTGAACCCACTGATCTTGTTCTTGTCAGACATAATGAACCAGAAGAGTCAGCTTGCCTGGGAGCTCTATCTGAAAATGGACACATCATCAGACTCCTTCAGTCTGCTGCAGCTGATTGCTAACGACTGCTACAAGGTAATGTCCTCTTCCTCCGTGTTTTATGAAGTACGTGATGATCATCTGTCCTCACCTGAGACAATACATTCACCTGTTTTTGTTAAATCTTCTCTTCTCTTGAATAAATGTGGGTGTTGCCTGCTAGCTCCTGTTTGTATTCACTGTTAAAATTTACACTGTAAATTTACAGTTAATAAATGGATAAGTGTTGCATGACTTTCACAGTAAGAATTACAATAATAATAGCAATTCACTGTAATATAATGTCTGTGATTTTACAAGACCTAGTGGTAAATACTCAACTGTGTACTGTGACTTTACAGCATCCATGGCACAGCATTTACTGTGATATCACCATAAATTATGGGGAAATCACACCCTTTTGCTGTATATTCATGTAGCAAGCCCTCCCCTCCCCCCACCCCCCACATTGCCCCCACACACACACACACTCCCCCCCATCCCCCTAACTCCTCCCCCCAAACCCCTCCCCCTTCAACAAACCACTCTGAGGCGAAGACAATGTTAGCATAATGGCATATTTATTGAAAGTTCTTTATTAAAAGTACAGCAGATGCCAACATCAATAATTCTACAAATTTGTAGAATTATTGATTTTGTTGACATATGAGTATAATTATACTTTATGGTCATATGTCACCTTAACATGACGTAAAAATGTGCTAACGTGCAAATTAACTACCTGTCTCACAAGTCGACTAGCTGTGTCACAATAACAGTAATGGACAGGATGGGAATGAGGCCTCGTTAAGAAAAGAGGAAGGAAGAGAGCGATGAAGGTTTACTGGTGGTTCCTTAATTGTACATTCACTCAGAATACAGTTTCTCTTACTAAATAGAATTTCTACTAAGAAATCACAATGTAGCCATAGAAACACTACTTGGTATATATTTTGTTTGGGTGTGTGTGTGTGTGTGCATGGGTATGGGGGTGTCGTGGCGGATGGCTGATTACACTGAGCCAGGATCCTCTGGAGGTTTCTTCCTGTTAAAAGGGAGTTTTCCTCTCCACTGTCGCTACATGCTTGCTTAGTATGAGGATTGTTGAAAAGACGATGACACTAGTCAGTGACTCGATGCAATCTGCTGGGTTCCTTATACAGGAATCCTTTTTACTCATTGGCTTAATGCACTGAACTGTATTGGAATGTTTACTTTGTGAAGAGCCTTGAGACGACTCTTGTCGTGATTAGGCGCTCTAGAAATCAACTGAAATTGAATTGAATTGATTACGTTAAGGGGTCAGGTGCTCATCTCAGTCTCAAACATAAAGAGTCCACATGCAACAGCATTGTGTGAAAATCTTGTGACACTCAAAACTTAGCCCAACAACTACTGCTGCAAAAAAACTATGATGTCCACTCAAAGTCCACAAGTTTCCTCAAAAGGGTGCTCACACGAGGGTTCATTGTTGTCTGCTTCTTGGTCTTTGAGCCTCTTTCAGGATTGATGTCCAGGAAGCACCTGTTAATAAGCAAAGATAGTTTCAGTTTTTAATAGACTTACAGTATGTATTGCAGGCAGCATTTATCAAGGTGTTCATCTATGCTTTTTGCCCTAATAGATTTATAATCCAAACTTGTTAGATCTTCCTCTCACCAATACATTCGCATTTGACAATAGACGTTTTAAAATCACATAGCCTGCCCCAAAACAAAATAAACAGCTGTGATTGGACCAGCAGGTATTTGTCAGCATAACATGTGCAGATACCCAGACGGATCTGCAGAGCAAAACTGAATATGAGTTTGCGAGATCAGGATAGTCTCACCAGGCTAGCCTCAGGTACCTTGTTTGCCAGCATTTTAGACCTAAAGACAATCATTGATTTTTTTTGGTGTTCTTAATAATACACAGAGTAGTAAAGTTTGTTATTTACCTGACAGTTTCGACGCTCATCTGGCGCCTTAGTGGTGGTTGTCAAGTCCACTCTAGATCCACTCCAAAGGGACACTGTGAATCAACTCTTGATTTCAAACTTTTATTGTCCAACTTAAAGATTAATTGGCTTCAAGTTGACTAATGTAGGAATCATCAGGTTTGATAACCTTTAAAGCACAGAGACACAGGTTACATGTGTTAAATCAAAGGAATCTGATTCTTTCAGGACATCAAGTGTAACAAAGAAGACAAATCAAATGCTTACAATCTTGGAAAACATAACATTATATATACAAATCAAACAGACGCCTTTAACCTAATCTTAAATACATGACGGTCAAACAAGTGGTGAAGTCACTACAGTAGTGCCTTGCTTCAACTTGACTGTAGCAAAATACATTCCAGGTACAACTTAAGCATTACATTATCCTAAACTTCACCGACCATTGGCATCTTTGGAGTAAACACTTGAGTAGAGCAGGGGTTCCCATAATGTTTTCTTTGAGGACCCCCTTGCCTGTGTTCAAGACAAGCCAGGACCCCCGACCCCAACTCCTACACGCATAAACAAATTAAATGTGATCATTTACAAACTTTCTACAGACATACAAAGTAATAACTTTTATATGGAGTTCTGATTATACTGTAGGGTGTGTTATTGGGTTTTTATAAATTTAATTTTTACAAATAAAATATTGCTAACCTCACAACTTCAGCAAAGACAAAATTATGGGGACCCCCTGCAATGTTGTGGGGACCCCCTTAGGGGTCCCGACCCCCAATTTGGGAACCCCTGGAGTAGAGCTTGCTGTGTTGTTTCTTTGAGTGAGATCTGTGAACCACCATTTCTGCTTAGGTGCTTCTCATCAGCAATTGTCAATTTTGCTGGTGCATTCTGGGAGATGAAGTTCCCAAGTAACCTTAACCCAACAGTGGTGATGTCACTTCCTTGCTGTTTTATCAGCAGGCACTGGAGGATGATGTCACCCTCTACTGCCCGCTCTCTCCTTGTTGATGACCATGTCCCATATGTGATCCAGAGTTCACTCCATCTCTGTTTATGGTGTTAGGTCCATGTCTCGATCGCTTCTTTAATCCATTGTTGTATTTTTGTTATTCTGTTGTGATGATCCTTGTGTCTTCCCAGTCCATTATGTGGTTTTTCTCTGCTGTAATGATCCGTTATTGCTGATTTCTTTACTGTGTTTTCTTCTTGTTTTGATGCTCTTGTGTGTCTTTTGCTTGTTTCCTTTTCACATTACTACTATTAGCAAATGCTGTAAGAGAACTTTCAACAATTTCGGCACTTGCTAACAAAATATAAACCGTGTCACATGATAAACGTTACGATACAATGGAGGAAGTGCTACCAGCATGCATGCTGCTCACCTTCTCCATTCAGTCCGTAATAGAAGAGGAACATCATGGTGCCTTCAAGTAGTTTGGTGATGTCATGTGACTTCCAAGAATAATCAAGTTTGCCTGTTTGCGCCTGCCAAAAACCTGGTTCATACCAGTTTTGACCAGGTGCTATTGAGGAGCTCTGACTCTTTAGAGACAGAACAGACGGCACAGAACAAAAACGAAGAACTCAGCTGCACTGATGTTCTAACAAGCAACTTTTCCACCCCATGTTTGAAGCCTTAGGCCATTGACCAGAGTTTAGTCAACTTAAAACTGCAATTTATAGATAAAAGCATGACCCCGCCCACTGTGAAAGCAGCAGTGGGTGAGGTGCATTGTGGGTAGTCATTTTCTTAGCTATTTTGTTCTATTTTGGGGTGTTTATGCATGTTTATTGTGTGTGGGAGGTTGTGTTGTGGTGTGTTCTTAGTTATTGCTTTGTTCAGTGTTGCAAAGGTGGAGTTATTTGTTCTGTCATGGTGGCACCGTAAATGAGGAGGAAGGTCTAAGGAATGGGACCACTGTGTTGTTCAGCTGTATATAATAAAGTGGTGGTTCACACTGAAGGCTCTGGTTTCAGTAACCTTAAGGTCACCACTCACTCACTCACTGACTGGCTGGCTGGCTGGCTGCAGTCACGTGGTGCTTGATGCACAATTTAGCTGGCCAGTGTCAGTTAAAATCTACAATTCAGTTCAATTGGAAATAAAGTAATGCTTAAAAACAAGCTGAGTTATATGGAGTGTTTTCATAATTGTTTAAAGTGTACAAAATTTGAAAGAACACCCACTTATCTTGGCTGAATATATTAAATTCTTGTAACTCAAAGTATTTAAGTTGCAACAAGTTGATTTGAATTTAACTAGACTGAGATTCATTAAGTAGTAGTACAACTCACTCACATAATTTCACAATAATTTCCACAATTACTTTTGTTTACTTACTTTTCCTAAGGTAATCGATTTCCTAAATATTTTCAAGTAAACTTTATTTACAGTGATAACAGCTATCTAAAATAACAGTTTTGCCTAAGAATTCAGTTTCTCTTTTCCACAATGTTCATTCTTGTGTTAGGAAGAATGTCACTGAGGATAGGTGGTGCTAAAAACCCAGTACATACGAATGGGAAATATGACATAATTTGTTCTAGGAAGAAATACATTTCAGATATCTGAAATTGTCATTCTGGATAGGAGTCTTATTATCGATATCTATTATGTTAATTTCTGCTGGAAACAAAGTAATTATAGATATCCGGAATACGGTACATATCCAGTCTGCTTAATAAATATTAAAATGGCTTCCCAGGGCATATTTCAATACAATATTTTACTGTAATAATAATGTTTAATGCTGTGGAATCCTTGCATTTTTTACAGTGTTGCTGTGATATTACAGGCCTTGTTGTGATATAACAGCAGGTTGCAAGGGTTTTTTATATTGCAGGATTTTACTGTAAAATAAGAGTTAAATGCTGTAAAATCAAAGGATACTGTAGTTTTTGCAGGTATTCATTGGGATGTTACAGGGAAAGTTGATTACAAGTTACTGTAAAATAATACTGTTACTTATTGTGAAATGCTGGTAATTTTTAACAGTGTTTTTATGAAGCTGTTTTACATTTGATGTAGAATCTGTCCAGAACTGCCTTTAAAAATCTATTTTTATTCCACGTTTTAAATGTGAGATGAGGGGCCGTGGTGTGGATAACATGTTTGGGTTGAGTCATGAAGATGAGATTGTATTGGAACTGGGCTAATCTGTGCTGAGAGGGCAACATTTCCCACCAGCTCACGATGACCGTGTGTTGTTACAGATGGGCCAGTTCTATTACGCTGCCAAAGCATTTGATGCACTGGAGAAGCTGGACCCGGGCTCTAATTACTGGGAGGGCAAAAGAGGGGCATGCATCGGCATATTCCAACTCATTCTGGCTAACAAGGAGCCCAAGTATGTTCTTTCTTTTCCTCCCATCCTCTGGTGTGATTTTTATCATCTATGTTTGCCTGAGTGGGTGTGATGTCATCACAAATAAATCAAACAAAAGGGTTCATTTTGATCTAATCTTGTTTCCTTACATGTCCTGTTTGTGCTCCAGGGAGACGCTTAAAGAGGTTTTGACCCTCCTGCGAAATTCTGGAAACCCTCAGGGTGAATACTTCATCCGAGCCATGAGAAAGTGGGCCAAAGACAACCGAGTCCTCCTCTCATGACAGCCTCAAATCACAGAGTTAAAGTCCACCTCAGTGGATTTTGAGTTTTAGCTAAGACACTAAAGGAAACTGGAAAATGTAATGATTTTATTTATGTTATGTAAAGAAAGAAGTGATTATATTTCTCTGTTTTTTTGCTAAAACAATATTATTTCTAACCCTAGGTGCTTGATCAGGAGACAGTGGTTTATTTCATAAACATGCTTCACCTTTCGTCTAGAATAAAACAGTTAACTTTAGATGTATTATATCACAGCACCATATAGAATTATTTAAACAGCTCACTCAGTTTTCTATTGTATTTGTAGACAAACTTAAAATTTGTCCATCTTCTCTGCTTTTGTATCAAATAAAGTAAAGCACTGGCTGCCATCTTTAATTTGAAATAAAATGCTTAAAACATTATTAACTCTAAACTTGTCAGGATCTGCTCAGCCTCCCGTACACATCAATCTTCCTAAGAAAGCCCAAAAGCGCCCCCACCCTCCACCGATCACCCACATCCAACAAGGTCCGCAGACTAAACACAGTCACACCCAGTGCCCCTAAGCAACTGAGCAGGGCCCGCCGTTCGACTGCATACAGACAACAGTGTAGAAGAACATGGCTCACCGTCTCCTGCTCCCCACAATCACACAAACCATCCTGGTGACGACCAACCAAGAACAAACCTCCCCTAAGGCAACTATGGCCCAGCCTCAGGAGCGTCAAGACCACAGAGCCCCTCCTCCCACAGACAAGGGCAGACCTGCGGACCCCCACTTGTTGTTGCAGCCCAAAATAACCCTTCCCAGTAACCCCCGCATCCCAGGAAGCCTGCCACAGGTCCTCAGCCACCCAACCTATCTCGGAGCGACACTCCAGCTGACCCAACCCCACCCCCATGGCCACTTCTGGACTCCTCAATGCTTCCTTCACTGCAGCATCCGCCTCCTCATTATCCACCACCCCCACATGAGCCAGAACCCACACAAAACATACCTCACACTCCAAAACAACCAACCTGTGCAGCTGCATCCAAAATTTGGCCAGCAAGTCAGGCCGAGCACGGGAACCCTGCCCCTTCAGTGCCTCTAGAGCCGCCGCAGAGTCAGAGCAGACGACCGAGCGAGGCGGCAACCAGTCCTCAATCCACCGCAGGGCCCACCAGATCACCTTCAGCTCAGCTGCGAACACTGAACACATGTCTCCAATATGGCGACCGCTTCGATACCCGAAACCAGGGACCGCCAGTCCCACCGCCACCCTGCCACTCTCCGGGTCTTTGAGCCATCTGAGTATAACTGCAAGGACGACCCCCAAACCAACCCCACGTACTCCATAAAAGCCCGTGCTTCGCTGCCTCTCCAGCCTCGTTCCAAAAAAGAACAGTCCACATCAGGAACCGGTAGAAGCCACGGAGGGACCTCGGTCCAGACCAGGTGGGAACACACAGGCCACTCTAGGAAGCCCAGCTTCACCACTTGCATCCTCAGATGTTCAGGAAAGCCGCCCCTATCCCCCCGGCCCTCACCCTCAAACTCCCAATGACGGCTCAACAGGGCCGTCACATGGGCGGACCCACCCATGCACCTAACCCTCAGCAGGTAACGGAGCCCCAGCCGGCGGAGTCCCAATGGCATCTCACCCATCTCGACGAGAAGGGCCGACACCAGGGTCGTACATAACGCCCCACAGCACACCTGCAAGGCCGACGTCTGCAACACATCCAGGCGCTTCAGAGTCGTAGGAGCAGCCGAACCATAAACAAAACTCCCATAGTCCAGGACTGACCTAATCATGCCCCTATACACCTGCAACAAGGTGTCCCGATGTCAGGATCTGCTCTTTCTCCCTCTGATGTGTTGTTCCGTCTCCCCTCGTTAGGTGTTTATTGGCGACCGCTTCGATACCCTTGTTATCCTACCCTTCTGATTACCTTCGTATTTAAACCCTCTGTTTGTGCTTGTCTTTGTCAGATCCTCATCTTGCCTACCTGTTGTGTCATCCTACCTGCCATGATTCATATTAAACAGTTATTTTACCTGCCAGTCTGCCTCCTGTTCCTGCTTCACTGCATTTGGGTCCATTACAAACTCTATCCACAACATCCAGAGGATGCGTCTACAGTGATGCGGGCGTTGTTCCGGTCTGTTGTGGTGAAGAGAGAACTGAGCCGGAAGGTGAAGCTCTCAATTTTCCGTTCGCTCTATGTTCCTACCCTCACCTATGGTCACGAGCTTAGGGTAGTGACCAAAAGAACGAGATTGCGGATACAAGTGGCCAAAGTTGGTTTTCTCTGCGGGGTGTCTGGGCTCTCCCTTAGAGATAGGGTGAGAAGCTCAGTCATCCATGAGGGGCTCGGAGTAGACCCGCTGCTGCTCCTCCACATCGAGAGGAGCCAGTTGAGGTGGCTCGGGCATCTGGTCAGGATGCCTCCCTGGTGAGGTTTTCCAGGCATGTCCAACTAGGAGGAGACCCAAAGGAAGACCCAGGACACGCTGGAGGGACTATGTCTCTCAACTGGCCAGGGACGTCTTGGGATTCCCCCGGAGGAGCTGGCCCAGGTGGCTGGGGAGAGAGGGAGATCTGGGCTACTCTGCTTAGGCTATTGCCCCTGCAACCCGACTCCAGATAAGCGGATGAAAATGGATAGATACAAACTCTACTGCATCATGACAAAACTATTCCTGCCACAGCTTTTTGGTAATGTCTGTTAGACCTGAACTGTAGAATGAATTTATATTAACAATTACAATGAAATGGAAAGGTAAAAGCATTGGCTTTTTTGGGTTTATAGTACCCACGATGAAATGTTTCTGCTGCTTAGCAGCTCAATATAAACTTTAAAGGTGTGGTTCACTCATTTAATACATTTGTAGTGGTCTCTAGTGAATGCCTTGTAAATTGTGCTCTTGGGAAACAAAGCTCTGTTGCACCAGTTTCAGGAAGTAGGAGTGAGCCACATCAGAGCTGAGCTTCAGACGTCAGGATTTTGAGGCTTATTTCCTGATATTTGGACATCTCGGGTTGGGTAACAGCTACCTCTGACTCTGCTCCGCAATGCTGATGTTTAATCGCCACAAATAACACGAGCCTGAAGGAGTTCTGCTGTGTGGTGGAGTAAGGCTTTTCAAATCCTTGTCTTTCATCATCTATTTTCTATCAGAAGCTAATGCAGGAGATAGGGGTAGGAAACTATTTTCATGTTCAGCCTGCACGTTAAACTTAGAGTGACCGATTATGATCAGAAATAAGATTTTAAAAATGTTTTTTCAGCCTTCAAAACTAAAATTTCACAAGTTTTTTTAGTTTTAAATCAGCTTAGGAATAAAAAAATTCGATTTCTTCTTCAAAGGCTCTGAGAACTGCATGAGAGTCCTGCTAGTTTTTTCTTTGCATTATACAGCGTGTAGCAACTTCTGCAGCTTTAATAAGACACCAGCTATAAATGCACTGTTTTATATCCATGAACATCGTCTAAAATTACTGAGTAGTTTCATTAACTTTACTACAAGCTCAAGAATGATGCCTTTTGTTAGGTATGAACCATGAACAACCTTTTGGCCCTACGTCCAGGTTTCACTTCACATCACTTTTTGTATTTAAGCTTTTAAAATAGAAGATCTCAAAACTGTTGGACCTGGATGATGTGACCAGAGTTTTTTCTCTCTGTCCATAATTAGCATCTACATGTTTTAGGGTGTGTCTTGTGTTCATTAAGCTGACTGAGGAAGATCTTGAAATTAACGTCTCAATTGCAAATTTTCCAGAAGAGCCTGATAAGAGTTTGACGCACATGGGCAGAATATCATTTATTTATTCCCATATTATGGCTAGCTACAACGTTTCTATTTCACATATTCGAGAACAATGGGAAAATGACTTGGGAGCCCGATTATCAGATGAGGAATGGGAAACGGCTCTTACTAAAGTTCACTCCTCCTCCATATGCTCCAGACATGCTTTAATACAGTTCAAAGTATTACACAGATTGCACTTTTCAAAAGTTAAATTATCAAAAATGTTTCCATATATAGATCCATTGTGTGATAGATGTATACTGACCTCTGCTACCTCCTATCATATGTTCTGGTCTTGTTCCAAACTGGCCCCTTTCTGTTTTTTTTTTGTTTTTTTTAAAGTAATCTCTAAAGCTTATGCTTATAAAGTCCCACCCTCCCCACTGTGGCAGTTTTTGGTTGTTTTTCCAATACAATGAGTCCTGTTTCTCCTGTCCACTTACGGAGGGTCATCGCCTTTACCTCTTTACTGGCCAGACGCTTGATTCTGTTTAAATGGAAGGATCCCACTCCCCCATCACAACACCACTGAATTAGAGACGTCATGCAAAACGTTAAACTGGAAAAAATTAGATGTACTCACAATGGCTCCATCAACAAATTCCATGAAACCTGGGACCCTTTGATTACCTATGTGAACAATTTACCTGGTCTGTACCTGGAACTTTGAATGCTTTCACCTGCCCCATACCAATCCTGTCAACTAATGTTTAGTGCACCTTTTTTTTTATTTTTATTTTTATTTTTTTTATGTTTGTTTTTTGAGAGTATTATGTCGAGTTAGTATTATTATTATTTTTATTCTTTGTTTTTTCTCGTTTTCTTGGGGATTGTTTTTTCTGTGGTTATGTTGAAAAAAGAAAAAGGAAATACATGATTGGTCTGTTTGATCTGTGGAAAATTACAAATAAAGTGTTTTTTCAAAAAGAGTTTGACGCACAAATAGAAGGGAATTTAAGAGGGTGCACATCAGAACTTCATAACCAGTCAGTCTTGTTCTTTTTAACCTCAAAACGATGCAAAACTTTATTCAAAATGTAAATTCAGAGTTTCTAGTATCACAACGACGTTAACAGTGCATCAACAGGTGACCATCAACACCAACAGCTGTCTTAGAGGTAGATAACTGAGGCAGATATACTTGTTTATCTTTTTCTATTAAGGGTGTAATTTTTCAGTCTGGTGATACAAAACGTTTAATTTAACATTTTCTTTGTTAGAATGAAAAACATCATGTTAGAGATTCAAACAATAACTCAAAGCTGTAGCTCTGTGTTCTGGACACACACAGCGGGTACGCAGAGTATCCCGCTGCTCGTCCTTCACACAAACACTTTATAAAGGTCAAATTAGTGCTCATACTGTTGTTATTATTGCCTGTTGTGATCGGGGCGGGGCTAGGATCCGGCCACGCGCTGATTGGACGTGATGCCCTCCCCTGTGGCACATGCTTCCGTTTGGTGCGTTACGCGCATGCGCAGCGACCCCTCTCTTCTGATATTTTATTTACTCCCGAAATCCAAGATGGCTTCTGTGAATGTCTCAGCCCCAAAGCAAAACGAGGATGAGAGTAGCTGCTGAAAAAACTACTTTCCCCCGACCGTCGCATCCCCTGGAGTTCAATCCGTATGTTGTGGAGGAGGCTCTAGCATCCGCCTAGCCCCCGAGCAGCCGTCGGAGCTTCGCGGAACCTTCTTCAGTCCACCAATTTGGGGTAGTTTCGCGAAGTAGCTCTTCTCGGTGTCGCTGTCTGTCCGGAGCGAGGTTCAGGCAGGCAGCAGCTCATCCTAATGGCCGAACCGAGAAAAGTGCAGTTTGTCACCCTGTCGGCCTTCGCAGCTGGGGCTGCCGTAGAGTCTAGGAAACGCAGGCTGGAAGAGGAGGCCGACTTCAACTTCAATAGAGCCGGGGAAGTCGAGGCAACCAGCGGGGTAGGAGGCACTGCCAGCGACGGTCGTCTCGGCAAAACCGGCGACAGGGACAAGGCTGCTGCCGAGAGGAGGGCGACTGTTCGGCTGAACCTGTCCTTGTGTGAGCCTGACGATCGCTCTTCCGCTGAGTTTAATTATGGCGAACTCATCCAGAACCTCCAGGTAGGAGCTCTCGCTTTCTGTAACATTAGAAAACCTGTGTGAAACTATTACAGGAGTTAACGTAGAGCTCTGGAAGTGTTTATACGGACGTGTCAGAAGTGAAGGGGGGAAGTGCACCTTGTCCTTCCGTGGAACAGCGAGTCTGACCATTAGTGTGACTCCACACAAAAGACAGCCGCAGCTGTTGACACTCGTCCAGCCTGTCCACTTAACTTCAGCAGCGCTCGAACACATTCTGATGTTTATTTGTAAGGCTCCTTCACTGCTGTTGCACAGATAGCTAGTTTGGTGCTGCTACCTGTGTCCTTGCCCAGCAACAGACCAGCCATTACAGCAGCTGGAAATGCCACATGCAGTTTGGCCCCGTGGCAGCGGATGATGGGTGGATGGATGGATGGGGTGGCAGAGCTGATGGAGGGGCCAGGATGTAGCATGGGAGCTAAATGTCAGGGCTGGGGGGTCTAACTCCCCTCCCTTAATATGGGCAACATCTGTAAAGTTAGTGACTTTTACATTGTTTATATGATAGTTGATTAAATTACGCTTACAACCCCTAATGTGTTATTAACTCTAATTGTTACAAAACAAATAAAAACAATCATAAATGGACAAAGCAGTTGTTTATCAGGTGGCTGGAAGTGGGTCAGGAGCAGATGTTGAATGTTTAATTTTAGTTTTTATAATGTGATCATTAAAGTTTTTCTTATGTTAATGTTGTATTTTTTTGTTTCAGGCTAAGAAAAATCTTCCAAATGTGACTCCAGCCCAGAATCCCAGTGACCCCTTCAAGGATGAGGAGCGTGAGCGGCTCCAGGTCGAAGCTCTGGCAAAAAAGTTGGAAAACAAATATGTGAGTAACCAGAGCTGAACTCATTCAATTATTAGACTAATGAAAACAGCACGAGTTCAACTTTGTGAAAATCAGAAGTAAAGTTTTTGGTGTATTTATAAATGATCTCCAATGTTTTTATTATCTTCTGTTGTTGCTTAGCAACAGATACAGGGATGGATAGTAACATTATCAGCTGAGTAGTTTGTAGGTTAAACTCTTGCTAGTGTTTCAGATTTTATTTTTTCTATTTATATCTTGAGCCGTTCATCCCTTCTTAATTCATATAAAACGTAATAATAAAATATATAAATAAATTAGACCCTCAAGTGCGTTCACCTCACATCATTTCCAGAATTACAACAAAACAAAACTATTTTTCTGCTTTTACTCAATGTTTATTTTATTGAAAGTTGTGTGTTTTATTTTTGAGTGCAACACTTTGACTCTTGACTCGTTTTTTTAAATCCTTCTGAATTGAGGGCATTTTTACAGTTGTATGTTTTTAGGGGTTTAATTTTTGTGCTGACTTTGCAGAAAACGGGTGATATTATTATTGATATCGATAATAAATCTGATTGTTTTTACGTTTTTAGGGTAGCACAGGGAAGAAGAAGAAGGACAGAATGCAGGATCTGGTTGATATTGGGTTTGGTTATGATGAGACAGACCCGTTTATAGACAACTCAGAAGCTGTGAGTACTTTTTACTTTATTATTAATAAGCAGGTTTATAATCTATAGGGCCAGCTTTTCAGAACAATAGTTCTCTTATTTGTTTTATTTTGTCCCGGTGTTGGGATTGCAGTTTTTTGCTGCTGTTTGATGCTGGTGTTTTCATCTTCATCCCATCTGTCATTAAATATGTATTTCCTGTCTTGATGTTATAAAACGCTGCATTCAGTGGCACTTCTAAAGATAGGACGACGTTCCTTATTACAGCCAACCGGAGACTACAGACTAAATCCATCCTCATGACTCATGTGGATGTATATGCTGCTGTTTTTTCCTCTGACCGTGTTTGTGGCTCAGTGTTCGGATGATATCAGTCAGTCTCTGACTGTAATAGCTCAAATTATTCTCTTTGTATCGAATCTCTGCCTTTAAATAAGATTAGTTTTGTTTTGATAGCTGCTCTCTAAAACTAGCAGCACCTGTTTTCATCTATAGCTTGAAGAGGTTGTGCTTTTATATATTCATGGTGATTTATTGACGTTGGTGCACAACAAGTCGTTTCTCTCTGCTGACCAACAGCAGAGCAGAGACGAGGCTTTTGTGAAATTTTCAACAAAACACGTTATGAGTGCCTGAAATGTTTTAAATCTGTGGACAGCATTCCCGTTCTGTTGTGTGAGTGGCGTTATTGTTTTCTAACACCACTAACTGTCCTCCATTGTTGTTCCTCCCAGTATGATGAGCTGGTGCCTGCGTCTCTGACCACAAAGCTTGGGGGGTTTTACATCAACACGGGCACGCTGCAGTTCAGAGCGGCCTCTGACTCCGAGGGAGAAGAGGACAAGGTGAGATGGCTAACGCGTGCTCACGGATTCAAAAACTGTCCTCAGAAACATTTATTTAGTCTTTTATTTTCAGTTTAAATATAAAAACTGTGCAAAGTAAAATTAATGGGCAATTCCTCTAACTTCACTTTCATACCTGTTGATATTTAAAACTGAGGCTAAATAAAAATTCTCCATCCACTCATTTCCAAGTTCACATCTCTTTTCAGGGCACATTTAGATAACCTCATGTTGACACAAAAAGACAACTAACATGATCCCAATTCCCACTTTTCTGTTGCCTTTTCAAAAATGACCAAGTGGGTTTAATGTCACCGTAAGGAGCAAAGGTTAGGTGATTCAAAACACCTTACAGACATCAGAGGTGAAGTGATTCTTCACTAAATTTTCTTTAGTCATAGAAAGTATAAATTGCATGTTAAACATGGATCAACATGTTAATAAAGCATGGAGGACGGGAATAATCCCGATAGAAGGATACAGATACATATCCACTCAAACATATAGTGTCAGCAACACGTCACAAACCTTTCATTATTTTCAGTAAATTGGACCCAAGTCCAGAGATTAATTGTGTTTTTTTTTTTTTATTGAAGCTCTACAACCATCTCCTGTTCACTATGTCTCTATTGTGTCCCTCAGATGTAGTAAAAATGTTTTTAAAGCCAATTTCACCGAGAAATAGTTTTGTACTTGTTATTTTTGAAATATGATTGGCCACTTTGAGTTTCACATGCAGGCTGAATGTGAAAATGGTCTTCTACCCCTATTGCCTGCATTAGACGCTGATAGAAAACAGACGGAGAAACGCTCAGATTAGAAAAGCCTGCCAGATCTACGTCACACTGAAAATTAGCATTCATGGACTCGCCCATCTTGGCTCGCGGCGGGGAAGGCTGTTGGTTTAGGGCCCAGGAGAGAGCAGAGCACGTCTCAGTTAGTAGAAGCTAACTGTTAGCATTAGCCTTCTTCTGCTCCCCTCTCCTCTGCCTCACTTCTAGTTCCTGAAACAGGAGCGCCAGAGCTTTTTTTCCCACATAGATTGACTGACAAGGCATTCATCAATACTAGAGACCAGTGCAGATGTATTGAAAAACACGAGTGAACTTGGTCTTTAATGTAATTTTCTTGTTTTAGAAGCTGAACAATGATAAGGAGCAGGTGATAAAGAAGAGGAAAAAGAAGGAGGTGAACAATCTTGAAGAGAAGAGCGTGAAGAAAAGCAGAGTATCTAAACAAGGGTAAGAGTTGTAGCTGTGTTCCGTCATCACCACCAGACCTGCTGTTGCTGCTGCCTGCATACACACACACACACCAGCACCACCCACAAAATGGGACGAGTTCTTTGTCCAGACTTTAGTGTGATCATAACCCATCTCTCTGACGGTTGGTCGCAAGCCTCTCACGGATCCATCACCGTGTCGGGGTGCAGACTGAGACTTGCACTCAGCTGCTGTGACAAGCCAGCCACCTTCTAGAAAAAGCTCCATTAGACACGTTCAAATATGCTGAGTCCTCCAAGACACCGGCACTCTGAAAACAATTTCTAAAAATAGCCGAGGCTATTGTGAATCTGCCGTTATGAGACAGCTGATATTATGTAACGTGAAGGAGTGGGAAGGATCTTTGAAGGCAGCAGCAGCAGGTTAATCCACAGCAGTTCCATACAGCCCTCGTGTTTCTGAGCAGCTTTTATCACAACGTCTTTTATAAAGGGCGTGCAGCGGGCCTGGAGTTAGACCTCACAATAACCGCCCACATTAAAGGATTGGAGTGGGTTTAGCAGAGCTCGTTTCTGGGTGTTAGCAGCCGTTAGGCAAATTCAAACTTAGGATGGAGCAAGATTAAGAAGCAGTGTGATAAAGGAGTGGTAGAACCTCCTTCAGCTGTGTTTTTGTCTCATTATTAATACGGCTTCCTCAATGTTTTACACAACTCAAAAGGTTTTTATGTGTTTTATTCATTTATTTTCCCTCCAAATTGACAGGAAGCAATAGTTACTGAAAAACCAGCAAATAAAACCAATATGATACATATTCAGGGTTAGACTGAATAAAATAAAACTCCTGTCCTGAGTTACAAGGTGTTGTTGTTGTGCTCCGACAGAGTGACGGCTCTCAACCTTCATCGGCCAGAGAAGAAGAAGAGAAAGAAACTGATGAAGGACTCGCTGTACCTGGCAGCGATGCTTCGTCGCTTCAGCCGGGAGAAAGAGGAGATGAAGAAAATAAACCCAAACATAAATCAGCTCGGTGTGTCTGGAGGTTCAGCCAACAAGCCCCACTCTGGCAGCTCCACAAACCTCCTGGTGTCTAATTCTAACCAACCGCAGGGCAGCGCAGCTGTCGGCGACCTCTCCATGGCAGAGCTCACCTCCGACCCCGCTGTGATGTCACTGCTGAGCTCAGCGTCTGAGAAGGAGCTACAGGACCTCC
This sequence comes from Aphyosemion australe, assembly GCA_006937985.1. Classification (NCBI taxonomy): domain Eukaryota; kingdom Metazoa; phylum Chordata; class Actinopteri; order Cyprinodontiformes; family Nothobranchiidae; genus Aphyosemion; species Aphyosemion australe. The sequence continues at coordinate 3,616,005 of SSNS01000028.1, read as the reverse complement.
TGGGCGACCTGGACTTCAGCTTGTTGGACACTGACCAGCACAATGCTGTGGTGACAGCCAGGGAGAACGGCATCCTGGGTATCGGTGGTCCCTCTCATAAAGCAGGTGGAGTTGGGGGCCATGGGCGAGGCCTGGGCTCTTCCAGTGGACTGTTCTCTCCGCCACCGCTACCTGATGGACTTCCTGCTCCTCTTATGAAACGCATCGAGGACCTGCGGGCGGTGAGTCAGCTGTGGTCTTTTAGTGGGCGGCTGCAATTACCCGTGAAGCTTCTCCACTGAAGTTAAACACAAATCAGCCAGCCTCCTAAGTGGCTCAGTATGTGCAGTGTTCCTGTTTATCCCAGTGAGGAGAATCTTATGTGAAGCGTTGGACGAGGGTTTTATGTAACTAAACCAGGAAGAGCTCTCCTCTCACTCATGAAGATTTTATTTCTCTCATTGCCGTTTTAATTCAGAGCCTCAAATCGTTTTAGATGTTAGTGAAAAATAGATTTGACCATTTCAAATGATCAGTTCTGTAAATTGTGTGCAGAGTAGATGCAGATCTGCGGATTCCTCACAGGTTGGTCTGTTGCTTCTGTTTACAAGTTACTTGATGTTCAAGTATTTAAAATGCTGAAACTTTCAAACTCGTGTTAGCTGATTGGCTTTGCTGGTTCATTTGTATTTTTAAAAGAGGAAATAACTGTCCTTTTTCCTACTGCGTGGCCTTCGGTACATGTAGACTACAGATGTAAGAAAATATCAGTACAGCTAAATATATTTAGCTGTACTGATATTTCATGTTATGATACTTAATCAATATTTAAAAACAGATTACAGTATAGATTTTTTTTGAGAATTTACATTCCATAAGAGCAGTAATAATATCGGATATTGACTTGAATCCAAGTGAGAAACATCCATGTAGACCTTGTGTTCTGACCACCTTCACCTGCAGAGGGCCCTGTTGGCTGGAGCTATGCTGTGTTATGAAGACACGATCATCTCGCTGGGCTGGATCTCTTGGCAGCAAATTGTGAATAATATTTGTGAGGCAGTTTCCAAAACGTCTTAAAATGTTTGAGAGGCTTCCCTGCTTCCCCGTGTGAGCCACAGGGCCTTGTTCTCATGTTGCTGGAATTTGAACATGTTCAAAAAGTTTACGCGAACGATGGTGGCTAAGGGGTTAGGAGTTCTCCCAGTAATCAGTAGGTTGATGGTTCAAACCCAGTCAGTCATTGTGTCCATGGGCAGACCCGTCACCTGCCTAGCCTGCTGGTGGGGCAGATTGTGTGACAGCCTCACTTCTGTCAGTTTGCCCCAGTGAAGCTGTGGCTACAGTGTAGCTCATCACCACCACCTATGGGTGGATGACCCGTTACAGGACTTTTACCAATTGGTGTCAATGGAGATAAAGTAATGCAACTGGCCAAAAGTTGGCATGAGTTGACACAAGTGGACAACAGACAAGATGAATAAAAAGTTATTGTAATTAAAATGCAAAGAAGCTTAAAGGCCAAGTTCACTGAGAAACCGTTTTTTTTTTTTTTTTTTTTACCTTTTTAACTCATTCACTGCCAGCCGTTTTCTGATCAGAAAGCCCCTGACTGCCAGCGTTTTTGAGTGTTTTTACTGTTTTTTGAAGAGTCACAGATCATTGTGCTCTATGATCATGTAAACGCCAAAACTGCCAAAAGAAAGAGTAGACTCACTTTGTACATCAGGAAGAATCGCCGTATTTCTAGCGTTATCCGTTCTTTCACAATCTGGTGCCCAAGCGCCGCTGCAGAAGCATTTCCGGTTCGGCGCATCGTTTTTTTCACAGCAGCGTCCCAAAACAAACTCCATAATCCATTGATTTTCAGCTTCCTGATCACGTGATGTGTGACATACACGGATGAAGATCCACTTTAGACACGTGATGTTTGTTCCCACGGTGCGGGGGCTCGCTCCGAAGCCCGCCCCGTAAAAAAAGGGAAATGACGACTACAGTCGTCATTGGCAACCAGCGGTTGGATGTGAAAAGACGACTTTAGTCGTCAATGGCAGTGAATGAGTTAAATATGATCGGTCACTCTGAGTTTCACATGCAGGACAAAAGTCTAAATAGTCTTCTACCCCTATTTCCTACATTAGCTACTGATAGAAAATAGACAGGGAACCGCTTGGATTAGAAAAGTCAGTCAGATCTACGTCACATTGAATATTAACATTCATGGACTCATGCATCTTGACTCACAACGGGGAAGGCTGTTGTTGGTTTAGCATCCAGCAAACAGCGGAGCACGTCTCAGCTAGTAGAAGCTAACCGTTAGCATTAGCAACTCCACCACACAACAGAACTCCTCCAGGCTTGTGTTATTTGTGGAGATAAAAAATCAACGTTGCAGAGCAAACAGAGTCAGTGGTAGAGTCGTGTTGCTGTTATCCAATCATGGGGACCCGTGTTCTGCTCCCCACTCCTCTGGCTAACTTCTACTTCCTGAAACAGGAGCGCCAGAGCTGTAGCTCCAGAGCCAGGGTGAGATTGACTCACAAGGCATTCATTTATACTAGAGACCACTGCAGATGTGCTGAAAAAACAAGTGAACTTGGTTTTTAACACCAACTTAACTATAAAGTAGATAACTTCTGTTGTCTGAACATTAAAGCAGAGCTAAAAGACAAACGGCACACACACATATTCTCTCTCTCTCCCTCCCCTGGACCTTTCGAAGAGGCCTGAAAGGGACAGGGGGAGGTAGAATAGAGAGTCAGAAGCTGATGCAACATGCTGTAGGAATGTAGTCTAGGAGAGATGCTTTTTAACCTAAATCAATAAAACATCTTATCCGTAAATGAGGACACTTTTTTCCACCGACACAGGGACTTGTTACATGACGCGTCCGTCTGAACCAGAGTTATATTTGACAGCTTTCATACTGGAACAGTGAACATTAAACAGATAAACACTTCTGTGTAAAAGCATCATTTAATCCTTGAATGCGTGTTAGTTTGTGCTTAAAATGGGTGTTGCAGGATGAAGGTGTCAGAACTTCATCACAGACGTGTGCTACAGCAATGCTGACTCAACCTTTTCTCCCCTAGGCCTCACGGCAGTTTGATCAGGAGGGCAGGAAGAAGTTTTTCACCCTGGACATGAATAACATCCTCCTGGAGTGAGTAGAACAGCTCTAAATCACTGTCAGGAAAATTGCACCCCCCCATCAGTCCTTCTCATTCGTTCTGAGCAGATTTCCCCTGCCACCTCTCCTGCTGTCTTTAAGTGTTGTTGTCTCTGTTAATGAAACATCCACCCCGCTCTCATCCCTCTGTCACTTCCTACCATTTTCCTCCATCCACCACTTCAAACCTCATATCTCCATCTTTTCTTCTGCTCCCTCCTGTCTTTTTTCTAACGGCCTTGACTCTTGTCAGTATTGAGCTGCAGGTCCAGGAGCAGCCTCCTGAGGTGCGTGCAGGCATCTATTCACACATGGAAGCATTTGTGCCATGCAACAAAGAGGCCCTCCTCAAGCGCCTCAAAAAGCTTAGCCTCAACATCCAGGTGAGCACAGCTTATCTGTGGAGGAAGTGGTAAATCCCCTGACATTAACTGATCCAGAATATGATTAGAAAACAACCTTTCATGCTGCAGCCTCTCCCTGTAGCTCCTGCAGGAGCATTTAGACTTAGCTGTATAAAGACTGGTCACATCAACATAAGCATATAAATGGAAATATTCCTCCTCCTTTACTCATCATGGTTTCTTTTCTCTTTTCCATCTCTTGTCCTGTTTTCTACTCCTTTTGTCTGTTTTATTTTGTTTTGCTGTCTGTTTCTGCCTCTATCTCTATTTCAGGATGACCGGCTGCGGGCGCCTCTGCTGAAGCTGAAGTTGGCGGTGTGCAGCGTGATGCCAGAGCAGATAACCAGATACAGCATGGACTGCATGGCCAAGGCTGCAAAGTGAGCGGATCCCATTCCGTCTGAACATTTTAGATTAGTCTTGTTTTGAAAATAGTTTCTTTACACTAATAGTGTAGTGATTTATATAAATGATGCATGCACCGTAAATAAATGTGAGTTTAAACTGCAGGTTTTCATAGATTAGACCAGAGCTGCTGTTCTTGTTTTAGTCAGATAGAAACTACATTTTAGATGAACCTGGTAAACATGAGGTTATTTTAGGGTTTAGTGCTGTTTCCTCAACATTCAATATTATAAAACAGGCTTTTTTTCTATAAAATGTCCAACATAGAGCTTTATTTTATTGTCTAAATTGATGGGTTTTAGACCATTTTATTTTGTATGTAACCATTTTTGCTGAAAATTGCTGCAGTGGCTACTTTGTTCTGTTTTCCAGGCAGCAGTCAGAAGAGGGCGATAAGAATGGCTCAGAGGAGGAGGATGAGGAGAAACCAGGGAAGAGGGTGATGGGCCCTCGGAAGAAGTTTGTCTGGGATGACAAGCTCAGGTAGTGGTCCCACGCTGCTCCAGAACATCACACCCAAGAGCTGCCATCTGAACACTTCTAGTGATCCTGTTTCATTTCCTTCATCTGCCGTCATCCTACACCTTGAGAGAAAGTCGTTTTAGAGCAACACGATTTTAAATACATTAGCTTTATTTTTTTGCAAAGAAAAATAAACGCCTCTTGAGTCCAAGAAAGGTCTTAAAGATGACAAAAACATTTAAAGAGCAAGTTCACAGAGAAACCATTTTTAACTTGTTCTTTTTGAAATATGATCGGTCACTCTGACGTTCACATGCAGGCTAAACGTGAAAAAAGTCTTCTACCCCTATTTCCTACTTCTGATAGAAAATAGATGGGGGAAACAGTCAATTCATGGACTCACCCATCTTGGCTCATGATGGGGAAGGCTGTTGTTGGTTTAGCGTCCAGAAAACAGCAGAGAACGTCTTGGCTAGTAGAGGCTAACTGTTAGCATTAGCAACTCCACCACACAGCAGAACTCCTCCAGGCTTGTGTTATATGTGGAGATAAAACAGCAACGTAGCAGAGCAAACAGTCAGTGGTAGAGTCGTGTTGCTGTTAGCCAATCAGAGAGATGTCCAATATCAAGAAATATCACTCCAAATCCTGCCGTGTTCTGCTCCCCAATTGTACTTCCTGAAACAGGAGCGCCAGAGTTTTTCCCCCACAGAGATCGACTCACAAGGCATTAATTTATACCATTGCAGATGTGTTGATAAAACGAGTGAACTTGGTCTTTAGACTTGGATCTGCCTCCTCCACATCAGATGACCTGACCCCTGTTATCTTCCCCACATGCAGCCTAGGTCAGAGGAAACCAGATGATCTGAGTTGAACGGGGCATTTGTGTTTGTGCAGGAACCTGCTGTGTAACTTGGTGAGAGTGAAGTTGAGCTGCTATGAGATGGAGAAGCAGTGCTCTCTGTCTGTGGAGGACTACCTCAAGGCCTTCTTAGAGAACGAGGTCAAACCACTGTGGCCCAAAGGCTGGATGCAGACCAGGTCTGTGTGTCCTTGTCTTTGTGTATTTGCTTCTGTTGTGCAGCTTTCTCATGAAATCAACCTAAATGTCTTCAACAATGTAGTGATGCTCCTCTAGAAACTTCAGGAAAGCTCATTTTCTTCTTGCTAATAATATAATTTCTTTATTAAGAGAGAGCAGTAGATTGTTTATTCTGTTTCCAGCACATCTACTGTTTCTTCAGTGCCTTTTTTGTTTTGGTGGATTTATTATTTATTTTCAAACCACAATGAACCCTAGAAGCTCGAGCAGCTGGTGGGAGCAGATTGTCAGACATATTTGAAGCTACTGGTGGGTTCCAGGATTACAGCCTGTTAGGATAACACCAAACACCTACTTAGCAGACAGCAGCCAGGCGTGTTGGAGGAATGAGAGATATTAGTTTACGACGCATGAATCCACCTACAGTCATGTAGCTGTTGCCCAGTAAAACAACAGGATGGGAAATACAGAAATACACTTGTAAACAGACCCCGCTCCTCCAGTTCTCATGTTTTTGTTGGAATTGTGTACTTTTGTGTTTACAGCTTGTTTACAAAATACGTTTGTGCCCCAGACACTTACAAATACCAGTTTTACCTCAACTCACCTGCTTATGATCATTTGAAACTTGTTGACTTCATTTTTTAAACTGTTTTCATCTATTATTTAATAATTAATAGGGGTGAGACTCAATTTAAAAAATAATTTAATTAATCAGAGGCTTTGTAATGAATTAATGTTGATTAATCACATTTTAATCATTTAGTAAAATTTGGCCTAAAGCGATTTTTGTTTAATTAACATAATTTTATTGAGGCACAAAATCAAATAAACCTGAACATAGTTATTGCAAACTCAAGCTCTCAAGCTGAATAAATGCTTTTAAATTGTATTTCAACTCAAAACTGGAAAAGAAAAAAAAATGCACACAAACATAAAGTACAGTACTATTTTAAGTACATTTTGTTAACGGTATTGTCTTTAAACAATAATAATAGCATTCATGAAAACGTTTGAGCAACACCTGCCAAACAGGCGGGAGTAGGAGTTTTATCACACGGGACATTTTTGAACCACGCAGGACAATGTCCTCATGAGCTTCAGACTTGTTTCTATTTAAAGCTGCAATGGCAAATTTGGAAAACAAATTAGCTTTAAAGGGGTGAGTGTTTCGTGACCGTGTTTGCGTTCAAAACCTAGCTTGTTCTGTAAATTCGCTAAAGCAGCTTTAACAGTAGGTTTTGTAGTGACCCCTGATAGTTGCATATTGTACATATTTTTATTGTGACAGTAAACTATTTTAGGGGTGGGACTCGATTAAAAAAATTAATCTAATTAATTAGAGGCTTTGTAATTAATTAATCTTGATTAATCATATTTTAATCGTTCAACAAAATTTGCCCCAAAAGCAATTTTTTAAAATTAAAAATAATGAGACAGAGAATCAAACAATAGTCATTGACATTATTATTGTAAACACAAGCTCTTTTAATTTCTAAAAAAATGCTTTTAAATTGTATTTCAATTCAAAACAGGAGAAAAATATATATATTTATATCACTGGTAAAAATAGGACAGACCTAAAAGTACAATACTATTTTAAGTACATTTTGATAATGGTATTGTCTTTAAAATAATAATAAGCTCGGGTGGCCTAGTGGTATGAGTGTCCACCCCAGGAGATCAGGGTTCGATTCCTGGTCGGGTCTTTGAAAAAGTGTTCATGTTATGAAGTTTTTTTCTTTTTACAAGTTAAGAGAAGAGGCTGACGTGTTTTCTCAAACACTGCATCAATCCAAGCAAGTCACTCTTCAAATTCTTCCATTTTAGTAGCCGTCAGTGGAACAGGGCTCTCATGTGTGCGTCATTATAATTAGTGTACCAGAAAACCCTGCACTGACAAAGGTTCTGCCTCTCTTGAAATGCAAGCTGTGCTTTTATTGGGCTGTTTCTTTAAAGGCAGTTATTCTACATTATTCCCTTTTTATGTTGTTTTGTATTTTCTGGTTAATCCTGAGAATCTGCTTTTGGGTTTCTCAGGATTCTGTTCAAGGAGAGTTTTGCTGTTCATGGTCATCTTACTGGAAATCTGTAAGTGTTCACGAAACTCACAACAGCTTCTCTCAGATGTCTGTTGAGGCTGAGGTTGAATAGAAAATATTGTTGTTTAACTTTGTTTTTATATTTGTTCCATTCAGAGTAAAGAGGAGGATCCTGCCTGGACCCAAGGCCAAAGCCAAGGTGAGTGATGTCTCCACTGTTTTCTGTCAATCAAAAAATAACAAATTATTATATTATTATTATAACTTAAAGTGCATTCTGATCAGTGTGAACACAGACAAAGGTTACATATTTTTATCTATACTGTAGAGCTGAGGTACATATTGGGTAGATCTGAAACACAACTGAAGTAGAGCTGAAGTAGACCTGAGGTACAGCTGAAGTAGACCTGAGGTACAGCTGAAGTAGACCTGAGGTACAGCTGCAGTAGACCTGAGGTACAGCTGCAGTAGACCTGAGGTAGAGCTGCAGTAGACCTGAGGTAGAGCTGCAGTAGACCTGAGGTAGAGCTGCAGTAGACCTGAGGTAGAGCTGCAGTAGACCTGAGGTAGAGCTGAAGTAGACCTGAGGTAGAGCTGAGGTAGACCTGAGGTAGAGCTGAGGTAGAGCTGCGGTAGACCTGAGGTAGAGCTGCGGTAGACCTGAGGTAGAGCTGCGGTAGACCTGAGGTAGAGCTGCAGTAGACCTGAGGTAGAGCTGAAGTAGACATGAGGTAGAGCTGAAGTAAACCTGAGGTAGAGCTGAAGTAAACCTGAGGTAGAGCTGAAGTAAACCTGAGGTAGAGCTGAAGTAAACCTGAGATAGAGCTGAAGTAGAGCTGAGGTAGACCTGAGGTAGAGCTGAGGTAGAGCTGAAGTAGACCTGAGGTAGAGCCGAGGTAGACGCGAGGTAGAGCCGAAGTAGACGCGAGGTAGAGCCGAAGTAGACGCGAGGTAGAGCCGAAGTAGACGCGAGGTAGAGCCGAAGTAGACGCGAGGTAGAGCCGAAGTAGACGCGAGGTAGAGCCGAAGTAGACCTGAGGTAGAGCCGAAGTAGACCTGAGGTAGAGCTGAAGTAAGGCTGAGGGTAGAAATGTACTACCTGAAAAAATGATGGCTAGTATTACCATAAAATCCATCTGTGTGCCCTCGCCCCCATTAATGCAACACATTATCTAATTACCTGACTAAAAACCCATCTTCTGTTCTCAGGAGGGTCTTTGGATCAACAGACCTCCTCTGACCATGACCTCCACACCTGCCCTGACCTCCAGCCGCCTGCCCCCCTCCTCCTCCTCACCCCCGGAGCCTATCTGTCTGTCGGACTCTCTGGATGAGGATTTGACCGCTCCCTCTCTAGACTCCATCTCCCATGCTCTGGCCCTCCTCAGCAATGCGTCCAAGGGCCTGGGCCCAGCAGACAGCCCTCTGTCACCCCCCCCTCTTCAGATACCCACCTCCTCCCCTCCCCCCGTCGCCCCTCACTACCCCTCCATCTCTCAGGTGTCTGCCCCGAATGCGTCCACGGCGCAGCAACATTCCCTGACCTCTTCGCCAGCTGCAGTGTCAGCTGGGAGCTTGCCTGTGATGACACTAGCTCCCCTCTCCTCTACCTCCTCTTCCTCCTCTCCAGCCGTCTCCTCTATGGCCCGTGTGGCCTCATCAGGCCTGTCGCTGACCTCCAGGACTGCAGACGGTCACTACAGCCAGATAAAAGGCACCATGGTCCAGTCTCAGAGACATGTAACCATGACGACGCCCAGCCACAGGTCTACGTCTGTGATGGGCAAGATGCATCCTCACCCCTCACCTTCTCCTCCAAAGCAGCGGCCTCCCCCCACAGCATCCCCTCTGCTCCCCCCCCATCAGAAAGGCTTTGCCAGCCCAGCAGGGTTGCTGGGACCTCTGGGAACCAATCAAGCTTTGTCCAAGAGCAGCACCAAATCCAGTAGCAATGGCGGTGCCGCCAACAGCAGCATCACACCTTCCTCCTCCTCTTCATCACAGACCCGGCCCAACTCTGCCTCCCACCTGCAGTCCTTCTGCCCTCCCTCCCCTGCAGCCTCCTCACCCTCCTCACACTCCTCTCAAGGGAAAGCCCACACACACCATCACCACCAGCCCAATTTCATCACCCCCATGCAGGCCACCCTCACCAAGTCCTCCCACAGCAGCAACTCCTCCCCCATTATCAAACTCACCCCTCGGCCTCCCGCACCCACACCGCCTCCCTCCTCCACCCCGTCCCCATCATCCTCACCCTCACATCAGCTCCCCCATCAGATGATCTCCAACCAACAGCAGCAGCACCAGTACGCTCCCAAAACCACCAAACCCTACCGCCCCCCCTTCAGTGGGACGAGCAGTGTGCAGGTGAAGCAAGCGGCGGGCAGCTGCAGCTTCGCCGGAGTCCAGAAACCTCAGAGCATCATTAATTCCAGCAACAAGGGAGTCATCTCACCCGACAAAACTCCCCCATCTGCTACAGCGCCGGCCTCAGCCAATCAGAGGCAGAGGGGCGGGGCCAATCAGGGCTCAAAGGCAGGAAATGGTTGGGGGGCTTCAGGTACTCTGGCCTCACCCGCCACAACATCACACCTGTCCCAGGTGAGTGTTGGTTAGCAATAACAGAAACATGAATGTTTTTAGTTTAATGAAACATCGTTGTGGTTTCCCTGAACCTCTCAGGCGTCAGGCTCTCCCCTCCTGACCAACCACTCGGCTCTGCCGCTGGGCTTCGGGATGTTGGGAGGTCTGGTTCCCGTCTCGCTGCCGTTTCGGTTCCCGTCATTGCTGAATTTCAGCTCTACGGGGGCGGCTGGGATGGGTTCAGCCCCCAGCTCCAACTCAGGATACCCGCTAGCACAGAGCGACCTAATGGGTGAGTTCTCACATTTTCATTTACTTTTTATTAGGGCTGTCAAAATTAGCACGTTTTTAATGCGTTAATGCAAAGCCCCCTAAACGGCATTAATTATTTTAACGCGCAGGCTTCTGAAGTTTTGTTTTGGCCCTCCTCGCGTTCCATAGTCTGACGTAAATAAGCAGGAACAAGCCATTGGCCAGCGGCAAATTCCTTTGAATCACATGTGTAAAAATGTATTAAACCCTCAAGTCAATTTCTTTTTAGGATTTCCACGGCTGGATTTTTAAGATAAAAACAGTGTTTCTAAATCGCACAGGGACCTACGCCTACCAGGCTTTCAGTATGAGCGTAAAGCCGGCGATGACGTAACCGCTCAGAAAGCGAGTGTAAACAGTGTGTAGAAAGTGACCCGCAGCTCGGTATTTTTCTCTGGATTACGACGAGGCGGATAACCGGACGAGTTCAACCGAACATGATCGGTGGCGAAACGGAGGAGGAGCGTACAGTTTGTTTACTTTTATTGAGTATTTAATTCCTGTGTTCGAAGCGCTGCAACCAACCGGAACCTCTCAGCTGAGGTCTCAGCTGATGAGATACCATCATTCTGTCCCAATATAATTCAATAATCTACAGAAAAATAAAAAAAATGTGCTGCCCGTTTTGCCGCTGGAAAAAATCCGGAAAAAATGAATTGATAGCTTACCAGAATAACGTGTGTGTGTGTGTGTGTGTGTGTGTGTGTGTGTGTGTGTGTGTGTGTGTGTGTGTGCGCCACAGTTCAGCAACATCAGCTGATTTGAGTTTGGCCCCTGTTACATTAATTTTGTCTGAGTTCAATGGTGTTGTTTTTGTCCAAGAAAAAAATAATATTGATATAGAGGAACGTGTTAAGATATCAGAATGAATTTAAAATGTCATATTTGTTGTTTTAAAAGGTTAAATCCGATCTTTTTCAACCGATTTCGAGTCCTTTGAAAGTCACGTGATCGGATCGGAGCATCCCTAAAAAAAAAAAACAGAAGTGTTGCCTTATATTTTTGTTAAAAATAATAAGATATATTTAAAATGTGCTAAATAGGCAGAGTCCTAGTTCTTTATCACACTCCGGTGGCCTAGTGGTATGAGTGTCCGCCCCGGGACTGGGAGATCAGGGTTCGATTCCCGGTCGGGTCATACCAAAGACTTTGAAAAAATGGGACCCAATGCCTCCTCACTTGACACTCAGCACTAAGGGGTTGGATTGGGGGGTTAAACCACCAAATAGTTGCTGAGCGCGGCCACAGCTGCAGCTCACTGCTCCCCACCATGGGGATGGGTCAAATGCAGAGATGTAATTTCACCAGTGTGTGATGATGACTTGGGACTTTAACTTTAACTTTATCTTCCCTTTGTCCTTGTTTTAGTACCACATGTGTTGATTTTGTGAGTCCTTATAGTGGAACCATATAAGGTGTTATTGTGTGGGAGGTAATGCCTAATTGCACTTTTGAATATTTTTTTTCTGAGAAGGATACTGGAGTGTATTTATCATGTTTTTTTGGTACAGTTATAATAAAGATATTTTCTCAAAAAAGTATATTTGTCCACTCCATAGTTGAAATACAAAAATTTTGAATAAGAAAAAAAATTGCAATTAATCGTGAGTTAACTAAGGACACTCGTGCGATTAATCGCGATTAAAAATGTAATCGATTGACAGCCCTACTTTTTATACAAAAATACATTCATCACTTAAAATATGCTGCAGGTTGTACTTTCAGAGCTGCTCTCTAATGTTACATTTAAATAAAACAGCAGAGGAATTACAGTCGTAATAAATACAACATGTATTTAAAATAAACAACTTTTTAAAATTACACTTAAAACCGTGTCAATTCTAATAAAAACTATAAGCGTTAAATTCAGTGAAACATGTTAATGATGTGGATTATTACTGCTTTGTTTTAACCCTGATGCTTTAGAACAAACAGACATTTTGTGCTGATGTTTCTGCTCTGACCTCCTGCTCACCTCCTTTCTGAAAGGCCGTACTCCTCCTTTCCTCCCTCCATCTTTTTTACCCGTCTGTCATCTCGACCCTTTGAAGCTGCTCACCTCTCTGCTTTGATCTGAAGCCTCCTCTTTCTGCTCGTCTCTGGTTTTAACACGACTCCATCTTTGTCCCCTCGTCCTGATCGTGGTGCCTGTTTCCTCTCATCTGTCCTCCTTTCCTCCCTCTCTCCTCAGATCTGTATAAGAGCCTCCAGTCAGGGTCGCAGGCTGCCCTACCTCCTCATTTGCAGCTTGCTTTTTCAGGTAAACTCCCTTTTCATCTCCTTTACTTCTCCACCTGTCAGTGTGGTGGTTGGTTCTGATGGTTCCTCTGGTGTTTGCAGCAGAAACCCGAGGCCGTGTGTGTGATACCTGAGGCTGACTCAGTCCTCTGTTCTGTCTGTAAACTGAACAATGAACTCTTAACAGCTTTTACCCAGAGTTTGTGAAAAACCTTCTACTGTCAAAATATTCATCAAAATACATGTTTGAGCTCCAGGTTCCTTCCAGCAGTTTGGTGAGATTAAAAAGTATTCAGGCTACACTAAAAACACACACACTACTACTACATTGATCACCACTACCTTGTTCTGTGGTCTGTCGACCCTCTGATGGATGTGAAAGTCCCACAGTGACAGGAAAATTCATCTGGGTTACAAATAAGTTTAGTTTTATCAACTCTGCTGTTTGGATGAGATCGGTACCGTTCTCCGGTTCTTCTTAGTTCTGGTTCATGTGAGCGCTGTACCAGTCTTAGTCCTGCCCCCAAATAACCTCACTGGTTAAACTGTGGGATGATGTTCATCCCAACCAGTAGTGATGGAGATCTCCATCCTTCTGAGACCCAGACTTACAAAAGAAAAATCTTAAAATGCGTTAGCATAAGATAAATTCTTGGTTAGCAGTAATTGGTTAACGCATTACCTTTTCCAGCCCCACGTTGAATCAAACTAAATTTTTCACACTTTAACAATATAAAAAGCTATTATAGCAAATCTACAGAACAAGCTAGGTTTTGCACGTAAACACGATCACGGAACACTCACCCCTCCCCTCGGGTATCTTCCCTGAGACGCTTCTGCCGGAACCGGAAACCCACGATGCCGGAGGAAACGAGAGAGCGCTAAACACCAGTCACTGTTTTCTAGGTCCAAACGTCTTTTGTTGTACGTGACTTCAAATGGTGTTTTTCGTTTTGGGACTCTGGTAGTTTGTCCTAAAGTTGAAGTGGTAGCAGCCGACTGTTTCTGCTTCTCTGACATTATTGAGTGGAGAACCTCTCACACTAGTGGTTCTGTTGCTAAATACGTGAGTGTGGAATGAGTGGAGGACCCAGGGACCGACAACCGGATGATCCAATAGCTGCTTTCGGTCTGAAACGTGTCATTGGTGAAGGTTTTTAGAAAAATGCACAGAACCTTTTTTTTTAATCTTCACAACATATTTACATCTAAACTATGTTTGAACGTTGTTAAGAGGCATGATTAAAATGTTTTAAGCTAATTTGCCATTTTAGCTGTAAACATTGTTTTTTAGATCAGCTGTTAAGAAAACACTAAACTGTCCCGCAGCGTGCAGTCGGCACACAAACATCGTTTATATCATGAAACGAGGGTTTGTTTATTTTTTTATCTTTCAGCTGAATTTTTCCGTCTCCTCTCAGATGCGAACCAAAGCCAGAGTGGAGACATGAAGAGGAAATCCCACTGACCAATCAGAGCTCAGGAGGTGATGTCAGGTGACATCATACCCTCCTGGATGAGAGCACCAATAGCAATCAAGGCTCTGATTGGCTGGCAGAGCCGGGGCTCCACCGGCTGACTCAAAACGGACCTAAAGGAGTTCCTCCTCGCTTCAAGTGGCAATGAATTAATTTACCTGTGTTTTCTCTGAAGAAGCGGGTATGAGAACAAGACCGAGTGAATGACAGGAACACTTCCTTTTGTTCGACTTCTTTTTGTTTTGTCAACATGTTTACATACGACTGACCTTGATCACTGTGGAATGAGTGTGAGCGAGGTGGTGGTACACGAGAGCAGTAGCACGCTACCTTATATCGTTTGTATTTAAGATTATGTGGAGTTATAGGACTCTTGTTCTTTCAGTATAAAATAAGAGGAAAAAAGAAAAACAATATAATTATGAAGTTTTTGTTTTTCTGTTGTTTGTCTGCGGTGTGGGAATCGTCGTGTCTGTAGAAGTTTATTGTTGGTCGCCTCTGCTCCCACAAATGACTGTTAAGTAGTAGCTTAAATTAACATTGCTAAATTATTTTTAATTTACACAGGGATAAAAATGTGAGTGAGTGTGTGAGTGGGTGGGTGGGTGAAGCTGGTTTGACTGTGTGTTTGTACATAAAAGAAGCTATTCATTTCTTTCCAGATGATTTTCTATGACTGAGTAGACGTGTTCCCCTCTCACAATAATGAGCAGATGTTAAGTCTGATGCCCCGCTCTCAGTGGGGTTTTGGTGCTGTTTAATCACACTGGACCTTTAGTGAAAAAAAAATGTGTGCATATATATATATATATATATATATATATATATATATATATATATATATATATATATATATATATATATATATATAATGAGGGTTGGAGAAAGTTCTGGGATCCTCTTCTGAATGGAGGATCCACCTGTGAGAGTGGGGTAGAGGACTGGATTGTAGCTTACTTGAATTTTCATTTGTTTTGTTTTATTTGTTGTTGTTTATTTTAATAACTTTCACTGCTTACAGACTCAAATCATCTTAATATAACAAAACGCCTTAGTTTGTATCGATACAAGTATGAAAAAGATCTATGCAGGACCGTCAAAGCTCAATGCAAAAGTACAAGTGGTCGTTTGGCTTTCAAACCTCTTCTCAGCGCGTCGGTGCGTTTCTGGAGTTGTGCTTGTTAACGCGACACTCTCGGGTTTTCTGGTGGCTGTTCGGACAATAAGACGAGAGAGCGAAGTCAAGTTTAGCTGCAGTGACGTTTAGCAGTAAATGTGTTCTCATATATATATATTTAACTATTGTTACAGACTTTTATACTCTAGATTTAAGAGAAAACACACAAATCAAATCCACATTAACATTATGCTGAAAATTCTGCAAAAGCAATTATAGCTCGTTTTTACACTGTTTACAAGCTCTCAGTTATTAATGCTCTCATTAAACAATTGCAGTTGATGTAGGAAAGATCAGGATGGGAAAACTGGGAACGGTTTTGAGCACGAGTATTAATTGAAATGAACATTGGAGAAATCATTTCTTAAAATCTGAATTTGTCCGTACTACAAATGAAAAACCCATCATTTAACATAAAACCATTCTGTGACAGATTGGGCCTCAGTTTTCTGGCAGTTGTCAGTTTTAAAAGTCACTTTTTAGTCCTGCAAACTACGCCAGAACTTTGTTTCTCATAGTTTTACAGTAATAGATATAACCATGAATATATTTACACGTGTGGCACATTTTCAACACAAAGCAGTGGTGCGCTTTGTTAGCATCAAGCTAAACATGTCGGAACAAAAACAAAGTGACTAAAGTTTGTTACACTTTTCTTTGCAGGTCACGTGAAAATATTTCCACTTTCTCAGTATTTCATGCAGAAGTGATTGTATTACTGTTAATATTTAATGTTACTGTAGCTGCTGGTGAGTCCCAGCAGCTACGTTCAGCATAGTTTGATCCAGCAGAGCAGCAACATCACATCAAATAAATCTGATTTTAACTAAAATGGCTGGTTTGGTGAGTTTGATGAAAGACAAACTTAAATAGATTTTTTAAAGTCATTTATAGTTTTTGTGTTGAGGCTTCTATTATTTTTTAGGCTAAACATTAAAACTCCCAAAAAACCGTCATGAACTAACCTTTTTTAATATAAACGATATTTAACGTTTTTATCTTTCACATTGAAGGCAGCGGAGGTTGTTCGCCGCTTGTCTCACATTTTAAACTTGACTTCGTTCTTTCTGAACACTGGTAGCAAAACCTTCCGTCAGCTGAATACCTCCGTTTATAAAACTGTTCTTCCTGTGTGTGTGTGTGTGTGTGTGTGTGTGTGTGTGTGACCAGCTGCACCAAGAGAGACGCCAAAGATGGTTTTGTAGTAGCTGCTCTGGAGGGGTGCTGCTGGTCTTGAGTGGATCCGTGTGACGTTGACCCCTGACCCCTGAGTGTCAGCTCCTTTCTTCTGGGTGTGAAGTCATGTGACCTGAGCAGCAGGTGACACCTCACATGTTGTGCTTTTGTTGGAGGTGCAGGAGGATAAGAAAGACATTTCGTGGTTTTCTGGTTCCTTAATTTGATCTTTTGTAGATTATTTTTCTGTGTCTTATGAAATAAAACAGGTGGTTTTCTTAATGACTGAGGATTTTCTTTAAAGCAGTGCGACACCCTAAAGCTCTGACCTGATGAGATGTGTTTATGTGATCCTGACTTGCACTAAATAAAACCAGATACAAAAGTAAGATGAACTTTCAGACAGAGATGATCGTTAGATCATTTGGAGCCAGACAGTTTTACACATTTTACAAGAGTTTTATTTTGTAACTACTTTATATTACAATGAGACCATAAAAGAAATAAAGGCCATAATAATGAATTTTGTGGTATTTAATCATATAAACCCCAATAGAAAACAATCCACTGGTGAGGATTGAAACTGGTTTCATTTATTTTATTTCCAGTACTTCCAGTTCCTGAAACATGTCGTTCTACAGGAATGAGGTGGAAAGACTAGTTGTAGAAGCACTGCAGCATTTTCTCTTCTGAGACATAGTTTCAGAATATGTTGAATAAACCAAAAGAATCACTGCTGGATATATTTCATATCTCAGAAAGTGCTTCATGTGGATCCTGTTGTTTTTTTTTTTGGCTTCATCAAACAAAGGCCTTCAGCTCTTGCCAGGATGGTTCACAGCACCTCCAAATCTGTGGCCAAGGTTCTCAACTGGAAGAGGGTGGATTGCCCTCCCTGGGTCAGGGGAGAAGTCCTACCTCAAGTGGAGTAGTTTAGGTGTCTCAGGATCTTGTTTATGGGTGAGGGAGGAGATGTAGAGGTGCAGCAGTGATGCAGATACTGAACTGGAATGTTGAGGTAAAGAGGAACTGAGCCAGAAAGCAAACGTCTCATTTACCAGTTGATCTTTATCCCAGTTCTCACCTTTGGTCATGACCGAAAGAACAAGATCATGAATACAAGCAGCCAAAATGAGTTCCCTCTGTCTGGAGGCTGGGATCAGCCTCAGAGATGAGGTCAAGAACATTCAAGAGACCCATGATCAGAATGAACCCTGGACACCTCCCAGGGGAGGATGTTCTGCTGGCAGGAGCCCCCCCCCCCCCCCCAGATATACGTAACGCCATCAGGGGTAAAATTAATTTGCTTTATTTTTCTTTTACAAAAACAAACAGAAAAAGGAGGAAATGCCTATCTAGAAATACAGGAAGTATCATGTTGGAGTATCTGCAGTAAGACGCCTGGTTGTCAACAGCCAGCTGGATAATAATGATAACAGTAATAATAGTATTAATAATGATAACAGTAACAAATAAAATCAAAAGGTATTTTACTACTGGATGTTAAAGCTTCCAACCAAATGAAATCCTGCGCAGCACGTCTTTCATCCCAGAAGAAGTGAAGCTGTGAACCTCGGCGCCTTCAGGAGGAAACATCTTAAACGTGGAGACCTGCAGCTGCAGCGGGCGCCACCTCCCCTGTTGGTTAATACTGATCCAGATAGGAGCTTCTGAACACATAGGATACGATACCAAACACAGCAAAGGTACAACCCAGAGAAAAATAAAGAGCTGGAAGTGTTTTATTAATGTGTCCGTTTGTTTTATCCACATCTGTGGTGAAATCGGTCGGTCTATGTTCTTTAGTGTCTAAGGCACTTTTAAAGAAACATACTGTTGGGGGTTAGAATCTGGGGTGGGGTGCAAAGATGTCTGAGAGGTCAAAAGTTGATGTGAGCACCCTGGCATGGAGTTTTCGCAATGTAGTGGTTCAGCTGCTAAAAACAGGACTTCAGGAAGGAAACTAAAACCTCTGTTGTGTCGTGCTGAGACAACAGGTCACCTACATCTGCAGGGAGCTCCGTCAGGCCTGAAGACTCCGACTCAACTCACAAAATAATGGCACAAAGTACATTCGAGTCACAAAGCTACGCGTTTATATCTGACCTGGAAAACCCAGAGGAGTTGTGAGGGTCCGACCCAAACCTGTAAAACCTTCTGAGCAACGGCTAAAGAAGAGCTCAGAGTTAACATAATAAAATACGCAGTAGAGGGATGAAAACAGGCTCCTACATTACCCATGATTCAATACAGACCTGAAAGACCGGAGGGCAGCCTTCTGACTCCACAGCGCCCCCTGCTGATGGAATGACAGGTTTCAGATCTGCTGCAGAACAACTGGAGACCCAGTGAGACCAGACCAGACTCTTCACCTTCATGGGTCCAAAAGGGGGAGAATCAGAACGTCTGACCCAACTAACATTGCTTGGTTTGCAGCGAGTGTTTAATGGTTTTTGTAGAACCTTCCAGAACAGCAGCTGGGCCGACCACCTGCTGGGTCTCCAAACATTAGTAAAACTTGACTTCAGATTTACACAAAGTGAGCTAAGCACAGACAGAGACGTGTTTAAAACTCCTGTGGTGCTGTCCAGATAGAGCTCGTATCGGTTCAGCTCACGGGTTTCTGTGCAGCTTCGTTGCATCTTATCCTGGATGAGCTCATTCACAGGAAGCTTCCAGGTGGTGGACGATCCAAAAGGCTCCGGAGCGTCCAAGCCGGACGTTCCTTCAGGTAAAGGTTGAGATGAAGCAACGGAGAAAATTAAACACCTTTTATTTCACAGTAACACTTTCCACTTCAGTTTGTGTTTTTTCTTCTATTAAATGTCTTGAGATGTTTCTGAGGAGGTCTGACATGAAGCACAGAGCAGCTGTTTGATATCAGCGGGAGGAGCGGCAGAAACGCTTTATATGAAGAAACCGCTCCCTGGATCGGACGGGGTGGGGGCGGGGTTACATTATGACGAGCCAGGCTCAGAGTCCGTCTGCTGCTGTGGGATCAGCGGAGGTGGCGAGGTTTAAAACGGCTTTCTGCTCCAAACTTCTCATCAGTGGTTGAACATCAGGACAAGATTGTGGGCATGAAGAGCATCAGAGGAAACAACCAGCTGTGGGGGAGGAGTAGAGTGTGTGTGGGGGGGGGGGGGGGGGGGGGGGTTACTCGGCGTTGGAGGCCTGGGTGTCGTTGAAGTCGCTGGCGCGGCTGTCAGCGTCGTCGTCCGACATGTCGACAGAGGCTCCGTCCAGGTTCAGGTTGCGGCGGCCCGAGCGGCTGGAGGAGAAGCTGCTGACTGGACCTCCACGCCTGCTCCAAACAAAGATCTGTCGTTAGCTCCTCTGTTCCTCCAAACCAACATTTAGCTGAGAAGTTTGGATTTCATCAGCCTTTCACTTCACCTGAGGCGGTTCTTCAGGGAGCTGACCTCTCTGGTCAGACCCTCGCTGGCCTCGGTGGCGTCGTCCAGCTCCCTCTGCAGCTTCCTGCGGGAGGCGTTGGCTCTGGTAGCCTCCTCCTCCGCCTCCTCCAGCTGACGCTTCAGCTGCTTCATACGAGAGTTGGCCTTCTCCACCTGACAGGACAAACATGCAGATCATGACCTTCTCTAGTCTGAGTTTCCTCACATGAGCAAGATCACCCAGTCTTCCCACATGTCGTTACCTGCTCCTTGTACTGGTCGGCATGGCGACGCTCGTCCTCCACCTGCATCATCACCTCCTTCAGCTTCTTCTCGGTGCGTCTGACGATCTTGTTTGCTGCTGCTCTCTCCCTGGAGGTGTCAGAGCAAGACGAAGCTGCCTATCTGCACAAAGCTGTTATGGGTAACCAGAGGAACTGGACACTTACTTGGCTTCTTGCTCCAGCTGCTCCTCCAGCTGCAGGATCTTGGCCTCCAGCGACGTGATGGACGCCTTAAACTTGGACTTGACAGCTCCTTCCAGCTCTGCCAGCTTAGCTTTCAGCTCCTGTGTTTACAATCAGATACTTTTATTATTGTAGATTTGCTGATGTTGGGGATCATGCTCCAGTTATCCTCCCAGCTTCTGAAAGATCCCTTTGATGTCAGAATTGTTGTTGGCTAACCCAACAGCTGTTTTCAGACTTCCAAGTTAGCCGTCTGCAGCTCAGAGGAGACGATCAGTAACGAGTCGTGGCTCCTGCAGCTCATCTGGACTTTCAGCATCATTTGGTCTGAGTTAGAGGAAAACCTGCTGGGATGTGGACTCCTGGTGTGCGTGTGTGTGTGTGTGTGTGTGTGTGTGCGCGTGATTTATAATGCTGTGTTGTTATTGGTCGGCCTGACCCAGAAAGGTTTATGATTGTTCAGTCGATGTGATGCGATCATGCTAAACGCACATGCGCAGATCATTCAGAGTTTTTGCTAACCTGCAGGAAATATCGAACACAAAGTTCTGCAGAAAGTAGCTAAGGGTCGTCAGAAATGCTGCTGCGTTTGTCGCTAGGCTTTTGGAAACAAAGATGGCAGCACTGCTGCAGGATGCCGTCTCCGTGATTGTGACTGGCCAAATGACGATGCGTGACACGCTATAACTGAGATTCCCCTCCATTCTCTGAAAGTCGATTCTTATAAAGACCAACTGAACCCAACTCAACAAAAACTCTTTGGATCTAAACGATTCAGGTGAACACCATATTTGGCTTCAAAGACAGCGATTTTCACCCAGTAGCAACACGTTTTCAGGTATGTATTCTGATAGTTTTTCATATTAGTGAAGACTAGATAACATGTCTGATGCATCAAACTGTTTCCTCTCTATCCTGACTACGTGCCCCTGAGCAGACATGTACTCTAAACTATCACAGACCTTGTTCTGTCGCTCCATGTGCTGCCGAGCGTTCTCACTCTTCTGTGCAGAGCTGCGTTCTGCTGCCAGCTCAGCGTTCAGGCTGTCGACCTGAGGGAGGAGGAGGAGGAGGAGGAGGAGGAGGACAGGTTATTTTAGAGATGATAGAAACTAGTATCTGCCTCCTGACAGATGTCTTCCTTTGTGTCCGTTTTTCAAACTTAAATGTTTCACAACAAAAAACAGTTTTCAGTGTCAGACACAGATAACCTGAGGAAATACAAAATAATGTTTTCATTAAAGGAAAGAATCTGTCAGAACCAGGTTCTATGTAACAAAATACACTTGGTTACTGGTTTTTACACTCATTACTTGAAATCAAGCATCTGTGATAACTAGAAATAAATACCTCACATTAACTTGGAGGGATTTTGCCCCGAATTGTTATAATTCAGCCACATTAAAGGGTTTTCAAGCATGAGTGACCTGTTTAGGGTCAAAGGTCAGACATTCTCCTTTAGGGGTTTCTCTTAGAAATTGGTCCAGTTCCTGAAGCAGGACCAGCTCCAGACCTTCACACTACCACCATCATGTCTGAGTGTTGCTCTGATGCTTTAGCGTTAGTTTACACACACCTCCCAGAACGTTCCACTTTTGCCAGTCAACAGAATTTTCCCAGAAGTCTTGGTAGAGGTTCTTGGGTCAAATATTAGAGTTGCTTTTTGAGCTCTTTTAGCCTACTTCATGTTGTCAGACAGGTTCTGTTGTAGTGGTTTCTTATTTCTACAGGTGTGGTGGTAATCAGATGTGGGTGTGGCAGGTGGAGCGGAACTCAGCTGTACAAATAATCTGGTTAATCCCAGTTAATTCATAACAAGTGACAGCTGATGATGACATGGACAAGAGCGTACCTGCAAGCTGCTCTTTTTGAAGCGGTCGTTGAGCAGCTCTGTGTTACCCTGCTCCTCCTCCAGCTCCTCCTCCAGCTGAGCAATACGAGCTTCAAGCCTCCTCTTCTCCTCCAGCAGCGATGACCTGGCGCACGCACACACACACACACACACACACACACACACACACACACACTCCTGTTCAGTTCCTCATTACCTTTGTTTTTGCTGCCTGTGACAGAAATCCTCCACAGCTCAGACGCTCATGAAGATCAGAACACTGACTTTCCTGCTGCACTGTTGGAGATCTCGTCAGCCAGCTCGTCCCTCTCCTGTTCAGCATGTCGTCTGGCTCTCTCTGATGCTGCATGGTCCTACACACACACACACACACACACACGCATACAGGGAATGTCAGTTTTTGTTTTTCTCTCTCTCTCCCACACCCACACACACGTGTGTGCATGCAAACGCATGCATACACACACACACACACACACACCTCCTGAAGTTGTAGGATTTCAGCTTCTAGGCTCTTGAACTTCTTCTCGTTCTCCTTGGACTGGGTGAAGATCTCGTCTCTGGCGGCTCTGGCCTCCTCCAGCTCCCTCTGGTAATCCTTCATCTGAGCCTGCAGGAGAACGTGGCCACACAGACCAAGTTAAAACTAAACCCGACTAACAGTAGGAAACAAGAAGCTCTGTAAATGATTATTTAAGGTAAAAGGAGGGTGTGGTTGTGTAGGTGTGATGTCATCGAGGTTCTGACGGGTAAAGCGACCAGCGTGCGGCCGGACCTACCTGGAGTTTTCGGAGCTGTTTAATGGCTTCGTCCCTTCCTTTGTTGGCTGCTTCTATCTGGCCCTCCAGCTCGTTCAGATCCATCTCCAGCTTCTTCTTGGCAGCAACAGCCAGAGTTCTCTGCTTCCTCTCGTCCTCCAGCTCCGCCTCCATCTCACGGACCTGGACAAGAAAACCACTCAGCACATCTCTCAGTTCAGACTCTGGCCTCGTGAACTTTTACACAGTTCAGCTGAAAAGCCTTCAACACGTGAGGAACTAAAAGTTCCTTTGAACCTGTTTGACCAGCGCCCTCTTCTTCTCCTCTCCCTGCTCGTCTCTGGTCTGCTGGTCTCGGTCGAACTGGGCCTTCATCGCCTGCATGTTGACCTCCAGACGCAGTTTGGCATCTTCTGTGGCCTGCAGCTCGTCCTCCAGCTCCTCCAGCTGAACTCTCATCTCAGCCACTTGTTGCTCCAGGGTGCGCTTGGACTTCTCCAGCTCATGAACCTACAGGCAGAGAAACAAACGCAAAACAAAAACAAATGAAAGTGTTACAAACTGATGAAAGTTTTAGGTAACGACCCCGACGACTCATCAGGAGGTAGGGAGGAGGGGTATTCATAGGCAGTTTCTGCTCGTTGAGCAACAGCAGACAGCTACACCCTCCCATATTCCAGTCACAATTGACAAAGCTTCTGGGATGAGAAGAGAAACGTCTTGAAGAAACCAAAGAAGTCCAGTTCCCTTCAACCCTTTGGAGAACCATGACCTGGATGACTGAAAACCTTCACCAGCAAACCACATTCCAGGCTGATTAGCTCCGTTTTGAAGCTACTTTCTGTGTTAAATAATAAATAAGTTCTTCTTTACCAGCTGTAGAGGTCAGACTGAGTGGCCTCAGCCTGGAGAAATAGCGTTTACATCATCGACATATAAATCTATGGACATAGCCCGCCCATTTGGAAATACATATTCAGAATGATGCAAAATGGGAGGTTCCCACTGCCTCCATTTTGGCCGTGACACACGCTTCTTCACGTCCAGACAATCCATAAATGGGAAAAGAGGTGGAGCTGAGGGTGGGGCAGTGAGGGTTGGAGATAACAAAACCAATGTAGGAAGCTAAACTGAGCTAACACACGAAGCTAAGATGGAGAACCGAGACAGCGAACCACGCAGCTGTCTGGCTTCCGTGCGAGGCAGCAGCGTTGGTCGTCTGTGGAGCTTTAATATGGACTGTAAAAATACAAGCAGAGCCTCAGACCGCTGCGATCGGAGCCGTGCGCGCTGGCTGCTTACACGATGTCCCGCTCCGCTCCACTCCGGGGCAGATCAGCGGGACCTTAGCGGCATGCTAACTGGAAGCTAGTGGAGTTTTTCGGGCGCTTTTAGCAAGAGAAACGCAGTTGAGCGACTCCAAAGTGTAACGAGATCAGCTCAAACAGCTGGATTGTTTCTGTAGTCTCCGTCAGAGAGTTCCACAGGCTACAACCACAGCGTCAGACGGTAGTCAAGCAGCCGCGCGTCCCAGCTCCCTCGGGAGAAGGGAGTGTGCGGCTGCCTGTGTGTAGAGAGGTCGGGCGCCCGGCTCGCTGGACTGCGTGCCTCCGCAAGGATTAAGCGGCACATTCGCGGATCTCTGATCGCAGGCCGCTGCTGGTAAAAGGAGAGGCACGTTGCCCAAACTCGGCAAACCTCCATTCTGCAGCGATGACCTCGTGGATCTTCGTCCCGAAGCCTCAGCTAGCCTCGGTTAGCTTACCTAGCTCGAGTTACGGTACCCAGTCAGCCCCACGAACACATATTTCAACCCATCTTTGACCAAGCAGTGTTATGTTAAACACAAAGCATCTTCTCCCATTCAACCAGCGAAATAAAGTACAGAAATATAATTTTACTTACTGATAAAAATGAAGCAGAGACTTCTTGGATGGTCTCTTGGTGCAAATAATTCCACAGCTTTCCCTCTTTGTTCAAATAATTCCATGATTAACATCCAAACACGAACACGCAGAAAACACAACTAAAGTTCAGAGTCGAAATGGCCGAACATCTATTAACATGAGGCTGAGGCCTTCCTTGGAGCTAGCTGCTTATGCTAGCTCTGAAGCTAGCTCTAACGCTTGCTCTGACGCTCATGCTTCCTGTCAATCAAATCTAATTATTCATAATTTCAAGCATTTTATTACACCTAAACGAAAGAGTTACAAAAAAATCCACTCCCTTCAGAGTTGTCAGGACTATAAACTAGACCTATTAAACACAAAATGGAAAATTGAACCAGGCTGTAAAGATCTTTTTTTCAGCTGTGAAATTGGCATTTTTAACATGGGGGTCTATGAGGATTTGCTCACTTCTGGACCCACCCCCCAGTGGATGAGGGGAGAACTGCACTTTGCCACTTCCGTGTTTGCCTCATTTCTGACCCAGACGGGTTCCCCCTTGGTTTACATCCTCCCATCCTTCCACAGCTCTGACTCATAACCCTCGACTCGTGGTCATTTAAAGTCCAGCAGGAACTTGTTGACTTTTCTGCCACCCTAACCAAGTGTAACAGATACAAACGTTTATAAAACAATATTTGCACATGAAGCTGAGGAGACTGAAGCTGGTCTCAGATGCTGAGGACCACACCTGCATGTTTTAGATGTTTCTCTGCTCCAACACTCCTGGCTAAACAGGTCATCTCAGAACCGGCTGATTTGACTCAACTCAGGTGTTAAACTACTTTTGTTTTAGATCATAAGGCATTTATTCCACGTCTTCTACTACGATGCATCAGCAGGAGGTGAAAGGTCACTCACGTTCTTTCCCACATCATCCTTGGAGCTCATCAGGTCTTCCATTTCAGTGCGAAGCTGCTTGTTGAACCTCTCCAGCTCCTCTTTGGCCTCTAAGGCCTCCTCCAGAGCTTTGGCTAAAGACAGAGCCTTGGTCTCCTTCTCTCGGGCCTCTGCCTCGGCCCGGTCACGCTCCTCAGCGTAACGAGCTGAGATGGTCTTCTCTTCAGCCAACATCTAACAAATAGTAAAACAAAGACCTTCAAAGGGCTGCCCGACCTTTGCTCACCCAACACTCCCACTGGAGATCTCCTGTACCTGATCAAACTTCTTCTGCTTCTTCTCCAGGTTGGACACAATCTGCCTCTGGTGGTCCAGGTCCACCATCTGGTCATCCAGCTCCTGCTGCAGTCTGTTCTTGGTCTTCTCCATCTTGTCCAAGGCCATGGTCTTCTCCTCCAGATGCTGGTTGGTCAGCTCTATGTCCTTCTGGAGTTTCCTCTTCGCCTCCTCCAGACTCTCGATGATTCCCACATCTTCATCCAGTCTTTTCTTGGACTCAAACAGCTGCAGAGAGGAAGAAGATAAAACAGCACAGAAGGTCATCAATCATCTGAATTGTATGTTGTATTTGTCTCCACGCTGCTCAGAACCTCAACATCTGTTTCCAGCTGGAGACCTCCAGGTGTGTTTGTGGACGCGTACCTGAACCTGCAGCGTCTGCAGCTGCTTCTCCAGGCTGCGTCGGGCCTCCTCTTCCTCCTCCTGCTGCTCCAGCAGGGTGCTTTTGTCCGTCTCCAGTTGGCGAATTTGGGCACTGAGGTTGAGCTTCTGACGAGTCTCCTCCTGGAGCAGCTCCTACACCAGCAACAGCCATCCATGAATACCCCTCCACAGATCAGAACCGTTACTTTAAATGAACCGAACAACCACGCCCTCCGCTCACCTCAGAGTCCTGCACTTTGCTGTTCAGGTTGTCTACTTCTTTGGCCAGTTTGACCCCCTTCTTCTCTGCCTCCTCCAGCAAAGCAGAAACGTTGTCCAGCTCCGTCTAGCGGACGACAAACAGACGTCACCAACGTGTCCTCTGAGCTGAGCAGCTGCTTTAGCCTGCAGAGGTGTTTTACCTGCAGCTTGAGAGAACGTTCACTCAGCTCTCCCTTGGCCCGCTCCACCTCGGTGGTTCTGGCCGTAAACTCCTGCAGCTGGGCCTCCAGCTTCTTCCTCTTGTACTCGAACTCGGTCCTGGTCTGCTGCAGACTCTTCACCTCACAGACCAGCTCTTTGTTGTCACTCTCCAAGCACTGTTTGTTCTTCTCCAGGTTGGCCTTGAACTGGTCAGAGGAGAGTTGATGCTTTTATAGAAGTCTATGAACAGACAGACCTACTGATAAACACTCACCCTCTTAGCCTGCTCCAGCTGTTCAGACAGCTCCTCCAACACCTGAGCATGTCTCTGTCTCATGTCCTGGATCTGAGCCTCATGGTTTTTGGACTCCTCATCTAAGGCCTTCTTCAGCTCCGCCACCTCCTGCTCTCGCTTGGACCTGGATGTGGAGAACAGTAGAGAGAAATCTGAAGATAACATCTCCAGCAAATTCCAGCGGCTGGGCAAAAGGAAAGTCTCCACCAGGGTTTATAAACAAACAGCTATGAGCCTAGAGGATGATTAGTGCACAGGTCATTCAACCCTAACGAGTGGTGATTAAACCCACAACCTGTTTAAAAGGGTCAGATCATTGCATCAAGCAGAGAAAACATCTAAGAAGACAGCAGAAACGAATAAAAGTGGGTTAGGAGCTGTTAAAATGGAATGAAGGTGGTTTTAAAACATCCTGATTGATCCGGGATCACTTTGGTGAAATCAAACCACTGCAGAACTCCAGGCTGTTTAATAAGCTGAGCTTCGAGGTAAGTTTACAGAATCTCCCCAGCATGCGTGTCTCCACTTGACCGGGCCGTTTTCAGGAACTTTCAGAGTAGCTGATCAGGGGTAGGTACTCGGACTGGCCCGGTGGAGCTGAGTGGAACTTTTGGTTAACTCACGCTGGTTGGTTGTAGCTCAGTAGGAAATGACATCAGCAGACGTCCAAAACAACCGGCATCAGTAAAATTAGAATCAGAGTTGCTTGTGAAGCAGAATGGAAGCAAAAGAAAATAACATCACTTAAAATCACTGCTACTAAACTCCCGACGCCAGAAGACATGGCGGAATTCCCCCACGACGACTTTGTTGTCTCACAGAGCGCCGTAAAAAACAGAGCATCTTCTGGTCATTGAACGCCACATTTTACATCATGCAGCTGCTCTCGTGCTCTGAATGGATTAAATTACAATATACTTTAACAGAATAAAACTTTTAACGTTACTGTTGATGCTTTTTGGCGCTGATCAGTGACATCACTCACTGCTGAAGCAGTCGCAGTAAGCTGACGTCTGTGCAACGTCCTGAAAGGGGAGACACAACAGCTGAGAGGACCGGGACGTCGGATCTCCCGCTCAATTTCCCCCTCCCAGAGATTACCCTGAAGTTCCGACTATGGAAACACGTCTTTAGTGAGTAAAACCATTTCCACACACGTAAGTGAATGGATTAAGCTGAACAGCTGTGCAGACAGAAGAAAATCACTAATCAGTGAGTTTGACCAGAGAAAAAGGCTTCAGTGTGCAATGGAGACTGGTAGAAAATGATACTGATGACCCTCCAACATTAAAAGTGTAAAACTGTTAAAGTTCCTGTGCTTGGCTCAGGTACCTGAGCTCCTGCTGGGCGGCTGTCGTGTCCAGCGTGTCCTCCAACTCCGTCTTCAGAGCCTCCAGCTCCTCACTCAGGTCCCTCTTAAGTTTTTCAGCTTTGCTTCGACTTATTTTCTCTGATTCCAGATCCTCCTGGAGCTCGGCCAGCTGGGCCTGCAGCTCGCGAACCTGCTTCAGGGCGTTGTTCTTCTGTGCTGCTTCCTCGTCACTCCTGGTGGGAGACAAACACGCTTTAAATCATACGACTCAGTCGACTTTGACTTCCACCACCTGCAGCGTTAGCAAACAAAAGCTATTTCCAATGAGCAGATCTCTGAACTATGACATCCTTAAGGTGACACCAGGGGGTTATATGGTGTAATATCTTAATATATAAGCGTACAGTTGGGGGGCTCAGGGTTGCTGCTCCTCTGCATCAAAACAATCCAGGTGCTTTGGGAGTCTGGAAACATTCCATGAGAGGTTTATCAGACATATCCCACCAGGATGAGAGCTCGGAGCAGACCCAGGACTCACTGGAGACGTATAGCAAGCCTGGGGATACGTGGACTCCCTCTGGATGGGTCGGAGGAGGGGGCCAGGGAGAGGGGCGTCTGAACAACCGTGGGTTTTCTGTGACACGGCGCTTCTTCCATTCATCAGATTGAATAACTGGAGATGATGCTTAACAAAATGATGATTCTCTGCTTTAACAGGTAGAGAAAATGTTGATAACTGACCGACTACAACATCAGAACCATGGACAGCAGCCTTAGAGCTGACAGCCTCAGACACACGTTTCCTCTCTCTTTGCTGTCAATGAAGCCAAGCCGACCCGACTGAGTGACATGTTGGAGTGTGTGTGTGTGTGTGTGTGTGTGTGTGTGTGTGTGTGTGTGTGTGTGTGTGTGTGTGTGTGTGTGTGTGTGTGTGTGTGCTCTAAATGACCAACACGGGGATGCTTTCATTCCGAGTTCAGATTTGTGATGAAACCGGGTCAGAGGAGTTCGTCTTCATGGAGGTGGAGGGAAAGTCTAACTCAGCGTGTCTCTACAAGGACGGCCATGCTATAAAACGTGTTTTAGTAGAACATTCTGGTCTTGTCTGGACTCTCTGTAAAGGCTGACCTGATCAGAGCTGTTTGAAGCTCCTCCTCCTTTTTGGTCAGCTGCACCTTGAGCTCCTCCACCTGCGCCTGAAGCTCAGCAATCTGGTCCTGCAGGTCGGTGGTCTCAGCATCTAGTTTACGTTTGGCCTTCTCCAGCTCCTGCCGCGTCTTCTCCTCCTTTTTTAAGCGCTCTAAAGGCAGAAACAGAACAACCAAAACACGTATTTACATATAACAGACTAATGCTTTAACATTTTATCTTGAGACGTAAACGAGTCTAGACTGTGACTGTTTTATCAACATAAACGTATGATTCATGTGACACTAAAAAAGCATTTATGATTATAATCAGTCACTCTGAGTGTTTCATGCAGGCTGAACATGAAAATAGTCTCCTCCACCTATCTCCTGCATTAGCTTCTGATAGAAAATAGACTCTAGGTGAAACTCTAGGATTAGAAAATCCTGACAGATCTACGTCACACTGTCACTGAACATTCATGGACTCACCCATCTTGACTCACAACGGGGAAGGCTGTTGTTGGTTTAGCGTCCAGCAAACAGCAGAGAACGTCTTGACTAGTAGAAGCTAACCGTTAGCATTAGCAGCTCCACCACACAGCAGAACTCCTCCAGGCTTGTGTTATTTGTGGAGATAAAACATCAACGTTGCAGAGCAAACAGAGTCAGTGGTAGAGTCGTGTTGCTGTTAGCCAATCAGAGGAGAGATGTCCAATTATCAGGAAATAAGACTCCAGATCCTGTCCTCTGAAGCTCAGCTCTGGCTCACTTCTAGTCATGTGCCCCCCCAAAAGTATTGATTAAACGAGTGTCCCACACCTCTACGGCATGTGACAGCATCGTGTTTGTCTTTGACAGCAAATGAATTCTGTAACTGCATCTTGGCGAGGCTCTCTTACCCTCCAGATCAACCATCATCATCTCCTGCTTGTTCTTAATCTTTCCAAGATTCTTGGCTTTCTCCTCCTCCTCTGTGAGCTGGGAGGTCATCTCTGTGATTCTGTCCTCCAGCAGCTTCTTCTCCTGTTGGTTAAAAACAAAGAAAAATATCTAGTTTAGATTTTAAAAAATCCTTAATGTTAAAAAAACGGTCTTTTACAATAAAAACAGGGATCAATGAAGACCTGAGAGGATTTCTGAACATTTACGTTTTGGTTTATGTACAGTAAAAGTGTCAGTGATAACGCATCATGAGTCTTCAGGGATGGTCTCCTCACCTTGAGAAACTTAGAATTCTGGTCTTCCAGAAGCAGAATGTCCTCCTCCATCTTCTTGATCTTTGCTTCAGCCGTGACTTTATCCAGCTGCAGCTTCTGCCTTGCTGCTTCCTCCTCATCCAGCTGTTCCTCCAGGTCCTGTGGGAGGAGAACACACAGATTGCAGGACAAAGACTCATCAGTCAAGGTTAAAGTTCAACTTAAACCATTTTTATACAACATCAAATGTTTAGAACCAAATGCATGAGAATCCTGGAGGATAAAAATGTCTAAACTTTAAATGAGAACAATTTCGTTAAGATGAGTAAAAATGATTTGATTGTCTGTAACCAAATCAAACCGTAACAAAAGTAAAAGAGATGCTTGTTTACATAATAATCTGAAATGATGAGACACACCTGGATGTGAGCCTGCATCTTCTTCTTCTCGTTCTGAAGGCTCTGGCTCCTCTCCTCCTCCTCCTCCACCCTGGACTCCAGGTCATGGAGGATCTCCTCTAGCTCCTGCTTCCTGGAAAGGAGACGAACTCTCATCTCTTCTGCCTCAGCAAACAGCTCCGTCTCAGCGTGGAGCTGCTCCGCTAGAATATTCTTCTCCTCAAGAAGCTAAAGAGAAAAAACAAATAAGCTGAAGGACTGATCAGAAACAGAGCTCAGGTCAGTAACAGGTAGTTCATACCTGCTGGTGTTTCCTCTCCATCTCCACCAGCTCGTTCTCCACCTTCAGCTGTCTCTCCTTCACCTTCATCAGCTCCTCATCTTTGGCCTGTAGCTCCTCCTCCTGCCTGGTGACCTGCAGCAGCGGCTTCACCTGAAGGGAGGGAACGATGAAGACCATCCGTCTCTACGGTGTGAAACCTAAGCTGCAGCGTCTGTGGGGGTTCTGACCTTAGTGAAGAGCCTCCACCACTGCCAGTGTCGCAGCTTCAGATAAGCAGCGCAGTTCCTCTGGAGGACCTTCAGGGCGCTCAGCTGCTGCTGCTTCTTGGCGAAAGCTCTGAGAAAACAAGGGCAGGTCCATTCTAAAGACCAGAGGGACTGAACTTCATTTCACAGATTATGAGCCTAAATGTGGTGCCAGAGTAGCTGAGAGTCCTTCACGTCTCAGACTCAAAGTGCTATCAGACAAGCTACAACTGATGGTCTCCGTTAAAAACTCAGAAGCAGCGTGCGTTTCTTCAAGGGTATCCACAGAGAAAAGGTGTTCAGATAAAGACGAGCAGCAGCAGACTGATGTAGGCTGATGTTATCCTGATGACACACACACACACACACACACACACACACACACACACACACACACACACACACACACACACACACACACACACACACACACACACACACACACACTCACTCCATTTTCCTCCAGCATACGGTTTGTTTTACTTTGGTGATGACTGAAGCCTCTGACTAGAGCTTCATTCCCTCCAAACATGATCAAGGTTTTAAATTCAAGAGATCTGGTTTTCACTAATCTCTCATTATGACGTAACTGACTTTAAAACAGGAACTCCTGAAGCAGCGGTAATTAAAAATCCTTGCCCTCAGTAAGAATCTTTGTGGTCTGAGTTTCCAAACATCTGGATGTTTTATCTCTGAGGCCCAGCTGGACCCTCATGTGTGTCTGGGGTTTCTCTGTGAACAAGCAGAAGGCATGAAGCCAGCACAGATTGATATTGCAGGTGTTACTTTGGTAAAGGAGCCTGCTAGGAGGTGCGGGACATCTAGGAGAGTAGAAACAAGGAACTAACTTCCTGTATAAAAGCAGACATGACTCACTTGCGTGCCAAATATCCACGACACACGGACTGGAAGTAGATGATGATGTCAGTGATCTTCAGGTCTCTCTCCTCCTCCAGATGAGCCAGAACACCCGTCCTGAAGAAGATCTTACTCTGACCAATCCGGTACAGGTTGGGATCCAGCTCCAGAGCCTGAATCTGAGAAGCAAAAACTTGTTCAGAATAAGTTTTACAACCTGACACAAATAGAGCAGACATAGGACGGCGTTACCATTCTCTCACAGGCTTGTTTCCCATCCATGAACCCTTTGGGGATGGCGTTGGGCGTCAGGATCTCATATCTAAACGTGGAACAAACATTTGTGTTAAATGAGAAGAAACCCTCCAGGGAGGAAACAGTTGAGCTTTAACCATCGTCACCTCTGTCTGAACTCCTGGAAGACGATGCGGTTGGGGAAGCCCTGTCTGCAGATACGGATCCCCTCCAGGACCCCGTTACACCTAAGCTGGTCCAGAACCAGGTGAGGCTCCAGCTTTCCAGCCTGTTGGAGGAAATAAACACAACAAACACCAAAACTCAGAACTCCAAAGTGAGTGAATCCAACACGCCACAGTGATCATTTCAAACTTGATCCACATAAAAGGAGCGATTTACTCTTTTTTCATGGTTGGGGATGATGCAGCGGACAAAGTTGGGGTTGGTGTTCCTCAGTGTGGCCATGAGCTTGGTGAGTGACTCTTTGTAGAGCTGGCCCACTGTACGAAACATGCCCTTCTTGGTTTTGTAGGTGGCACCAAATGCCGTCTCGTTCATGCCTGCCACCTGGTCCAGGCCCACGATGCGGTCCACTGATGGGGAGACAGAGAGGAGAAACTCATTAGGACTGAGAGACCTGAAGGGGAGGAGAGGATCGCTGCAGGAAGGATGGCAGCAGCACATCAGCATGAGGCGGCCGAGTGCAGATGGATGAAAACAGCAGTCAATCACAGACTCTAAAACTACAGCTGACCTCTGCAGGAGG
The DNA here is from genome assembly GCA_006937985.1 of Aphyosemion australe. NCBI lineage: Eukaryota > Metazoa > Chordata > Actinopteri > Cyprinodontiformes > Nothobranchiidae > Aphyosemion > Aphyosemion australe. The sequence continues at coordinate 3,582,429 of SSNS01000028.1, read as the reverse complement.
GGGGGAAGCATGTGACTAAATCACTGAGACACATTTTGAGTTTGAGTTGCAAAAACTCTGCTCCTGATGGCAGCTTGTGTACGTTTTCATATTTTATTGGGGGCAGCAGTAGCTCAGGAGGTAGAGCGGGTTGTCCAGTAATCAGAGGGTTGTAGGATCGATCCTGGCTCCCGGCAGAGAATGTTGCCATTGGGCAAGACACCTCACCCCCCTTGGTGGTGCCAGTGCCTGGTAGCCTCGCCTCTGTCAGTGCACCCCAGGGCAGCTGTGGCTACAATGTAGCTCATAAATAACAGATTCTACAGTACATTTAAAGCAATTAAACAAATGAACTACTGGATAAAGTGTAACTCTTAGAAATAAATTCTAAGTATGTCTGATTAACATATAAAAAACCTTGTCATGTTCTTTCTGTGTTTCTTTTCAATCTCCATCTTAAGATGGCGGCTGTGTGACGCCGAAACTGTCAGCAATTCAGGGTAAAAAACTTTGCTACCTTGTGTATAAATCAAGAAAAAACCAATGGAGACATTAAAGAAAAGCCAATCCAAGATGGCCACCACTGGCAACCTACATCAGAAAAGGTAAAACTGGCAGCAACTCAGTCAGTAAAGTGTGTTAGTAGCTGAGAGCCATTCTCATCACATCCTCTTAGTGGTAAAAAGCTGCACAGATATTGGGATGATGTGCATTATATTCAAGATTTGACCAAAACAACTATAACTCCATCATTCCTCCACAAAAGATGATCTTAGTTTAAAACTGTGATGTGAAAGGCAGCTGTGGAATGCTGGGCCTTTAATTTGTTCCCGTGACCTGTTTTTCTAGGATGGTTTAGAACAGTGCAGCTGTGTTGTTGTTTGCCAGGCATAGCTCATTGTGGGTCTGACTGAAGATTTTGTGCCAGTGAATGTTTTCCTACTCAAGTGGAGGATGAAATAAGAGCTCTGGTTGAAGCATTCTGAAAAATGGATTGTGGTGTAGGATATGAAGGAGTTAGCTTTCAGGAGCAAACGGAAACTTTAGCAATTAAACCAAAAAACCCCAAACAAAATAAGGATCAAAACTGGTAAGAGAGCAGAAAAAGACCTGACAATACTACTGGTGGTCCAGGGTGGAAACTGCTTAAGCATGGCTGTATCCTCACTCTGAGCTTGTCTTTGGGCTCCTTGATGCCCCATATCCATATGATTGTTATGTTTTTAATTATATGATTTACCTTCCATAGAGTCTGATTCACAGTTGGAACAAGAGTAGTTTTGTATGAAGAACTGGTGAAATCAAAATCTTCAGTTTAAATAAGCTGATTGGACCTAAAGCTGCAACAAGCTGCTAAATAAACCAAACGGACTAATTTAACCTCAAAATAATACTTTCCATAAAAGTTGTTGGTTTCATTTTAAAGGTTCCATATCATGCAACAGTAGATGATGACATGTTGGGCACCCCAACCTACAGACAGCTTTAAAAAAGGACAAAAACATTTATTTTTAGTAAAGCTTTTAATTTTTCATTATCAGGTCTTTTTTTTTGTAAGCGCTGTGAGATTTTTATAAAGTAAAGAGCAATACAAATGAAATGTATTATTATTATTTATCTCAAACACAAGTTATTTTTGTAACGGCACGTCTTCCAGGATGGAAGCAGAGTCTGGGGATTTTGGGTTGGGCTCTCCAATCTCTGGAGCTGAGGTCACTGAGGTGGTCAAAAAACTCCTTGGTGGCAAGGCTCCGGGGGTGGATGAGATCCGCCCGGATTTCCTTAAGGCTCTGGATGCTGTGGGGCTGTGTTGGTTGACGCGGCTCTGCAATATCGCGTGGACATCGGGGGCAGTTCCACTGGATTGGCAGACCGGGGTGGTGGTCCCCCTATTTAAAAAGGGGGACCGCAGGGTGTGTTCCAACTACAGGGGGATCACACTCCTGAGCCTCCCTGGTAAGGTCTATTCAGGGGTTCTGGAGAGGAGGGTCCGTCGGATAGTCGAACCTCGGATTCAGGAGGAGCAATGTGGTTTTCATCCTGGCCGTGGAACACTGGACCAGCTCTATACCCTTGGGGGGGTCCTGGAGGGTGCGTGGGAGTTCGCCCAACCAATCTACATGTGTTTTGTGGATTTGGAGAAGGCGTTTGACCGCGTCCCTCGGGGGGCCCTGTGGGGGGTACTCTGGGAGTATGGGGTACCAGGCCCCTTGATACGGGCTGTTAGGTCCTTGTACGACCAGTGTCAGAGCTTGGTCCGCATTGCCGGCAGTAAGTCGGGCTCGTTTCCGGTGAGAGTTGGACTCCGCCAAGGCTGCCCTTGGTCACTGATTCTGTTCATAACTTTTATGGACAGGATTTCTAGGTGCAGCCAAGGTGGTGATGGGATCCGTTTTGGTTGCCAAAGGATCAGGTCTCTGCTTTTTGCAGATGATGTGGTCCTGTTGGTTTCGTTAGAACGTGATCTCCGGCTTTCGCTGGAGCAGTTCGCAGCCGGGTGTGAAGCAGCTGGGATGAGAATCAGCTCCTCTAAATCCGAAACCATGGTCTTGAGTCGGAAAAGGGTAGAATGCCTTCTCCAGGTCAGGGACGAGGTCCTGCCCCAAGTGGAGGAGTTTAAGTATCTCGGGGTCTTGTTCACGAGTGAGGGAAGGGTGGAGCGTGAGATCGACAGGCGGATTGGTGCTGCATCTGCAGTGATGGGGGCGTTGTACCGGTCTGTCGTGGTGAAGAGAGAGCTGAGTCGAAAGGCGAAGCTCTCGATTTACCGGTCGATCTACGTTCCTACCCTCACCTATGGTCACGAGCTTTGGGTAGTGACCGAAAGAACGAGATCGCGGATACAAGCGGCCGAAATGAGTTTTCTTCGCAGGGTGGCTGGGCTCTCCCTTAGAGATAGGGTGAGGAGCTCGGTCATCCGGGAGGGGCTCGGAGTAGACCCGCTGCTCCTCCACATCGAGAGGAGCCAGTTGAGGTGGCTCGGGCATCTGATTAGGATGCCTCCTGGACGCCTCCCTGGTGAGGTTTTCCGGGCACGTCCAACCGGGAGGAGACCCAAAGGAAGACCCAGGACACGCTGGAGAGATTATGTCTCTCGGCTGGCCTGGGAACGCCTTGGGATTCCCCCGGAGGAGCTGGCCCAAGTGGCTGGGGAGAGGGAGGTCTGGGCTTCCCTCCTTAGGCTGCTGCCCCCGCGACCCGACTCCGGATAAGCGGGAGAAAATGGATGGATGGATGGACAAGTTATTTTCGTCAGCCTGAATATACACCCAGAAATTAAACCCAAAGCTCGGCCCACGCCCGCCACAACTTTGTGCCTACAACAGCGTCTTAAGTGAGCCTGCTGTTCAGGGCCGGATTATGATTGCAAGGACCCCTGGGTACAAAGTGCCTAAAGCCCCCCCCCGACCCTCTTCCTTGTTACTCCAAAACACCCCCAACCCCACCCCCCACAGGAAGATTGCCCAGCCAGACACTCACTTCCTCCTTGACCTTAAAGCATCAGATACTAAATGGGAAGTAAACATCATGTGAAAACGCTTTCCTTCTACATAATAAATAAATAAATACATTAACAATAATATGAATACTACTACTACAACTAATATTATTAATAATAACAATAATAATAATAATAATAATTTGATATTACTATGTTTATTATAGAAATCAAGTTTCTTGGAATGATACAGGACCGTAAAATCTGCTGGAAATCCAAAATAAAGTTAGATAAAAACTGGAAAAGATGATTGCAGTATTTGGTAAAACATGTTATGTGCTTAATTACAAGGCTCCGCTCCTTCTATATTCATCTTTAATGTTACCTTACATTACTTATGATGTGGAGGTTTGGGGTAATGCTATAAAAGCCATTATTTTTATTTCAAAAGACAGAAACCACAGTTCACAATTTGGGTTTTTGGGAGCACACAAGCTCAACGTTTTGGAGGGGGCCTCCAAGTCCATTTTGCCTTGAGCCCCCAAATGCCTTGAACCGGCCCTGGGAGTGGGACTGAGCTTTGAAGGTCATCTGAATTGTTTCAAATATGTAAATAATACATGCTTATAGATTGTTGCTTTATGCCGTTTCATTTTCAAGCACTTTGTTTTGTTTTCTTGTTTTTTATTTGACTGTTTGCCTATCCTGTCTTTTTTTTCATGAGCTATTTTTGGACTAAGCAGCTCAAAGGGATCTACTGATCGCAAATAATAAACAGCGAAGTGCCGCAGCCAAGGCAGAGGTGAAACAACCGCAGCACAGCAGTTCAGGGATCTGCGCCACAAAAATAGCGAAATGTGCACTGTGCGCCTGCAGCAGTGGGGTGATATCACCGGAACACAGATGAGCTCCACTGAGGCAGAGTGCGTCAAGCATGAATAAAAGAGAAAGTACCAGTATATTTATGAGCGGACATGAGCGATCTCGTGTTAATTGTTTTCTTTTGGTGGCGTGACTTTGAAAATGTTATTGAGGTCACGGTGCATGCAGGAAGCTGGAGCGCTGTCCTCTCTGCTCTAAAGAAGTCCTGGTGCGCTGAGAGTCTATATACATAATGTTATATCGAAACTGGACCTTTTTTCAGGCTCCTCCGTAATTAAAACCCCAAAGAAAACCCACTTATTGATTCCTGGTTAAAATGCATTGTAATGCGTGCGTTACTGACATTTGTACCGAGTAAAATATTCTGAGCTCTGCTAAGGCAGAGCGCGTCAGACACGAATAAAAGATAAAGTAGCCCACGAGAAAATATAAGCAGACACGAATGATTGCGTGTTAATGATTTTCCTTTGTGACTTTAAGAAAGTTACTGGGGCTGTGCGCAGGTCAGCAACAAGCATCTGGAGTGCATGAGCAATCAGTGCTTTCCATACCTGAGGAGACACTGCAGCGAGCGCAAGAGAGGCGCACAGACTTGGAAAAAAGATGGAGTAACTCCACCTGTAAAATAAAGTCTTTTAATTGATTATGTTAGCAGTGTGTGTGTTGTGCCCGGTAGCTGAGTCAGTTAATAAATGTCTCCCTGATGTTTTTCTGTTGGACCTCTTTTATTCCCCTTCCTTGGGCTGCTCACATGGGCCCCTAGTGGGCATGGGCCCCTGGGCCAGTGCCCATAATGCCCATTGGATAATCCGGCCTTGCTGCTGTTGTATTGACTTTGGTAGTCCAGAGGTATAAGTGTCTGCCTATCATCTTGCTTTGCCATCTGCTGACGCCGGTTCAACTACGGGTGGTGTCGGCAGTAATTTATTTAGCAGCTGAAGCAGATTTCAATTATTCATATTTTAGTTTTATTGATTATATTCTGTTAAATATTTTGTGTCTCTAAAGATCTTTGAATCTGATCATTTCCAAGCAGCTTTGTAGTTGATTTACTCTGCTCACCTCACATGAACTCACACTGGCTAAAGAAAAAAAAAGATTAGTCCTTATATTTTAATCAGTTTACCAATAAAGGGTTGAAAACATAATACTGGCAAGTGTAGCTAGAAAAGAAGAAAATAAGTTAATGCTGCGACCGGGAGGAGAACCTGCACAAAACTACACACCAGTCTGACGCTCTAACCACTGCACCACTGAACCTGTTGTCACCTAACCCACATTCTGTGCTGGCCATGACGTGCATTTGTAGATGCAACATGTTTTTTTTACGGCAGTGTTTTTCCCCCAACGCAGAAGTAACTTGTCAGAATGTCCAGGTTTCAGAAGCGAGACCAGCCAAGCTTCAGGGGGAGGAGAATGTCCGATGTGGGCTACTTTCTCCCGTTTACAGGAAAAATCTTGACATCGACCAAATTGCAGCTGAGATGGGAAAATGCATGAATGCAGCCAAAATAGGGTTTGGGGGTATTTCTCATGAGGAAATGACAATATCACATGGTTAAAAGCTCCAAAAAGTGGATTTTTCATGATATGGAACCTTTAACATCCAGGTGAGCTCCTAACTGTTTGATTCACCTCACAGGCCACAGCTTTCTGGATGTTTTACACCTAGATGAATGAGATAAATGAGCTGCTGTCTGGAAGCGTCATAATGAGCTCAGCGCTGAAGCCAAAAACAACATGTGCTTTTAATTCTGTCACACTTATCCTACTTAGGAAAGGAAAAGGTAGGAAATCATCTTTATTTGCTTCTGGATGTCTCCTCTACAGTAAAATGTCAAACACAGGGATAACTCAACTTTAGCCCACTAAGCTAAAGCGCACTGGTTAAGCTAAACCAAGCAACGGACTCTAATCTACATTTGAAGTAGTTCTGAACAAGGCGATGCTGCTTTTGGCTGAGAGGAAAGAGCCATGCAGCCTGGAAGCAAATGGGAGCCACGTCAGATACTGTATGACACACAGCACCAGCTACAGGCAGATCTGGACCAAAATACACCACTACACTCCTATTTATCCCACCTGACCCCTCCATGCAGCCTGAGCCGTGTGGGTTCATAATGCAGCATTTTGAGTTATCTATAATTTGGCCCAGGTCTGCTCGAGTGCAACTCATTCACCTTCTGGCTCATCCAGACATGTGACATTGTCATAGAATGAGGCCCTTTGAATGGTCTGAATCTCTACAACACAGAGAAAGAGAGGGGGTGTTGAGTGATAGTCATTCTCAGATGTTAGAAACGTGCAGATAAATAAAACAAAATGGGCTGTAGAGACAGACACGCTCAAGTGCTACACACACATGAATCCTACAAGGTTTGTTACACAAGTGGAGTTGTTCTAGTTTCAACGTTTTACAGGATCAACAGGAAGCTACTTACCATCTTTCCACAGTTCAGCCACAAACTTATCAGTGGATTGATGCAGAAGAGTGGCCACGTTGTCATTCAGAGGGTCCATGTTCTTCATCAGCCACTCATCAGCTTTGTAGTCGACCTGAAGAGGTAACAAATCAGTTTATCAGCACAGTATGAGTATATGTTGGTAACTCGTAATTATAGCTTTGATGACTCCCTAGTAGGGCTGGACAGAAAAAAAGCATATACAGTCATGGCCAAAAGTTTTGGGAATGACACAAATATGGGAAATTAGAAAATTTGCTGCTTAAGTTTTTATAATAACAATTTGTATTTACTCCAGAATGTTATGAAGAGTGATCAGATGAATTGCATAGTCCTTCTTTGTCATGGAAATTAACTTAATCCCAAAAAAAACTTTCCACTGCCTTTTATTGCTGTCATTAAAGGACCTGCTGAGATCAATTCAGTAATGGTCTTGTTAAAGGAAAAGTTCGCTTTTTTAGACATTAAGTTTTATGTGTTCCTTCACCCACCCAGTGCTCTGTAAACTTTGACCCATTTCACACACACCCCCCTGCTCAGAGATTTTCTGGGGAGAAGAGATTCAGAAAGGTAGTTCTGGCTAGTTTCGGGGGCGCTTTATCTGCGCCGTTTAGCCTCACAAAAGGATTAGCCTCTGAAAGCATGGCTAATTTGCATCTCACAAACAAAGAGAAAAAATTTACAACGTCAAATTACAACGGGACTAGTTTTTGTCATTCGTATCCCTGCGCCACTCCCCGCAGAGATTGAACGCCATTGCGTGACCCGCGTCTGGCTGCTAATCCTGGCTGTATGAGTGAAACAACAACTTCTAAAGTCACTTAAAAGTAGTTTTTCTTAAATATATCGAGCCATGGTGCGTACTTGCAGTTTCCCGGGTTGTAACAATAAGGATGTTACAGGATCACCTTTTCGGTTTGACACTTTTCCTGCTAAGGACGTTTCTCTAAGGCATCATGGCTTTTAGCAATCAGCTACTCCAAGGATACTCGGCTGGAACGAGTCAAAACCTTTCGTTTGTGCAGTGCACACTTCAAAGAGGATGATTACATCAGGAAAAAGTTCGGGAAAAGTGAAAGACCAGAAAATCTGGGTAAGTTTTGTTTTTAAAAAATGATTTATTCCGCTATGTCTGCTGTATTCATGCAATCATCTTCGCATTTTAGCGCATTATTTATGCAATCATCTTTACACCGATGGTTGATCATAGACTGCAGTAGCTTTGTCAACAATCTGTGTTGATGTGTGTGTTTTGTGTAGCAAATGCAGTTCTTCATCCGTGTACTCTGGCTCATAAAGATATTCTAGTAGTAAAATAAGTTTCTTCTTCATCTGATATAGTGTTAAAATGAGATTCGTCATCAGATGAGACGGAGTCTGACATGTTTTCGGCATTCGGCAGTGAAACAGCTGACATACGAAGCGCTGTTTAATATCCGCGGGGACCGGCGCAGGGATACGAATGACAAAAAGTAGTCCCGTTGTAATGTGACGTTGTAAATTTTTTCTCTTTGTTTGTGAGATGTAAATTAGCCATGCTTTCAGAGGCTAATCCTTTTGTGAGGCTAAACGGCGCAGATACATCGCCCCCGAAACTAGCCAGAACTACCTTTCTGAATCACTTCTCCCCTGAAAATCTCTGAGCAGGGGGATGTGTTTGAAATGAGTCAAAGTTTACAGAGCACTGGGTGGGTGAAGGAACACATAAAACTTAATGTCTAAAAAAGCGAACTTTTCCTTTAACTCAGGTGAGGATGTTGACGAGCACAAGGCTGGAGATCATTATGTCAGGCTGATTGGGTTAGAATGGCAGACTTGACATGTTAAAAGGAGGGTGATGCTTGAAATCATTGTTCTTCCATTGTTAACCATGGTGACATGCAAAGAAACGCGTGCAGCCATCATTGCGTTGCATAAAAATGGCTTCACAGGCAAGGATATTGTGGCTACTAAGATTGCACCTAAATCAACAATTTATTAGCCTAGTGAACTAGACCAAATTCTTGCTTTGCAGAGTTTGGTCTAGGCACGCTTCATTGGAATCCTCGCAGCCTGTGGCTGTCCAATCACAGCTTGCTATAGTTTTGGTTGGGTCAATCACAGCGCTCTATATTTTGGGCCAATCACAGAGCGGGAGTAGTCGATGACATCAGCGCTGCGGCCGCGAACCCAAGCAACATGGCGGCAACGCAGGAACCACGTTCGTTTGAATGTTTGAAACGGCTTTGTCATCAACATTGGATTATTTAGACTCCAACGTGCGTAAGTCTGTCTGATATACTTAGCAGCTTCTTATTTTTATCAAACAAAGTAGTGCAATGTCCCAGTACACCTGATATTCACATGTTTTTCATACAAAAACGACAGAAATCATTGATGTTAGACGCCATTGCTGCCTCCCTCTTTTCCATCGCTGTGATTACGTCACGTTGTTCGTTACTCTGATTGGTCCTAGCGCTATCCAATTGCGTGCTGACATTTTGAAAGACAACCGTAGATCCCGCCTCACAACTGAGGGCCATCAATGGTTCATGGCCAGACTATATATTCACATATATAGGATGGCTTGCCAGGCTACCAATTTATAGGATCATCAAGAACTTCAAAGAAAGAGGTTCAATTCTTGTTAAGAAGGCTTCAGGGCGTCCAAGAAAGTCCAGCAAGCTCCAGGATCGTCTCCTAACGAGGATTCAGCTGCGGGATCGGAGTGCCACCAGTGCAGAGCTTGCTCAGGAATGGCAGCAGGCAGGTGTGAGTGCATCTGCACGCACAGTGAGACGAAGACTTTTGGAAGATGGCCTGGTGTCAAGGAGGGCAGCAAAGAAGCCACTTCTCTCCAAAAAACATCAGGGACAGATTTATCTTCTGCAAAAAGTATGGCGAATGGACGGCTGAGGACTGGGGCAAAGTCATATTCTCCGATGAAGCCCCTTTGCGATTGTTTGGGGCATCTGGAAAAAGGCTTGTCCAGAGAAGAAAAGGTGAGTGCTACCATCAGTCCTGTGTCACGCCAACAGTAAAGCATCCTGAGACCATTCATGTGTGGGGTTGCTTCTCATCCAAGGGAGTGGGTTCACTCACAATTTTGCCCAAAAACACAGCCATGAATAAGGAATGGTACCAAAACACCCTCCGACAGCAACTTCTTCCAACAATCCAACAACAGTTTGGTGAAGAACAATGCATTTTCCAGCACGATGGAGCACCGTGACATAAGGCAAAAGTGATAACTCAGTGGCTCGGAGACCAAAACGTTGAAATTTTGGATCCATGGCCTGGAAACTCCCCAGATCTTAATCCCACTGAGAATTTGTGGTCAATCCTCAAGAGGCGGGTGGACAAACAAAAACCCACTAATTCTGACAAACTCCAAGAAGTGATGATGAAAGAATGGGTTGCTATCAGTCAGGATTTGGCCCAGAAGTTGATTGAGAGCATGCCCAGTCCAATTGCAGAGGTCCTGAAAAAGAAGGGCCAGCACTGAAAATACTGACTCTTTGCATAAATGTCATGTAATTGTTGATAAAAACCTTTGAAACATATGAAGTGCTTGTAATTATATTTCAGTACATCACAGAAACAACTGAAACAAAGATCTAAAAGCAGTTTAGCAGCAAACTTTGTGAAAACTATTTGTGTCATTCTCTAAACTTTTGGCAATGACTGTAGATTAAAACTATTCATATTGATTGATATCAATAAATCATCCATCCATTTTCTGTAACTGCTTATCCGAGCAGGGTCGCGGGGGGCTGGTGCCTATCTCCAGCAGACATCAGGCAAACAGGCGGGGTACACCCTGGACAGGTTGCCAGTCCATCGCAGGGCAACACAGAGACACACAGGACAAACAACCACACACACACACACCTAAGGACAATTTAGAGAGACCAATCAACCTGACAGTCATGTTTTTGGACTGTGGGAGGAAGCCGGAGTACCCGGAGAGAACCCATGCGTGCACAGGGAGAACATGCAAACTCCATGCAGGAAGACCCCAGGCCGGGATGTGAACCCAGAACCTTCTTGCTGCAAGGCAACTGCGCTAACCACTGCGCCACTGTGCAGCCCATATCAATAAATATTGATAATAATAAAGAAATGTAGAAAATATATTTTAAGTGCAGCGCTGGCCATTTTATGTGATTACTCAATGATAAAACAAGTTGGTTTTGTTACCAGACTTGATTTTTAATCGATTCTCCGCAAATTCTTCAACTGACCGTTGTGTCTGTTGTCAGACTTGTAAAAACCAAAATATTACCGTGCTGGTGAACTACCGTAATCTTTTTCAGAATCAGAATTGTGTTTTATTGCCAAGTAAGTGAGAGTCTCACATTATTAGGAATTTGCTTCACCGGAATGGTGCAAACATACAAGTGAAGCGAGTGAAAATGATAAAAAAAAAAACATTATTATGAATAATAAACATAAGAAACATAAAGTGACTATTGCAGATCTGTTTGGTAATGATGATTATTTGGTGTTTTACAGGACAATTTCCTCCACTGCTCCTTGCTGTCTGTTTTGGTTTGAGAGGGCGTGCCTGGGTCTGTGTTTTTGATTACCCAATAGGCTATAGTAAACTTTTTATTGACCCATTTTTTTTCTATTGTGCCATACGTCTATCGATCGATTTATATCAGCCCTACTCCCTAGCTAACATAAATTAATAAATTCAGCCTCTTAAAATGTGAACTCTTGTTTTCTCACTCAATGAGAAGATTGTGTAAAATAGTCTGAATTTCAATAATGACCCCAAAAAAAATATTGTGATTTTTTTACTGTACTGTAATCAAGAAGTTCTTCATCAGTGTTGTTGTAGACAGACTCAACGAGGTCAAAAACACAAAAGTTGAATCCTCAACAGGCTACTGTCACCAGAGACCGTCTCTGAGGCCCTGTCCACACGTAGCCGGGTATCTCCCAAAACGAAGATATTTTTCTACAATTCGGCCTGTCATCCACACGAAAACGCAGATCTCTGCAACGAAAACGTATCTTTTTAAAAACTCCGGCCAAAGTGAAGATTTGCGTTTTCTCCGTTTTCAGCGTCTCCGTGTGGACAGAAATAACCGGAGTTTTAGGTTTCACAACGTCACATGCTGATGAATAACAGAAAATGAAATTATTCTTTGCAGCATTTTCAATGCAGGGAACTCTAGCCTCTTTTATAAAACAAGGCCGCCAATTTGCCGCAACGCCGATGCGGCATCAGGGAGCGTTAGGTCGTTTATAAGAGCTCATACCGTGGCGGTAATGTTGCGCAATCATGTCAGTTTTATAAAAGATTACGCGATGGCGGCAAAAAGAAGGAAAAGGTCTCTGCACTGTCGCGGACTTCCGTGTATTTTGGACATAACTTGCTTTTTATTGCGATCGAAGCCGCACTCGTTAAGTTTTTATTTTAACAACCAGCTACAGGTGTGTGTCCTCCACCATCCCTGTGAGCTGTCAGATGATCTGAGCTGCAGATCTAACGGAGAGAAGCTCCCGGAGCACCGCATCGGTCCAGTTAATCATCTCAGCTGGTTCTGTTTACAAAAGTGAAACTTAAGCGCATGTTTACTTTCATTTTTAATATAGTTCCCGGCCGGAGCGCAGCATTAATTCATCACATGGTCATGTTAAGAGAAATTTGCGTAAACTTTGAAAATGTGGGCACAATTATTATTAATGTCACGGTCTGCGACAAAAATGCTGACGACCCATGTGCGACCTGGTCTGACATGCCTATGAATGTGCTTAACAATGCACTTATGCGGTTACGTGTGGATGGAGTTTTTTCTAAAAATGAGGTGGTGTGGACGCTGTTTTTTTGGGAGGGCGGATATTTGTTTTTAAAAAAACCCGGCTACGTGTGGACAAGGCCTGAGAAGCAGAAGCATCACAGGAGTCAGTGGGAACAGAGAATGGGACATTAAACACAAACGTTCCCCTAATTCTGACCCATTTATAAAGTATGTTTTTCCAAATATACTGCAGATGCAATAAAAACATTTATCCATAAGGGAGTTACTATGTGGAATCACATTGCAGCACATTTTTCTCTACAGCTAATGATCTCTAAGCATAAGTCTTTATGAAAACAGTTTGGTGGGAAAATGGCAGTTTCATGCCTGTTGCCAGTTACAGGTCAGCACCAGATTCTAGATGACGAGTCATTAGTAGATAAATACATTTCACTGTAATATCGAGGTTTTGGTGATTGAAAAAGTAGCTTGAGATATTTTTAGAGCTGACTATTTGCTTCTAATTCACTGTTAGCATTGTTAGCTCAACGTTAGCCTCTAGCCTTCTTTACCCGATATTAGAGTAAAACGAAAAGATGCCGTGGCTTCTTAGGGGTCACTCCTGTTACTGGCATACTGCTGGTGTTTTTTTGCCGGTCGGCGTCTACAAATGCCGGCACTCCAGCATTAGCTAGCGCAGAGTCAATAACCCCGCTGGCTCACAGACTGTAAACAAAGACTAAGTCCCTCTTTAGCTTTTTTGAAAGGAAAAAAACTGACAACCTCCCAGCTGGCTTACAAGGAAATTTGTTTCAATATAACCTTTCTTCTAACATGATTGAGACATTAGATTGTTCTGTGATCATTTCACATTAAAATTCTTACGTATTGTACCTTTATGTTTGAGAGGAAATGTAAAAATATAACACGTCTGAAGGTGTACCCTGCCGGCGTAGTGGATGATGCAGAAGTCTGCCTTGTCTTTGAGTTGGCGTGGCCTCTGAAACTTGGTGTGAGTGCCCTGCTCCTGGATCAGCTTGTCTACAAAGGTCTTGTCTGTGGCTTTAGGGAACCAGCACTCCTCGTCCAGCAGAGCCAACACTCCTGGAGGGTTAGCCTAAAGAACAAAAGACAGAAAATGGCCTCATCTGCACCAACATGCAAAACTGCTTTTCCTTTTTCCGTAAAACAGTAACGACCACAAAGAACCCTATTATTTTAGGCTTTTCCCTTTAAGTGGGTGTTTACTCTTACTGACCGGCCTCTCGATCAGGTCGATGCAGGGCTGCAGGTCGAGGCCGAAGTCGATGAAGCTCCACTCGATGCCCTCCCTCTGGTACTCCTCCTGCTCCAGGACGAACATGGTGTGGTTGAAGAGCTGCTGCAGCTTCTCGTTGGTGTAGTTGATGCAAAGCTGCTCAAAGGAGTTCAGCTGCCAGAGGAAAAGACAAATCGTTTGTTTTTAAAATCAGGCATGTTTTAACCCAAAACTAAAAACACTCATAAACAGACCTGGAAAATCTCAAAACCAGCTATGTCCAAAATACCAATGAAGGAGGCCCCCTGACGCTTGGTTCTGTCCAAAGCTTTATTAATGCGATGGACGAGCCATCGGAACAGACGCTCATATGTTGCTTTAGCCAAGGCCTCGACAGCAAAGTCCGCCTGGGGGGGGGGGCACACACGAGACGAGAGAAAGAAAGAGACAAAACAGTGTGATGACAGAAACTAAACAGTTTAAACAGGTGGTTAACAAGCTCAGACAGACACAGTAACTCTTCACATCAGTATGTTCCACACATGCTGCCCTGATCACTGCAAAAAATATACTGATTAAATGAATTTTGTTTATAAAAACCATAAGAAGCTAATGTTAAAATCCTACAGGGACTTTAAGACATGGATTAGGACAGTTGTTGTTTTCAATAATAGGTTATCTCTTCTGATTTCACATCATCTAAAGTGATCAGTTAGTATGTGCTATAAAAGACTCTCAGCAGCTAACATGTTCAGTTGTCTGCAAACTGACTTTATTTATAAAGACACTTCCATGACCTTATCGGACGCCCAAGGTGCTGGACAATGCAACAAGCAACAAGTGAAAGTAAAACAGTATAAGTTTGGGCCACTTTGACATTTGCTATTGTTGATTAGCTGTATGGACCACATGGTGGCGCTGTTTGGATCTTCCTAGTACAAAGTGTCCATGGTTTGGGTTTAATAGAGTATAAATGTAAACATACCTGCTCCTTGGTCTGTGCTTTCTGGACATAATCTCTTCCTACTTTGATCCTGGGAGTCAGGATGGCTCTGGTGAACTCCATCACATTCATACCCAGCAGATGACACAGCTTCTGAGCAGCTGGGACATAAGCAAGGAGAGCGTAAAGGTGGATTTAAATGACTTTTAGTCACCAACTAAATACTAAAAATCAAGTAAAAATAAAATCAGACAAACGAGGTTTCCTGTGGGACACCGACCTGTGTTATCAGGCATGGAGGCTTGGTCCGTGTTCCTCTCCTTCTTGAAGATGATGTTCCCAAACTGAAGCACCGATGATACCACCCTCAACATGGCTGCAAATGTCAGAGAAAACATCAGATCACGTTTCTGAGCTGGATTCTTCACACAGGCGTACAAACAGGTCTGAACACCTCATCACTTAACAGGTAGTTCATTAAAAAACGATGAGCAAATACCCAGAATCTCCTCATGGGCAAAGCTCATGATGTGCATGGCTTCCATGGTCTCATGGAAGTTGTCCTTGTCCTGTTGGCCTGGAATTGGGATGTTGCCATTTGACAAGAAACGGTAGCTATTGAAGCCTTCTAAAAGCAGATCCGCTGTAGAGAGAAAGTGGGAAAACTTTTTTAAAAATCATTTAAAATCATTCGATGCTTTTTCGGAATCAGATTTTTAGATCTCTTAAATTTCCACAGCAGCTTTGACATTTAAGTTCAAACATGCAGTTGGTTTTTTAAAAGGCGCATGATATTGGAGCCGATATTGGAGTAAAACAAAAAGATGCCGTGGCTTCTTAGGGGTACAAGAAATAACTGCTGGGTTGCTCCTGTTTACTGGCTTCAGTTCTTTCAACAACTCTGGAGCTTTTTCCCAATTGACGTTGAATGGGGGTTAGCTAGCTAGGTCAGCTAGCACAGACTGGGCAACCTCACAAACGCACTGATTGTAAACAAAGACTGTGTCGCTCTTTTGTTCAGTGATCGGAGGATCCATCCCAAGTCCCGCCAGGGTACTCTGCTGTTGTGTCCTTGGGCAAGACACTTCACCCGACTTACCTGTTGGTGGTGGTCAGAGAGGCCGATGGCGCGAATGGCTGCCTCGCCTCTGTCAGACCACCCCAGGGCAGCTGTGGCTACGTAGCAGCTTACCATCACCCGCAGTGTGTGTGTGTGTGTGTGTGTGTGTGTGTGTGTGTGTGTGTGTGTGTGTGTGTGTGTGTGTGTGTGTGTGTGTGTGTGTGTGTGTGTGTGTGAATAATGGAAAGCACTTTGGGTGTCCAGACAAGAGCTTTATAAACCTAATCCATTATTATTAGTAGTAGACGTTTGCAAGAAGGTACAACCAGTGTTTCAAAGTCTCTTAAATACATTTTAGGGTTTGATTTTACAAATGTCTGACAATCTTCTGGAAAATCAGAACCACAAGTGCTGACTCTGTAGGATTCAGGTTTTTCCTCTAAGGTCTACACTCCCTGTGAGATGTTGCCTCCAGAAAGCAGCTGTGGTTCTGAGTTATGATGGAAAGATGAACCTGGACAGTTTAATGATCGTTCAGTTCGTAATCTACTCACATTTGAGGTGCTCTCCAGCTCCCGCCAGCAGCTGGTAAAAAATGTGGAAGGTGCGCTCCTCTTTGGCTTGACGAATAGCTCTGGATTTCTCCAGCAAGTCTGACGCAGAACAGTCAGGAAAAACCTATCAAGCTGTTCTGAGACCAGAAAGTGTTGGTGATGAAAAGGAACCCAAACCAAAAAGCCTCTGACTAATGGCATAGGGTTAGGACTGCACTTTTCATTACTTTGAAATTAAATTCTAAACTCAGGTTCACTTCAAATGTAGCTCCCAAAATATTATGTTGTATTCAGTGTAAATATTAATTTAATCATGTTAAAAATGTTTGACCAACAGGGACTGAATCGGTTTTAAAACAGGATACAGGTTTCAATATTGGCCCCAACGATGTATCCGGTGACATCAAAGTTGATCCGGATGAATTTCCCCTGTAGGCAGGAACACCAGGAGGTGGAACATCAGGAAAAAAGAGACAGCAGTTAATCTATAAGATACAGACACTGAGATGTTTATGTTTTTGGCTACAGATCATAACGTCTGAAGAACATTTCTTTAGGTAAAGACAACAGGAAACTCAGTCAAGTCTGAGCATATCTAAATAAGAGCCAAACAATCAAAGCGTGTCACAATTACTTTCATCAGCATTAACAAGGTTATTTTCCAGAGCAGCACACAGATCCAGGTCTAAGTTTTATCCCTCGTCTGTACTAAAGCTGGCACCAGCAGCTTTCAGTACATCTGATGTTAAAGATGAAGTTCACTCATTTATACATTAGCAGTGGTCTCTAGTAGAAACGAATGCCTTGTAAGTCATGCTCTGGGGAAACAAAGCTCTGGTGCACCTGCTTAAGGAACTAGAACTGAGCCACATCAGAGGAGAGCTCCAGGACTTGGGAGTCCTTATTTCCTGATAATTGGACATCTCACCTCTGATTGGCTAACAGCAACACGACTCCACCACTGACTCTGTTTGCTCTGCAACGTTGATGTTTTATCTCTACAAATAACACAAGCCTGAAGGAGTTCTGCCGTGTGGTGGTGTTACTAATGCTAAAGGTTAGCGTCTACTAGCTGAGACATTCTCTGCTGTTTGCTGGTCGCTAAACCAACAACAGCCTTCCCTGTCGTGAGTCAAGATGGGTGAGTCCATGAATGTTAAGTGACAGTGTGACGTAGATCTGTCAGGATTTTCTAATCCTAGCATTTCACCGTCTATTTTCTATCAGAAGCTAATGCAGGAGGTAGGTGTAGGAGACTATCATCATGTTCAGCCTCCATGAAAAACTCAGAGTGACTGATTAGAATCAGAAACAATCATTAAAAAACAGTTTATTCAGTGTTCTACACCTTTAAGGTAACAGGTTATCATGAACAGATCTGATGAGCTACATAATGATATAATAACTCTCAATCAGCTCTACTCACAAAACGTGACGAGTTGTCATTTTTCACAGTCTTTGCATTCCCAAAGGACTCCAGAATGGGGTTGGCTTGTAAAAGCTGGCGTTCCAGTTCCCCCTTTAGAAGCAAAAAACAAATACAGGAAACGCACACGAGCAGAGGGGAGGTCACCACGTGACGTGCCGAGTGAGATTCAGAGACAGGAGAACAAACATGCAGGCAGCAGACGTCACACATGATCTTCTCATGTAGACGGTGTGAGTAAAGCCAGAAACAAGCCGGTATGAACGTGAAAGGAGGAAATAACTACTGATAGCTAGTGATGGATAAAATCAAATGTTTAAGATTTCATAAATAAAAATAAATCAGCATTCTTTATCAGTGTTTACATTTGAAACCCCCCAGAGCCAAATATTACTAAGATTAATAAATTCAGACTAAAGACCAGAATATAAAATATGGCAGCAATAATTTAAAATTTAGATATTTTGTCTCAAAGCCAATAATATAAAGTTGTTAAGATGTCAAAAGACATCCAGAAAAAAATAACCTGTTCATTATTTTAATCGTCTGAGACACTTAAGATGCTGGTAGAGGTGTTTTTAAATGATCAGGTCACAATGCAGATTTTAAACATCTGAATAAATAAAAACTAAACTTATGAAGATATTTTTACAGGTGCTTCCATTACGCTTCCCTCTGAACCTTATAGTGGGCTTCGTCATGACCAGAGAATCCAAAATGGCTCAAGGAAAAACACTTTTACTGGTTTTTTTCTCCTCTTGTGGCTCAGAAATCTATTCTCCCATTACGACAGAAATAGTGTTCCACTCCAAGGCTCGAGGAAGCCTTTCACCAAAGAGAACTCAGGAATCAGCGTTTCGCTCTGGATCTGAGACGTTTCATTTGGCCGAGGAGCACGGTGAGCTGCTTTTGGAGGACTTTTTCAGCAGAAGGACTGAATCAGAGCAGCTGTGTGGCCAACAAGGAGCAGATTTAAAGCCACACACACACACACACACACACGGATGTCAAACACCAGTGGAGCTTCAGTAGCAGCTTTAGACACGTTTCAGTTGAACAGCCAGTTTTTGTTCATGTGTATGAAACTAACACATCAAGATGGCTGGAACTCTCCCTTAAACTGTGTCTTCTCTTCCAGAGCTGCTACAGGTTGGTCTCGTTTCCATCGGAGAGGAATGTGACCTCAGAAGGTTTAGTGGAGTCAACCTGGATCAGTCACAACCGTGCCAGTAAATCCTGTGCGGCCCGGCCCGAGTGTGTTTGTGTTTGCAAGGCTCAACATCTGCTCCAGAGGTCACAGGCCAGACGAATACTCCAAGTCGTGTTTTTTACCAAATGAAAAACAAATAAGAACCCTGAGCAGGAATCCAGCTATGTGGAAAACTCATTTGGACAAAAACATATTTCAACAGGTTCAGGAGGGACTTGGTGGTAATTCAAGGTCCTCCATAGGGTCTCTGCATGGTTGTGTCTGTCATTACTGTTCATACCAACCACACCAAGGGAGTAAAAAAATCTGTCGTGATGTTCCTGTAATTATAGCTTCACTGTACCCCAAAAAAAATCAATAGTTCCATCTTTAAAAGAAATTTTTATTAAAAATGGTCAAAAATGAAAGAAAAAAGTTTTATCATTCAGTCATTAGTATCTATTATCTATGAGAGAAAATTTTAGAAGAAGCACATATTTTAAATTTGTGAGAACAATAAGACAAGATCATGCAATGGAAAAGCAGGTAGGTGAAGAGATGGTAGTCGGTAAGCTCCCAGATGTTAGGAAACATGTCAGCGGTCACAGTGAGTTGTTTAGTCTAGCAGGTGACAGCAGAGGGACTAAAGTGCCTCTTATATATCTTAGAGGTGGTTCAGAAACTACAGTCTACTCACATAAAACAGGGGTCCACTCTGTAGGAGATGAGGAGATGCAGTGGTTACATAACTATCATGAAAAGAAGATTAAACTGTAGAAATGCTGTGGGGAATCTGGGGAGAGTTCTTGGCTGTTTAAGGTGTTTACGCGACCTACAGCTGCATGAGCAGGGTTACTTAAAGAATACGTCACAAGTCATCCTGACTCTGAACAATATTTTATCTGCTACATACAGATCTCCAGTTTGAAGAAACTGAAGCTTCTGACACACAAGCTAACGGCTAACAGAGTGAGGCCACACCACCCTAAAACACCACCCACCCGCCCATTCATCCACTTTAGAGTTGCTAATGCATGTTTTTGGTCTGTGGGAGGAGACCAGAGTTCCTGGAGAAATCCCACACGAGCACTAGAAGAACATGCAAGCAGAACCGGAGACGTTCTAGCTGCAAAGCTAGTGAAACCTAAAGTGCAACAGTGCAGCCCCTAAAACCACTCTCGTCTTCTATGTTGTCATGCAAACACTACTTTATAAACATTTACAAGGCTGTTAATTGTGCATTACACTGGTATTCCATCAGAAAGATGAAATTCTGATAAGTAGCTTCCCACAGGAAAACACCTCATGATATCTGAACTATCTCCTTAAAACTGAACTCAGTATCTGTTCAGACAACAAACTAAATAAACCACAACGACATGACTGGATTTGTGATACACACGTATGTGGTCAGCTGTGGCCATCATTAAAACCTCAATAAAAATGTTTCGAGCAGCAAGATGAGCGAAACACCGACCACATGGACACAACAATACACGGCATGCATGTGATTTAGTTTCACTCAAAACTAAAATAATCAGAAAGCAAAATATTTTAAAGCACATTTGAACAATGAGGTAATCATGCCACTCTAACGTTTACTTACAACTGCATTTTGTGCCTGATGGAAAGAGACAGAACAGACTCTAATCAGGTTTTCAGACCTAACGAGAACTTGAGTCCAGCTGAATGAATTATGAGCAGTCACAGAAAAAAAACAAGTTTTGGAGAGACTGATTATATCTGAGAGGAAGGTGTAGTGTGTATGTTAACATGGTGTGTTAGGAGGCATGGACACTTGCCTGTAGTTTGGCTGGTTTGGGTGATTCTGGCTGTTGGTTACAGGAAAACAGATGCAAACCGTTAATATTCAACCGTTTTATACTTTCACCATTTGCAAATACAAGCAGCACAGAGAAATCCCATCTTAGTAAAATAATTCTGATGTCACTGTAATCATATGATCAGTGTTTACATACACAGCAGCTCTGTTTGTGCATTTGAGCCTGAGTTTTAGACAGCGGTGAGATGTTTGACAGCATACTCACGGGAATGTTGTTGTCTCTCCTGCCTTTGTGTGAGGAAGCAACATGTGCCAGGTACTGGATGACCTTTTTAGTGTTTTCCGTTTTACCTGCTCCTGACTCGCCTCTGCAGGGAAAAAGAAAACCACTGACACAAAAACAGGCACCCCAGAGGAAGCCAGACACTAAAGTCCTCACATCAACAGCTCGGTCACCAGCGGGTCATAAAACACCAGATGACTAAATCGTTGCAGGTTTGCACGTTTCCAGCTGCCGAGCAGCAACTTCATGGTTAATTACTTTGAACGCATTTCCTTCTTTTCACTCCAGAGGCTAACACACGAGCAGCACTCACTGGTCATATTTTCAGTCATGTACCATACATGACTGAAAATATGACCAGTGAGTGGTTTTATTTTGCTAAGTGCAGTGCAGGTTCGCAGCCGTGGTTCCTGGCCTCCTCACCACGCTCTCATACAGTTACTACAGCCTGTTATAATGGACGTCCTGGGAAATGTTGCGCCAGCAGTTCAGTGCATATCTGAGGTTTTACAGAAAGGGCTCCTTTGCACCAAGTGTGTGTTAGATGTCGTGTTGCTCTGCTCTGTTGTGACGTGGCTGGGTGCAGAGACGGGGATGAAGGTGGTTTAAGACTCGTTAGCTATTGTAAACAGAGTGTAATCGTGCACGGACACTGGCTGCTTCACCCCTAGGGTCTCATTTCTGAAGATGCATCAGCGTGCCTGTGTGGTTTGCTTCAGGGGGGGTTGCTGGTAAAAGGCTCTATAATTTGAGGCATCACCACCAGCCCTCTGTATTATACACTGAAAATAACATCTGAGTAGGAATGTGGAGCCATTTGCTTCTGTACAAGTGAAATTGAGGCGTGTAAAGTGTGAAAGATATACCTGCATTACAGAACTGTTAAAACCAAAATAAATCCCAGTCAGCCCTCATAACCCAAACAAACCAGTAAAAGAGAAGAAAACGTGTCAATGTGTTATGCTGGTGAAGATTCTCAGTCATCCAGGTCATGGTAATCCAAAAGGGTTTAAATGAAGGCAACTGGACTTCCTTGATTTCTTGAAGACGTTTCTCTCCTCGGGTGAGAAGACAAACGTCTTCAAGAAATCAAAGAAGTCCAGTTGCCTTCATTTAAAACCTCTTGGAGTGTCAATGTGTTGTTGAGGGTTTTAAGGCGCTTTCGGACAGAGTAGTTCTAGGAACTGAGTTCCTAGAACCATCCTCTTAGATTTTAGTTCCTAGAACTACCCCTCCCAGGGGAACCTTTTCAGATTGCATTCGCACAGGAGTCGGGACCTTTGGTAGAGGCGGGTGTGACGAAACCGCCTGCGACAGTCACGTGATCTACTCATCACAGTCACGAGCCGGAAACCAATGTGTAAATAAACAACGCTGCGACGCTAATGGAGAGCGAGGAGGCAACTCTGTTCCAGACAGCTTGACAGGAATACTTAAGATGAGAGATCAAATCACAAATATCACATCGAAGCTGCTAGAGCACGCAGAGAGAGTCGGGAGATGAAGAATCCAGCGGCAAGCGATACTCCGTTTTCATGGAGGAAGACAGGAAAGCTGCGCTGCAGATGAACGAGACATGTAAGTTTAACCTATTAAACACGCGCTGATTGTACAAATATCATATGATTAGACGGTATGCTATTGTTTTTGTTGAGCAGATTACATAAACTAAATATTTCAGATTATATTTTAACTCGTGTTCTGTTTGCGTTTAGATGTTGTGACTCGTTGCTCAACTCTTCACCGTCCGTCTGGGTCCAGATGAAAGCTGATGACTGGTGGGAAAATGTTGTTCCAAGTTTTACTGATGGAGAATTACCGTATGTCTAGACTACGTCTGTCGCCACCTGAAGCCTGCCCTGGAGAGACTGGACACTACTCATCTCTGTGCTGTACAGCTTGAAAAGAGCTGCTGTTGCGTGTTCATAACCTCTGTGAGAGCCACGGTGAGGATAAAAAAGGAGTGAAAACGACCAGTATCTGCAGCCAGATGTTCCAGTACAACCACCTGTTGCAGATCTGATGGTACCTTGTGCCTTCCAACTGATCACTAAACACTTTTCATAATAAATCACATTTTGTAGGTTTGACAGAGAGGACATACATGAATTCACACTATTAAAGATAAAATGTTCCTTTGGAAGTTGTCACACTTTGTTCAAAGTGATTTTATATGCTAAATAAATATCCCATTACCTGACTAAGCTTTGTGTGAATATTTGAGTCACTAGGAAATCTGCAGCAAGCTTCTAATGTTACTGCGCACTCACTGAAGGTGTTATATGTGACTGATGGTTTAGAAAAAGGATGAGACTTTCAAAAATGTGCAACTTGTGAGGGTTAAAATGTAGAAAGTAGTGTGGTTTTTTCAGGTGTGTGCTTTAAGTGGCCCAAAATATATGAATGCCTGAACTTTGTTAACTGATACACTTCCTGCTGTAATCTGGGCTGTTATAAAGCTGAGTAACTGAAGTAGATCACACACCTGAGGATAAGAAAGGCTTCATGTGAGCAAATAGTTCATATTTAGTGTGACCAGACTACATCTACCTGACATCACCAACAAAGACAAAAATACTTCTTTTAAGTTATTTATTAAAAACATGCACGTAACAAACTCAAAAACACGTGTTTCAGTGCAACAAATAACTATTCACATCTGCTGGAGGTTGTCTTCTGCCAGCTCCTCCTGCAGAGCTGAGTGTTCTTTAGACTTCCTCTCTTTCTGCTCACAGAAGATCTGCATCATGGTATTAAACCGTTCATCTCTCTGCCTCTCCTGCTCAGCCTCTGACCCGAGCATCTCCTGCACAGCAGCCAGAAGTGTGTCAGCACTTTTTCTCCTTCCTGGAAACAAACATGAGGGTAGAGATAGAATTAACACACAAGTTACATATAATACACTAAATACTAATTCTGTGGAATTAGATGTTTGTACCAGGTCTGGGGTGGCAGTGGGTGCTGGCTGCTGGTAGGTGCTGGCAGGTAGTAGGTGCAGTGCAGATGCTGATGGAATAAATATTTTAGAATTAAACCATTTTGTTGACCACAGAGATTGCATAATTGCATATATAATAGGAATGTTCTTTACCTGGTGTAGGGTGGCAGAGGGTGCTGGCAGCTGGCTGATTCTGGGTGAAAGAAGTTGATACCACTGGCTCTGGTGTAGCTGCTGGATGGATAAACATTTCAGAATAAAACAGAAGTCATAAAAAACCCTCCATCAGTAACATGCAGTGTCCCAAACTAACTTATTGGCTCTATGATGAGTTATAAACCACACATAATAATCAAATAAGCCCACCATAAAACGTAATAGATAATACGGTAAAAACTCTGCACTGTTTACCATAAAGCGAATGCACATGAAATATAATAAAAAAAACGTAATTGCGTGCGTGCGTGTTTGCGTTGTTTGTGTTCGCGCACGTGGTTCACGTGCAAAGAACAAAGGAGAAATTCACCGAAAAGAAAACTAAAATGACGCCATACTAATTTGGTACAAACATATGCTCGCTATCGGCGGCTATCGCTCTGAGATTTAATCCAGAAATGGAAAATTTCCTTTTGCAAACTTCCGTTACATCAAGAAAAGCGGCGAAACATTTGTAAATGCATTAAGACAGTTTTCTTTACCTGTTCGTTTTTGGCGAGGTGTGCTGGCGGCGGCAGGAATATCCAGGATGCAGTCCAGGTCTGTCTCTAAATAAACAAACGTGAATCGGAACATCGATCGGAACAGAAAAGATGCGGAAATATAGCAAGGGGCGGAGCTTATGGGTTCACCCAGCACCGACGTCATGTTAGTTCCTCGGGAACCACGAAAAGTCCCTGCCTCTGAGTAGGAGCTAAAATGGTTCTAGGAACTGCGGGGGAAGGTTCCTAGTTCCTATCTGTCCGAACACGCGCAAAAACGGGCTGGTTCCTAAAAAGGTTATAGGAACTACAAAAGGTTCCTACAGTCCGAAAGGGGCTTTATTTACAAGTCAGACTTTAATTCTTCTCTATTTCTGCTTTATTTTCTTCTATTCTTTTAAACTGACAGTAACAATTAGATTTTTTTTTCAACCAGGCAGAGTTCATCAAAAGTTCAACAAACCAACACAAACACCTAGAGGTTCCAGCTGAAACCAAAAGGTCAGCTGCATGGTTCATGTCTCTCTGAGGCTACATTCCTGTCATCTGTGGACTCTTTAGTGGAGTAACATCAGCGTCCCACAGGAATGTCCAACGTTTCTCAGACCCCCACTTCAAGAGGTGATGGTCTGGTCACCGTCACCCTCTTAAAGGAGCTGCCAAGAACCCATGGGTACCAGCACACACTCACTGCCGTTAAAGGGGTGTTTTCACCATGTTGAAGTGTGTCTGTATGTAAAAGTTATAAATAATTAATATCTTAGCCCATCCATCCATTATCGTCTGCTTATCTGGGGTCAGGTCGCGGGGACTGCTGCCTGAGCAGGGAGGCCCAGACTTCCCTCTCCCCAGCCACTTGGGCCAGCTCCTCTGGGGGAATCCCAAGGCGTTCCCTGGTCAGCCAAGAAACACTATGGCGCCGTCACATCTGGGTCGGCCCAGTCCAGTCTTGGCAGCGTCGGCCCGGTCGCTCCCGGACAGGTTTTGTTCGCACAGCCTTCTCGGGAATGCGGAAATCTCCAAGCACGTGGGCGGTACAAAAGATACGCAGAGAAGTCCGTGGTGTCCTCCTTAATTAGTAAACAAAGACGGCTGTGAGCAGTGTTGCTTTTGGAGACTCTGACTCTGATATTGCTTCCTGCTCTCTCTGTCACTGAGATAGCTGTGTGCTCGTCACAGCAGTCTGTCCTCGTGCTGCCGCGGCTTGAGCAACAGCTCCAAGCTTCAGTCATAGGAGAGGGCGGGAAGCCCTGCTGGCTCATTGTACCCGCCGATCAAAGGCTCCCCCTAAAGGTAGGCGTGAATTTCAGCCGGCCAATTAGTCGCCAGTGGGTGTGTTGGGTCAGTTCAGCCCAAAACAAACTGCCGGGAGAGGAGGTCTAAAAAAATGGCCGGTTGAGCACGGGAAAAAAAAAAACAGGCTACCCAAATGTGAACACAAAAAACACTACCTGGGCAGGACCGAGCTGGCCCAGATGTGAAAGCACCAATAGTCCCTCCATCGTGTCCTGGATCTTCCCTTAGGTCTCCTCCCAGTTGGACATGCCCGGAAAATCTAACCAGATGCCCGAGCCACCTCAACTGGATCCTCTCGATGTGGAGGAGCAGCAGATCTACTCTGAGCCCCTCCCAGATGACCAAGCTTCTCACTCTATCTCTAAGCGAGAGCCCAGACACCCTGCAGAGAAAACTCATTTCGGCCACTTGTATCTGCAATCTCATTCTTTCGGGCACTACCCAAAGCTCGTGACCATAGATGGGGGTTGGAACGTAGATTGACGGGTAAATCTAGAGCTCTCGTCACAACAGGCCGGTACAAAACTCACATTGCTGCAGACGCAGCACCAACCCGCCTGTCGATCTCCCGCTCCATCTTTCCCTCACTCGTGAAAAAGACCCCGAGATACTTAAACTCCTCCACTTGGGGCAGGACTTCGTCCCTGACCTGAAGAAAGCATTCTACCCTTTAATATCTTAGCCATTTTGCATAACTACTTGAATGGCCTCTATTTAGAGAAATGAGAGTTTACATCCATCAGGACTGATGTGCTAACATCTAGTTCCAGCATAACCCAAAGCGGATTGCTAGTCGTTGCCACATCACACAGGTGAGTATTAATTTAACCAGCAGCAGCCTAATGTGGTGGATGCAGAGATTAATCTGGCAGGAATGTCTTAAAGTTTCTGCAAAAATGAGAGTAAAAAAAAAAGCAGTGTAACGTGCAACTCACGGTGTTAAAACGTTCATAAAATAATACTGCATCAACGGCTGTGAAATGTCGGACCTCAGAACCATTTTAACACAGGAGTAATCCACCACCTAGAGCTGGTGAGACTGTAATTATCCACTTACATGAAAACAAAACAGCCAAAATATGAGTATAGGATATGAAATACATGAGTAATCACATTAATCTAATTAAACTACAACACAAAAAATAAAAGCTTTAATAGTCAACAAATACAGATTAAGACTGTTTACTCACGTGCAAAGAATGGACTGATCCTCTCGATCTGTGGAAAACAAGAGGGAGAAATTAGCCACCGTGTGTGTGTGTATGTGTGTGTGTGTGTGCGTGTGTGTGTGTGTGTGTGTGTGTGTGTGTGTACATAGAAAACTGATAACTGGCCTGTATTTGATATAGCACCTTCTAGTCATTCTCTCCCTCTCTCTCTCTCTCTCACACACACACACACACGCATGCACGCTGGTGGTGATGAGCTACAACGTAGCCGCAGCTGCCCCACTAGGCCACTGAGCTGGTGGTCAGTTTGTTTATCTAGTGTTGTCATTTACACAAAAATCAATAAATCCAGTTTTTGTCTAGATTCAAGACAGTTTTGTGAAATTAGTGTCTTCTAGAAAATGTAGTTAACACCACCCAAGGAAGAATAAATCTGGTCGGACTGCTCACCGCTCATCCACTATGAAAACATCCCCCATTTATTAACTATTGAAATACAACAAGCTTGAACCAGAAACTTCAGTCAAATGTGACTTTGGTTTAAAGAGCAAGTTCACTGAGAAACCATTTTTCACTTAGCCTCAGTAAAATGATCGATTACTGAGTTTAACGTGAAGGCTGAACGTGAAAACAGTCTCCTCCACCTATCTCCTGCATTAACCTCTGATAGGAAATAGACGGTGAAAAGCCTGACAGATCTACGTCACACTCAGTGAGGTTACATGCGATCGTTTTTTCGAAACATCTGATCAGGCGTAGCACACATAAGCTGCCATGTTAGTGTGATATCCTCACATTCACATCTCCATTAGAAACAAAAGCAACAGCCACTCTGCTGTCTTCTTTATCAGACCAGCTGCAGAAGGACAGATATGGTGCAGCCACTGTGTGACTGTTCACTTCTATTCACCTTGTGAGACTGCACAGGGCTGATTACCGGCTGCTTGTGCACATAAAAACCCTCATGAGCCGCTGGTAGTTTTGGGACATTACTTCATGGTTCTGTGGGTAGTTTCACATGATTGGTATTGCTATTACCAGTTTCACATGACCACGACGTTTGAGGACAGAGAGGATTTGCTCACTACTATAATCCTTTACCTAAAGGGTAAAGAAACATAATAAAAAGATTTAAATAAAGGAATAGCTTAAGATGACTAATACAGTCACAATGTGTGAAATGTTCTGTATTAATTGGTTTATAAACTGGTGTAAGATCTGGGCCCATCTCTGCCAAAGGCAGTCACTGTCTGTAGTTTCCCCTTGGAGGAGGAGGGCAGAGCTCCCATCTCATGACAGTCAGCTCATTGTGAAGCTGGGATCCCGGGCCAGAGTCTGCCACTTCGGGCTAAGGAGTGGAAGTTAAGTGTGAACACTAAACCCAGCAATCAATCCTGGAAAACAATCCAGTCATTACTAAGATGTCTAAGTTTTCATGCAAGCACTGAGATGAGTGACGCATTCAGCAGACGGACAGCCTGTGGGAAGACAAATGTTCTTCCGACTCCAAATGAATGCTGACAAAGTCAGAATATTAAAGCCAACTGCCACAATGTTTAGTCACCATAACTCATTAATAAGATTAAGCAACTTAATGATTTTTATTATTAAACCACTGCTTGAGTTAACCTAATGTTATTGACTAACATCTGTTTTTGCCCTTTAGTTATTTGGTATGATTTGTGCTTTTAAATCCAGCCTACATGAATAAGTTATTTACTTTTTGCTGTGATTTAAATTTTTGATAAGAGCTACAAATGAGTTCTACTGACTCCTTCTCACCAGGCCTGAACAACTTCATGGAATGATCAAATAGTGATTTTCCTGGCAGAAATTGTGATTTCAATTCACATTTTTAACAAATAATCACAAACGTACAGCAATGTTTACAACCATGACAGTAATGACATCATACCATCAAAACAGTAAAAGCTATTATTGATCATGTAAGGAGGAAAATTAAGGTAAAAAATGTACTTATTACTAAAAATCATGCAGAGTTTTCCCAGCATCGTTTTCTCAAAGCCGGCCACCTAGATGTTTTTTCTCACAAAGTCACTGCTCTTACACTCGTGGACACATTTTTGCATGCATATTTTGAATTATCGTAACTCCAAAACAGTTTGTGCCATCAGAAAAATTGTAACGGTTTTTGAAAGAAGAGAAGTTGTGCTTTCCAGTCTGCAAAATGTTATTATGGAAAATCCCTTTTGCTGTTTAAGGAAGCCAGCATATCAGACTCTTTGTCCTTCCCACACCCACACACACACAAGCGCCATATTCAATTAAATCCAAATTTATTTATATAGCACATTTATCAACAGCATGACAGCTGACCAAAGTGCTGAACATAAAATAAAAACAGAGATAAAACAGGTGGGTCAACATAGGAGAATAAAAGTTAATAAATAAACATAACAACGTAAGTAAAAACAAATACTAAATACTAAAAGCAACATAAAAGACAAAAAATTTAAAAACCTGAGAGACAATAAAACCATAAAACCAATCATTCATTCACACTATAGTCCCGTCCATAGAATCATAAACCAAAAGCGATAGTGAAAAAGTGAGTTTTAAGGCCAGATTTAAACAGATCGATAGACGGGGCTGAACGAACCGAGAATGGCAACCTATTCCAAAGCTTCGGAGCTGCGTGAGCTCACCACGAGTCTTGTACCTCATCTTTGGAACACACAGCAAGAGTTGATCAGCTGAGAGGAGAGATCAAGAGGGAGCATACGAATTCAGGAGGTCTGCTAGATAGGCGGGAGATCTGTTATGGACAATCTTGTAAGTAAATAAAAGAATTTTGAATCTCACCCTATACGTCACTGGGAACCAGTGCAGCTTGGCTAGAACCGGGGAAATGTGACAATGTTTCTTTATCCCAGTGAGGAATCTGGCAGCCGCGTTTTGGACCTTCTGAAGGCGGCTGATCGCGGTCTCATTTACACAGATCAAAAGGGAGTTTGCATAATCAAGCCTGGATGTAGTAAAGGCGTGAATAACAGATTCCAGATTTTTTCGTTTCAGGATGTTTTTTAGCGGCCTTATTCTACGCAGATGAAAATAGCAAGATTTCTTGGTGGCATTCATCTGTTGGACCAGTGTCAGATCTGTATCCAATCTCAGCCCCAGACTGATCACCGTGTGGGTAACATTTACAGGAAGCTGAGGACCTGAACCTGGTTTTTTGTTTACAGACCTAGGGCTGAAAATAATAGCCTCAGTCTTGTTCTCATTCGAACTGAGAAAATTAGATGATAGCCATGTTTTAACATCCGAGAGGCATTCTTCGAGAGAGCTAATAGACCCAGGTTGATCCAGCGAGAGGTAAATCTGACAATCATCAGCGTACAGGTAATAATGTAGGGAGTGTTTAGCAAAAATAGAGCCTGAAAGGATGTAGATGGTGAAGAGTAGTGGTCCAAGGATTGATTCCTGCGGAACACCCCATAGAAGTGACGAATAGGACGAGGAGTAATCACCAATGTGGACACAGAAAGATCTCTCAGTCAAATATGATTTAAAACATCCTAATGCCAGACCGTCCAAGCCAACCCATGATGCTAATCTACCCAAAATAATCTCATGGTCCACCGTATCAAAGGCTGATGAGAGATCTAAGAGTATCAGGAGGACATGGGAGCCTGCATCAGTCGCCACCAAAGCGTCATTAAACACATGTAAGAGAGCTGAGTCAGTGCTGTGATTCGGCTGAAAGGCAGACTGAAAGTGGTCGAACAGATCATGGTCCACAAGGTGATGAGACAACTGAATATGTACCACTTTCTCCAAAACTTTGGAGAGAAATGGTAATTTTGAGACTGGGCGATAGTTTGAAATAACTGTAGGGTCAAGGCCATGTTTCTTTAGAAGTTGTTAGACGACCGCTTTCTGAAATACATCAGGGAACACTCCGTTTAACAGGCTAGTATTTAAGATCACCAGAATAATGGCACCCAGGACCGAGAGAGACTCGATCATTAATTTTGGTGAGAGTGGGTCTTTTGGAGAACCTGAGTGGCGCATTGAAATGAATAGCTCTTCTAAATCCTGAATAGATAGGAATAGGTAATATTGGCCAAAGGAGCGCTACTAAAAGAATAAAAACTGGAAAAATGACCAAATACACCTGATCCTTACAAGCTCGTGGCCACTGAGTCAGCTCAAACACTGGACTCCAACGACCCCACACCCCTCTATCCCACAGAGACCACAGAGATCCACACTTTTGTCTCAAATCTTTTTGTCCACCAAATTTCACATCACACTTCTGAATCTATATTCATCACAGAAATGCAGTGACCTAATTTATGACACCAAAGCACAGATAAAGCTGTGTAAAACTCATGCAAGGACAACCAAATATCTGATTTTCCAATCAAAACAATCATGGAATCTACTTTTATGAACACTGGGAATGATCCGAGTGTTGTCATAAAGCTGAACCATGGAAACACCAGCAGAAAAATTGAAATACTGCTGAGTTTGAGGAAACTCTGGGTGTGCAGCGTCCTTTCTGGCATGAAAAGCTATCTCAAGAGACAGAAAGGGGCATGAGATCATTTACTGGAGAGCTGTTACGACAGCATTCCAAAGGGAGTTAATGGAATGTCAAAAACGGATCGGAGTTTTGTTTTTAGTGGCATAAAGAAGTAAAACAAATTCTTAGACTTTTGAAAAATGTTTGACTTGTGAGTAACGTGTGTGTGTGTGTGTGCGTGCGTGCGTGTGGTCAAACATTCAAACTGTCTTTTTATGAACTCATGAGGTCAAAGTCAGAATAATGTGGGATGAAAACTTGAGCCAAAGACTAAAATGATGGAGAGTTTGGTTCACTAAATTAAATCTCTTGAAGCAGAATGACTAGTACTGAAACGAACCGTGGAAAAGACCGATGCAACTTTTAGACTTCATCTGAGGTACTCACGCCAACAAATTGATTTTTTTCTGTGTCTGACGTTAATAGCCACTCAGGAACAAAATACATCATCAGATGCAGCTAGTGTTACAGCCAAAGAGCTGGAGGAAGATGATGAGAAATCAAAAAGGACGAATGGGAAAGTATGGCACATGAAAGGGGATATTGCTGATGAAGACAAAAGAAGGAACAGTAAAAGTAGAATCAATAAGATTTTAAAGGATTTGAAATGATGACTGTTCTCGTTGTAGAGAATCAGAAAGGACTCCTGACAAATGAGCTACAATAAGAGAAAAGTGAACAATGTAAACCCATGTTTACAAAAGATGGGCAAACCCTCCGCGCCAGCACCCGCTGATTTGAAGCTCAGTGGGCGGGTCCCACAACCGCCATCTTGGCCGCGTCATGTGGCTCGTCACTCCAGGAAAATCCAAAAAGAGTTGTCATGACGGTAAACTTGACTTATTGTATAAACCTAAACTGTTTTTGTACCAGGCTGTAAACATGTTTATTTTTGCTGTGAAGTTGGCGTTTTTAACATGGGAGTCGATGGGAATTGTGCCTTTCTGGATCCAGCCTCTAGTGGATGAGGGGGGAATTGTCATTTTTGTCTGTTCAGCGTTAGCTTCACTTTTGGCAAGCGGAGTTTGCCCCTTGTGTAAACTCAAGAACTACAGAATAAACTATTCTGGATTGTTCAGTCTACTCTACCTCAGTCTATTCTTTCAGATGAGTTAAAGTCTTACTTTCTGCTCAGTAATTAATGCAAAGAGAATATTTACTAGTGCAAATTTTTGGCTCAAACACCATCAAATCCTCAGCGTGCCACCAACCCCCGACTGCCACTGAGCAGTGCTGCCTGCCTGCCCACCAGCCAGCCGGCCGGCGCTCCCGGCCCTGGTCCTGTCAGCTAGCCGCTCGTAGCTTGTAGAGTTACATGCCTGTCTGTGATCACTCAGCGCTCTGAATCCGCATTTGGGTTTGCCGACACGCTGCAGCCTTTCCTTGTGGTCGCATGACTCCATCCTCTCAGGAGTCATATTATTTACCAGAAACTCTGTTAGCCAATAGTAAAGTGGTTAGCCGGCGCGCTAGCGCTGCAGTCTGCTTCCAGCATGTTCCCTGCATGTTTTAGATCATGAACACAGCTGATTTGTTTGATTTAGTGATGAACCGCTCCTGTAGACACTAATGAAGACTGAGGAGACATTTCAGCAGTTAGATTAAGGTGTTAAAAAGCATGAACACATAGCGAGGAGAGATAAGTTTCAGTTTTATGACAGTGAATTCATAACAGACTCTAGGGGGTGCTAAAAGCAAGCCAAAACTGCCAAGTGTGCCTTTAAAGGTAATTTATTTTATTCACTTGTTTGAGAGAAGTTAAAAGCTTTGCTTTAGGAAACAAATCTGGGAGAACAAGGGGATACTGTTTCATAACCCCACTTGGGACACATGCAGACCTGGTGAATCATGTTCATGCTAAAAACTCAAATATGACCTGAACCCTTTTAAATTCACACCAGTGAAGCTGTTTGCATGTCAGAGATTCAACATTGTCAGGGCAATGAGGGCAATTATGTAAAGAATCTACAGCTGTAATCAATAACAGATGTCCAGTAAGTCCTAGAAGTCTCCTTACAGACACCATCTTTGTTAGGCAACACCTCATCTAACCTCCCACAAGAGCCCCAGCTGACTTCACAGTAATGTTATAGTAATTATCAGATTCCTGCAAGGTTGAAACACCCTCCTGCTGTAGAAATGATTTGACAATCTGCTAAACTCCAAAGCTCAACAAATAAAGACACCACTTTGCTGCAAATGATCATAATTATACAGCTAGAACCTGAAAGCAGGGGATCTCTGATCTGTCTCATACCGTACATATAGACTAGAAATGATAACCAGTGAATTTAGTATTACTATATTAAAAAGAATGTTTTTGCATTAAAACTGAATTTGGTGGCAACACTACGGAAACTAAAGCCCTGCACTGGGACCCAATGCAGATCTTGCAGGAGCGAGCGGTTGTAAAGCTCCCGTGGGCGGGAACGACCAACTGGGACTGGAGTCTGGCAAGGTCCACGGGACCCAATGCAAATCTTGCAGATGCCAGCAGTTTTAAGACTGCTCTTGGCAGGAGCGGGTGAATAAACCAGGAGTCCTGAGATTGTCGGTCGGATGGAGAATAAAACTAAAAAAAAGAACAAAATCTCTGATTTGTAACAGCTTGATCTTCTGAAATTAAAACACCCCTCGAGCACGGTTGATTGTAACGGAAGTCGTTTTTTTTTGTTAATTAATGTGTCTGTGGGTGAAGGCGAGTTGGACACAAATATTGCAGGACAATGCTGGGAGTGACAGAAACAGACTGCATGAGTGGGTGGTAATGGTCAGGAAAATCTGTGGAAATAGTCTTGTGCAGGGCTCTAGCTGTAACTAGAATCAGCAGGTCAGCGGCTGGATCTGGACGTCTGTAACTGTATTATTGCTTTACTTAGCAAAGGAATTATCAAGCTACAAAACTAAGAGTTCCTAAACATCCTTGTTTGCACCAACTTAAGAAAAACAAAGTCTAAAAGGACCGACGGAACCGTCCAGTTTGTCGCCACCCCCACTGGTCAGCCCTCTCATTCACACAAAGGGTCTTTTGTGAGCCACAACAGGGTCACCCTCTCAGTTCCTGCTGGTCTGATCCTAGTCAGTCACCGCTCATACAGCCTGGAAGCCTGCCAAACACCAGGCAAAGATCTTTGGAAGACATCACTCGGCCACTTAAAGACCTTCTTTTTCTGAGTGAATTCAAACTGAAATAATGCCACAGAGTGGTGTGACACACCAAGCTTGAAGGTTAATGCAAAGATTAAAGCTAAAACCAATGCTTCAGCCTCTCCGGCAGAGTTTCTACTGAGGGGGAAACGGTAAAAATCAAACTTACCTTGCAGCATGCATCTGTAAGCAGACTCTGAGATGGCGTATATGTGGGGAGGCATTTCATGCCTCTTTTTGCCCCGGTACATCTCAACAATGTTCTCAGAGTAGATGGGCAGATTTTTGTAGGGATTGATGACCACACAGAAGAGGCCAGAGTAAGTCTACAAAAAAAAACATAACTGTTACTGGATCACATAAATGCCCTGTGGTAACAGTTTAATTATGTATGTAAATTGATCACACTGGAGAGTAAATAGACAGTGACTGTGCATAAAAGACCATATTATTATTTTAGCGGACGCAAAAGTCATGTGACATCTGGAGGAAACAGGATGGAGTGAGTTTTACTCTAAAATAGAATAAATGAAAGATTGTATTAAAGATGCATGTTTGTTTCTCTTAGGGATGGAATACACTTGCTTTTTAACCTCGCGTTGGCACAGGCAGCGTCTTTGTTCACTTACTTGCTGCTGTACGGCACTGCGCTGCATGTAGTACTGGAGTGTCCCACTAGGGGGCAAGCGAGAGCACTCAGACCGGATAGAGGGCCGGGTTTGTGGGTACAACCAAAACAAACATGGCGTCAATAAAAGCGATCACTAACTGGTTAATTTTGAGATCACGACAGAAAAAAAGACAGCAGCGGTATCGCAGATGGCGTTAAAGACCTCTAAACCAGAGACAAGTCACCATGGTGAGTGTGTCTCGCTCGTTTTGTCAACTCCACCTACTGGTTACTCTTATATTACAGAGTTCAGACGCTTTTTTGGGAGACACGCACAAACGACGCTTCACATCAACGCAAGCTAAGCGTGGCAGTCATTTTAAACATGCGTACGCGTCGTTAGACAGCAAGTATATTCCAGGCCTTACAGCCATTATAGTGATTAAAACGTCCCATCACAACATAATAGAGATGCACAAAATGTAAACCTCTGATTGTGTTCAGGATAATTCTGGGCTGGATGTAATCCATTTTACACAACAACAGCATGCAGGTGTGAGGACAGAAAAAATAAACCAGTCACTTTAAATGGATTTGATTTATCATTCCTAAACACAAATTCACAGAAAACGTAGTAAGACATGTTCATTGTGTTTGTATCTTTCATACAGCTGTAACAGCATTTTAGTCAGATCAGTTGAGATTTCTGCATTAATAAAGACCTTCATTTCTGCATATTGGTGCGTGAATGACAAAGAGGAACAATACAATTACAGCCTGTGTGTGGCCACTACTGCTCCATCATCAGGGTTCTCTCTGGTGTCAATTAAATAATTCACTGTAAAATATCCATATGTAAGACTGATCATGACTGTAAAAACAGACAAATACTGATGGGATAACTGACCTAAAATATGAATTATTACAAGATCTTCTGCTAGTACAAGGGTAACTTGTCCTAGAGCTAAGCAAGAGAGCAAAGCTCTCAATGTACCCGTTGATTTTTAACCCAATCCAGACCCATGGTCACGAGCTTTGGGCAATGAGCGGTAGTGGCTGGGCTCAGCCTTAGAGATAGGAGGAGAAGCTCGGACATCCAGGAGAGACTCAGAGTAGAGCTCTGCTCCTCCAGTTGAGAGGAGCAGACTGAGGTGGTTCAGGCATTTGGTTTGGATGCCTCCCAGAGGAGGTGTCTCAGGCTCCAGGTCAACCCAGGACATGGAAGGATGACCCGGATAAGTGAAGGAAAACAGACGGATAGACTGATGTACAAGAAAACATCTCATCATTTGAATCACAATATGATACTTGTATTCATCAAACACATTATAATGAATAAAGATATGACATTATAAATCACAGCAAGTCTTTTGAGGGTTTAGTTGCTCATTATATCAACATTCTTGACCGCCTTACAGCTGACCGACATTGTTTCACACAAACTCCTAGTCCCAAAATGTGCTGCCTCACATCTGATCATCCTAAATAAACTATGTACCACAGCTTTACTCAGCATCTGAGCAAGAGAAACCTGACCAAAACGATTTGAGCTGTAGCTTTTATACTTTATCACCACTCTGATCCCTCTGCTATACTGGCTGCTCAGTCACATTTCTTTGGTTATACGGTCCATAGCAGCCAGTAAACATTAAGGGGGTCCAGGGTCTGCTAACCCAGTTACTGAACTGGAACCATCTGACAGATATATAGACTTCATATAAACACCTCACCACTGGCTTAAGGCTGCAACTCAAACACAGAACTGAGTACTGTTGTACATCCCTGACGCCTGATGGTAATTTATAACAACCTGCTGTAATAGTCGCTGTGAACAGAACGGAGACGCCACTAAGAGTCTACAGCTGTCAAAATCCAGGAATGTTTAAATCAACAAAAGACAAATGGATGACTGAGTGTGGTCACGTCCTGCAGCAGCTCATATTTATAAAGGGTGGTGGGATTTTTCTCCAGATGGCCACTAAACCCCCCACCATGCACCCCCACCCCCCACCTCTTCCATCATCACAGATGCTTCCCTCTGCTCACTAATCAGGTCATCCAGACACAAGTCATTCTGAACACAGCACCTGGTGCCAGGTGAGATCACGCTGCTCCACTGACACCATCCTCACCAATGCAAATGCATACACCTCACTAAGCAGTGCCGCTACATCACTTTACAGGAACCAATATTGTGTTATTGCATTAATAATCCTCGCCCAGACCATCTTATGGAGGGCATGGTGCCAAGCAGACAGATCAGTGATGCAGACCCAGCAGGAAGCCCGGCGGAGGGGAGAGGAATGACTCAGCTGGCTGTCCTCAGTCTCGGACCTCTGGGGGTATTTGAGGGGATTAACTTGCCCGTGATGGTAAAGGGGGGCTGGACAAAGTAATCAATCCACCCAGTAGATTTATTACTAAACAGCAAACTTCTCTCCAGAAATGAATAAACGTCTGAAATCATTTCCGTTAACAAACAGGGATTCCCTCGTTTTCTACTGGGATGCAAACTGGTTAGCTGGACTTAATGTTGGGCATTCCCCAAACACCACAAGTGACCACAAGAGAATGTAAATAACTGATTTGTGATTGTTCTTTCATGCTCTGACATATTAAGATTCCTGTAGATTTGCATTTGCTCTAAATCTTGAGCTGATCTTAATCTCACCCAACAGCATTTGATTAAAATGGCTAACCTGTCACCAGTGTTGGCTTTTGACTTCTTAAGGGCTTTGGGAAGGCCCTAACCCAAACAACTCTAGCAGTAAATAGGTGTGGAACGTAAGGAACGTTACAGCAGAAAAATAAGCAAAAATATGTTTGTGAGGAATTAAGAGCAGAGGGCAGCCTATGGCTTCACTAAGTAGCGTAGTTCTCTGTGTGTAAACACAGATGTCTGATGGTGGATGGAAACGGGGGTAAGTTGGGGATTTACGGGAGATAACCAGTAAATAGTAAGAGTCTTAGCAATGCAAAGCTGGATGAAAATGAGCACTGATTACATTTAAACAATGATTTCTACTAGAGATGTACCGATTCTGGTTTGGAAAGTTGATACTGATTTTTGTTTCTTGAGCAGTGTTGCCCTTCTGATGTCAGCTGGGTCCAATTTACCTCAAAGAAATGTAATTACCTGATATTTGTTCCCCCGATTAAACTATGATTCTGCAGTAAAAACTTCCACATGGAAGATTTTTTTACTGTCAACAAGATGACTGCTTGGTAAAGTAGATTTAGAGAGAGAGATTTTTGAATTTCAGATTGATGATTTATGCCCTCCCTGTTGAATATTGGTAGCCTGACAAGCCATCCTATATATGTGAATATATATAGTCTGGCCACGAACCATTGACGGCTCTCAGTCGTGAGGCAGGATCTACGGTTGTCTTTCAAAATGTCAGCACGCAATTGGATAGCGCTAGGACCAATCAGAGTAACGAACAACGTGACGTAATCACAGCGACAGAAAAGCGGGAGGCATTAATGGCGTCTAACATCAATGATTTCTGTCGTTTTTTGTATGAAAAACATGTGAATATCAGGTGTACTGGGACATTGCACTACTTTGTTTGATAAAAATAAGAAGCCGCTAAGTATAGCCGACAGACTTACGCACGTTGGAGTCTAAATAATCCAATGTTGATGACAAAGCCATTTCAAACGAACGTGGTTCCTGCGTTGCCGCCATGTTGTTTGTGTTCGCGGCTGCAGCTCTGACGTCATTGGCTACTCCCGCTCTGTGATTTGCCCAAAATATAGAGCGCTGTGATTGGCCCAACCAAAACTTTAGCGAGCTGTGATTGGACAGCCACAGCAGTGGAGGCTGCGAGGTTTCCAATGAAGCGTGCCTAGACCAAACTCTGCAAGGCAAGAATTTGGTCTAGTTCACTAGGCTAGAATATTGGCCAATTCTGATCACCTACAAAACCTACAGAGACCAAGGCCAAGAACCACATCTAGGGTGACATTTTAGTCCCTCCCACTCAGTATGAACAAACACAATATTGCTGTTTGATTTGTTTGTTAAAGACGCCACAGAAAAGGACACCAAAACCTTTGTTTTAGTAGAGACATACCAAGCAATCAGCCAATGACTGGTGTTGGTTGGTTTTTAGCTTGACCAGTTTGAATGGAGACCCGTCAATCCAAAACTCAAAAAGCTGATTGTTTCCTAGTCTGTTAACACACTGGAGCTTAGCAAAACACCCACTGTAAAGTCAGTCACTTTGAATGAGTGAAGAAGATTTATCTGTGCAATACAGTGTTTGCGAAAACTTTTGAGCCACGCCTGCCAAACTGGCAGACGTGAGAGCGTCTCACGCAGGACATTTTTGAACCACGTAGGACAACGTCCTTGCGGGCTTCAGATTTGTATCTATTTAACAGTGGGTATTGTAGTGACCTCTGACCTTTACATATTATACATATTTTCATAGTGACAATAATCTGTTGACATAATTTGAAAAAAGAACCATCAATGTGATTTTCTGAAAAATTCAGAAAATGAGTATTAGACAGTCCCTCTGCTTAGAAAATAAACCAACAGAATTCATCAGGAAATTATTAGAGATCATATAATTATTATAAATTATTATGAAACACCAGAAACAACATATTATATATGACAATATTTCTAAATATTGTAATGATCCATAAGGGCTTTTTGTGACTGATGCTGTAGCCTGATGTTACTGTTCCTTTAAGAGACGCCGTGGCTGGTTGAGGTGAAAATGGAAGTTGGAGATGCGGGTTTATCTCAGCTGTTTGTTAAACTACTCTAATAAACTGCTGTTAAGGACAAAATGTCATTCTGTCTGATGTTTTAGTTCATCACAAATATCACAATATAAAAAAATTATCTTTTTCTTGGGGGGGGCACTGTGCCGTGGTCCCCGAAATGCCTAGGAACGGCCCTGGGTGTGGGACTGAGTTTTGAAGGTGATCTGAATTGTATCAAATAACTAAATATTACATGCTTATAAATTATTATTATTATAAAATTACAAACGTGTGGACATATCTGCCTACATTTCCTTTTCAAACACTGTTTTGTTTTTTGTGCGACTATTTTCCTGTCCTGCTGTCTCTTAGCTGCATCTCCTCTCAATCCTCCAGAAAAACTGCTGCCTGGCTTCTTACTTTTCAACTCACAAGTTACTTTTGAAATTAGCCGATCAAAAAGATCCGTCGATCGCAAAAATAGCGGAATGTGCGCTGCGCGGCCGCGCCAGTGAGATGACGTCACCGAAGCACGGGAGATGATCTCTGCAGCAGCGGAGCACGTCAGGCACAAATGAAAGACAGAAAGTATTAGCGAACATGAACGATCGTGTGTTAATTATGTTTTTTTTTTTTGTGGCGTCACTTTGTGAATGTTACTGTAGCCGTGCGCAACGACGCAGCTGCCCGTCGGAGTGCATCAGTAATCAGCGCTCTGCCTCTCTCCATCCTCTGCCCAAAAAAAGACCCGCTACGCTGAGAGTCCAAATAAATAATGTAATATATGTAGAAACTAGTGGATATTTTGAGGGGGAAGCCAACAAACGGTCTGCAATTTGTGGTTTTCAGGAAGTTTATTTTATTTTGGCAGGTTCAGAGAAGACGCACGGCGTCGGTCATAATGTCCGACGATTTAAAGTTTTTCGTTGGACAATATTAAATCACGTCGGTAATGTCCGACGTGTTTTCGCAAACACTGTAATATCTTACAGAAGATAAGCCTGATGAAAGGAAATGTTTTTTACAGAGATATGTCTGCAGCTCATTTGAACTCATTCACTGCCATTGAAGACTTTAATCGTCAATTGCATTTTTTTACGGGGTGGGCGTCGGAGCGAGCCCCCGCACCGTGAGAACAAACATCACGTGTCTAAAGCGGATCTTCATCCGTGTATGTCACACATGACGTGATCAGGAAGCAGAAAATGAATGAATTAGGATATCGTTTTGGGCCACTGCTGTGAAAAAAGCAATGCCCCAACTGGAAATGCTTCTGCAGCTCACGCTTCAGCAACAGATTGTGAAAGAATGGATAACGCTAGAAATACGGTGATTCTTCCTGATGTAAGAAGTGAGTCTACTCTTTCTTTTGGTAGTTTTGGCATTTACATCATCATAGAGCACAATGTTCTGTGACTTTTCAAAAAACAGTAAAAATGCTCAAAAACGTTGGCAGTCAGGGGCTTTCTGATCAGAAAACAGCTGGCAGTGAATGAGTTAATGATCAGTACACATATGCATATAAAAAACTACACTTTAATTACAGTCCCTGGAATCAGCAGGTTGGAGATTTGCAACAATTAAAAACTAAAACTGATCTGTGTGTACCAATAACCATCCATCCATTTTCTCCAGCTTATTCGGAGTTGGGTCGCGGGGGCAGCAGCTTAAGGAGGGAAGCCCAGACCTCCCTCTCCCCAGCCACTTAGGCCAGCTCCTCCGGGGGAATCCCAAGGCGTTCCCTGGCCAG
Source organism: Aphyosemion australe (assembly GCA_006937985.1). Lineage (NCBI taxonomy): Eukaryota > Metazoa > Chordata > Actinopteri > Cyprinodontiformes > Nothobranchiidae > Aphyosemion > Aphyosemion australe. Next base: position 3,540,560 of record SSNS01000028.1, on the reverse strand, counting down.
CCGAGAGACATAATCTCTCCAGCGTGTCCTGGGTCTTCCTTTGGGTCTCCTCCCGGTTGGACGTGCCCGGAAAACCTCACCAGGGAGGCGTCCAGGAGGCATCCTAATCAGATGCCCGAGCCACCTCAACTGGCTCCTCTCGATGTGGAGGAGCAGCGGGTCTACTCTGAGCCCCTCCAGGATGGCTGAGCTTCTCACCCTATCTCTAAGGGAGAGTCCAGCCACCCTGCGAAGAAAACTAATTTCGGCCGCTTGTATCCGTGATCTCGTTCTTTCGGTCACTACCCAAAGCTCGTGACCATAGGTGAGGGTAGGAACGTAGATCGACCGGTAAATTGAGAGCTTTGCCTTTCGGCTCAGCTCTCTCTTCACCACGACAGACTGGTACAACACCCGCATCACTGCAGACGCAGCACCAATCCGCCTATCGATCTCACGCTCCACCCTTCCCTCACTCGTGAACAAGACCCCGAGATACTTGAACTCCTCCACTTGGGGCAGGACCTCGTCCCTGACCTGGAGAAGGCATTCTACCCTTTTCCGACTCAAGACCATGGTCTCGGATTTAGAGGAGCTGATTCTCATCCCAGCTGCTTCACATCCGGCTGCGAACTGCTCCAGCGAAAGCCGGAGATCACGTTCTGATGAAGCCAACAGGACCACATCATCTGCAAAAAGCAGAGACCTGATCCTTAGGCCACCAAAACGGATCCCCTCACCACCTTGGCTGCACCTAGAAATCCTGTCCATAAAAGTTATGAACAGAATCGGTGACAAAGGGCAGCCTTGGCGGAGTCCAACTCTCACCGGAAACGAGCCCGACTTACTGCCGGCAATGCGGACCAAGCTCTGACACTGGTCGTACAGGGACCTAACAGCCCGTACCAATAACCAACAAATAAAAAAACTCAATAGACCGATATGGACTTTTCTAATGCCGATATTTAGAGGTGACGAACAGAAGATGGCCGATATGCGCTGCCGATTTTTTGAACAATTTTCATGGTCGAAATATCTAAACATTCTATCTAAACATCCACCTTATTTTCATGCTAAAATGTCAATGAAAACATTAGCTGATGCACAAAATTTCAGAAGCTAAACGAGTTTTTGAAGTCTGAATTTAACAAACTGTTAAATCCTAATTGCACTGGTGATTATTAAAATCAGATGTTATTCAGGACATTAAATTCTGCAGCAGCACCGGAGTGCCTGAGGATGTGCCTGACTTTAAATCAGCTTTGCTAAGGAGGTATATCGGCAGACACCGATATATAAAAAATTGTAAATATTGGACGATCAAAATATCGGTCTACCCCTTAACCTCAATGTGAATTATTTTCTCTGATTAATCAGCTGAACATTCACTGGCCTTCATATAGTATTATTATTCTATTGTGTTTATTTCTTATTTTTGCTTATCTCTAATTTTTTGTCGCACCAAGTACCGCAGCAACTTCCTAATGTTGTGATTTCTCGCACATATGGCAATAAAACCCTTCTGATTCTGGTCACTGTTTCATACAGAAATGTATTATTGTAGGGTTACATATCAGAAAAAAGATTTTTAAAAAGTTATTTAAAAATAAAATGAAAAAACCCTAAGACACCAATAATTAAACCCAACCTTTAACTTTGATGGGCCGGTCACATGCAGAAAACTTGAACAGACACAGCTGCTGTTAGAGAGCTGCTACAGGAGCCCGGATGTCCAACAAGGGCGTCACAACCAATACGACTGTGGGTTTTGATCAGGAATGCTGATGATTAGAAATAAGGGGTGTATCGGAATCTCGTGCCACCAGATAAGAGCTCTACCTAAATGCTTTGAAGGGAATCTTGCTTTGCAACAAAAGTCACGGGTCCCTGATTTCCCTACATTGACTGTACTGAAGAAGGAAGGTGTCCAGTGATCACACCTAGCTGCACATGTAGGTGCTTCTTTAAAACGTAATCATTTATCCACACATTGGTCATTAATATTATCCTGTCTTTGGGGCTCAGATTCAACAGAAACATGAATCAAAAAATCACTGGATTTCCTGTTCCTGCCACAATAAAAGCATTAACTCATACAACTGTTTATACTTACATAGATGAGGCCAGAATAGTATCGGTCTTTCAGGTTGTGAAGCACAGACGCCTCATTCAAGCAGGTTAGTTCAGCCATGTCTTCTACTTTAGTGAACTTGGGTGGATTCATCTTCTGGATATCATCCTTGTTGACCACCGCCTTCTTCCCGTTCTCAGCCAGCTCCACCACCACTTCATCTCCACGCTCCTCACGAATACTCGCAGCCTCAAAGCCATGGCGTTCTGACGGGATCCAAACAAGCCTCTTGGCGGTCCAGTCCGCCTGCGCAGCTGGGTTGTATACCACAGCGCGGTCCACAAAGAGGTACCGCTCCGGGTCCTCCTGCCCACTCCTCTGTGACATCTCTGTTGGAAACCAGAAGCACAACACTCTGGGTCACCTGCAGAGACCAGAACAAGTAGATGTGCATATTTACTGGTGAGACAGCCACGGTAAATTAAACTGTACAGCAGGATTAATGAATGTAAATTTTTGACCAGAAAAATCCTGAAATGATCATGAAAAATCATGAAATGTAACAGAAAATCAACCAACACAGAAATGCATCTCAAAAAACTAGAGGGAGATATCTTAAAATGATCATTTGACTTTTTTTAACAGTGAAATCTGATCATGATGTTATCTTGACAGATGTTACCTATACTTTTCTGGGGTTCTCATTTCTTACAAGTTACAGCACACTGTAACTACACTGTTACCCTGTGTTAAAACAGCCATAAAGAAAAACGAGACAGAGCGATTAAGCCAAATAACATTTCTGAACAGATTTTAAGTTTTTGGAGTAAAGACAAGAGCATATGCTCCTAAGCCCTTTTTATAAGATGCATCATGCCAGCAAATCAGTGTAATACTGCCGCAACGGTGTGTTTTATGAACATGCTTTGGTGGCAAGGCGAATTTTGTGGCATTCGGCGTGACTCTGAAGATGGCGGCAGTGAGTCGCCGAAACCGTCAGTAAATTAAGGTAAAGAAACATCGTTATACTGTGTTTAAAGCAAGAAAAACCAATGGAGATAGAAAATAAACACAGGAAGAACATAACAAGAAGGTCTGAGCTCTTATAAACGACCTTAGGCTCCCAGATGCCGCCTCGGCGTTGCGGCACATTGGCAGCATTGTTTTATAAAAGAGACTCTAGATAAACAACGTAACATGAGTTCCAGAGGCTGACAGACAAAGCCAACATCTATATGTATTATCATTGACACTAAATCCATTAACATGATGTATGTGACTGTGTGTTTAAACATGAGTGAGCAGACGTATCACCTGTGGTGTAAATTCCTATTGTCATGTTGGCAGAGCAAAATGGACTTAATCAGCACTTAAACACACATTTAGATTTACTTACTTTCTCTCATGAACACACATTTAGAGTGTGTCACATCTAAAACGGTCAGGGTGGAAACATGCTGTTCCCAGTCTCTGTCCCAATATCATCACATCGCCATCTTCTACCCAAAACTGAAGCAATTCTATTGAATCATAACTTTAATTCACTGCATTAAGTGAATATAACAATCTCATTTTAAATAGGTTTACTTATTCATCATCAATTTGTTTTATTTATTTGCTCTCTTAGTTTTTAAAGATTTTTTGACAGTTTTTCAGAAAATAGGTAGTCACAACACAGACTTGTTTAGGAACTGGAACCGTTATAAATTGATTATAATGATAATTTGATTAACTTTTTCATGTGTATTTCTGGATCTGTTTTTGTATATTTTTTGTTTATTTCTTGATTTTTTTTCCTGTTGTTGTTGAGGTTAGATCTAACATAAATTCAGAGGATTTAGTTGTGAAACACAATAGAAATCTTTCCTTTGTAATTGTGTCTGTTACTTAAAGAGAGAGAACAAATGAAATTACAGATTGAATTTTTTTGGTGATAATAAAAACTCATGAAAGATTTTTGTGTACATATTCGTTTGTAAGTTTATTAGTCAGCAGAATTTGGTAAGTGGCTCATTCTTGATAACCTTCTTCCAAAGTTCAACATTATATTAATAAAAAAATATGTTTTTTATATTTTGAGTTCAGGCTGGCTTGTTATAACTGAACCCACAATGGCTAGCTGTTAGCTTCTCCCTCTGGTCATTAGTAAACTGTATTTCTCCAAACTGAGGATGTTCATAGAGTACTTTAGGTCAAATTTTAATTATTCATGACACGACCACAGAAATTCACTTGAAAATATCAAAATGGTAGCCTGGCAAGCCATCCTATAGAGCAAGAATTTGGTCTAGTTCACTAGGCTATCAAAATGGTCCTTTTAAGGCCAAACCAATTCTGCAAGGAAGACTCAAAATAGTAACCACAAGTGCTAAATGATCCCACCTCCACACAGGGAGAGAAAGAGCGAATATTGTACAACTTGATGCTGTCAACAGCTGAATGTCAGCCATAACAGAAAACATTCCACTCTGCGTGTAATCCCATCTGCTGATGTGTATGCAGAGATATTTAACCTGCAACCCAGTCTCATCAAGTTTAAGACAGGCTGTGGTTAGATATTAATCTGGGTCAGGTCACAGGATGGGGGATAAGTGTAGCTGCTGGCTGTTGACTCACACAGCATCCCTGCAGTCACGTTTTTCTCTCATCCATTTCCACCTGAAATAACCATAATGGTTTTTCTCTGATAAATGCCCAGTAAGACGTGTCAGCAGTGAGGGATCTAGCAGCTGTTGCTGTGATCTTTAGCAGAAACGTCACGATTGTTGCTCGGACAGGCCAGCTGCACTGGCTAACTTAGCTTGCTATCATTAGCTCAAAGTTGGCGTGCTGAGCGTCAGATCTCCCCCTCCCCGCTCCAAAAGATGCCTGCCAAAAGCGCACAGCACTGGCGGGCACCACCGCGGGACTCCGCTTAAGCTTTTATTACTTGGAAGCTGTGTGTAGTCAAAGGAGGTTCTAAAGTAGCACATTTTAATAGAAAACCGGTGTTACAGGGATGAATATCTAGCCTCCTCCGGTAAATCCCATCATCGTGGGTGTGGGAGGCTCCAATGGCTGGCCGGGGATAAAAGCAGGCGGACAATAACCACGTCGCTTCATACTAACTTAAAGACTGAGTTCATATTTGAAGCACACGATTTTATTTGAGAGCCTACCAAATCAATACAATAACACGGGCATTGCAACGCCGGCTGGCTAACATTAGCAGAGCTGAAGGTCCTCCATCATTAAAAAGTCATGCACAATAATCCGCTAGCTAAACGGTAATGGATACTGCCGCTAACCGCTCTACCCCAGAAAAACATCCAGCCCGGGCCATTCTCTTTAAACTTACCGCACCAGGTAAAAACAGAAAACCTGCTCCGATATTTCTCTTATTCCACAAGAAAAAACGTCCTTCGATGCGAGCAACTTCCTCGGCCCTTTCTCTCATCAGTGGTACTCACCCACCAACCGAACTCTGCCTGGCCCGGCAGAAGGATGCGCCACACCACTGAACTCCTTTTCTGAGAAACACCCACAACACCAATACGGATTGTGATTGGCTGTTAAAGTCTGATGCTTTGCAGGGATTGGTCCAAAATTTCATTTAGTCCCAGTAGGCGTGGTCACATGGATGAAAGCGAGAATGAAAATACAAATCTCACTTCTCTAAAATTGTGCTAAAAACTCTATTTTGCTGCACAAAACCGAAGTTGTTTTGCTATGATTTTAGTTCTGTTACATCCTGACTGGTTCTCATTTGCATTTATTGGTTTTTCAGTGTAATATTTGTGTGAACATGGTTATAAAGGACATGCAAATGTTGGATATGGGTCAGGATGCTAATTTGGTTTACTGTCTGGTCTTGTTGGGAAACAATCCTGCCACAAGTTAATATTTGTGGTTGGAATGATCTGAAGGTGGATTGTCTGACAGCTTGAAAACTACAATATTAAAATCTTTTAAAACGTTTTAAAGATGATCCATGTTTATTCATGATACGAGTATTTTTGCATTTCTTTTTGTCAATGTTGGGGTCTCTTTTAAAACTATAATTTACAACTGTGGTAAAAACTGAAACTAGATTTAATTTCAGCGTCATCTGAAATCTGTATCATACAATCAAATAGATTAGAAAAATCTTTTTATTGTCCTTCAGTGGGGCCATTCTTGGTGTGGTTTTATACATAGAACTCTGTTATTCAAATAACCACTTTTCTTATGCTTGCTGTGGTTATAGTTTTTATGAATGTTTTGTATGTTTCAGTACATAAACTGATTGAGTCATCAAAAAGGTGGATATTTCTGATTATACCAGAGCAGAATCTAACACAAGGTAGGCTAAAGTTTGTATTTGTTTCTGTTGAAAACTGACATTACAGGTGAAGTGATTGTAAATCTACATTGTTTTTTCACAGATGTCATTTTTTTGTATGATTTTGCTTTTAATTATACCCCAAAACACCTGAAAAGGTGGCTGACCCATGACTTTGGTCATGACATCAACACATAAATACAGTGAATTTATTGAAAGAGAAATGTCAAGAGGATACAGGTGAAGTTGAGTAGGTATGAAAAGCAAATATACTTTAGACTGACAAAAAAAAAACAGTGCAAAAATGACTTGATTTTGAAAAACGACTTTATATGAAAAACTGATAACACACGTTAGCCATATTGAACACGTGTAAATGTAATGAACAAAAAAACAGAAAGATACAAGCAATGTTCAATATACTGTGTATAACACAGCATGGTTTTATCTTTTTGTTTTCAGATGCCATGGTCACTCCATTTGCAAGGTCATCGTAGAACTCCCACACACGGAGCTCTCCTGCAGTAGGCAGTGTAGTGCCCCAAACCACCACTGGTCAAGCTTCCTCGGAAAGCAACCAGCGCCCTCAAAGTGAACGTCTTTCCTTGGAGAACCAGATTGGCAGGAAACTCTCTCAAGGAAAACTCCGTTTGGTTTGCAAGGTCAGTATCAATCCATACTATATCTCCAATCTTGTAGTTGTGAGTAACTGTCCGTGCACAGAGCTCTTTTCCTGAGGTGCTGTCTTCTTTTTTGAAATCTGATGGACACAAAGATGGATTGGAGATTGGCCTGAGGCAGGGAGACTCAGGTAGGCTGAGTCCAGCGTCCACAGCAGTGCCAAGATGAGCCATACCAGAATCTTTGAGGACAGAAATGGCAGGAGAAACAAGTGGCACTTCCCTTGTCATCCCTTTACTGAGGTAGCAGTACTGTGAATGGTAAATGGTAAATGGCCTGTATTTGTATAGCGCCTTCTTAGTGTTCTACAACCCCCCAAGGCGCTTCACAACACAATCAGTCATCCACCCATTCACACTCACATTCACACACTGGTGGGGATGAGCTACAACGTAGCCACAGCTGCCCTGGGGCGCACTGACAGAGGCGAGGCTGCCGAGCACTGGCGCCACCAGTCCCTCCGACCACCACCAGCAGGCAAGGAGGGTTAAGTGTCTTGCCCAAGGACACACAGCAGCATTCTCTGGCCGGAGCCGGGATCGAACCTGCAACCTTCCGATTACTGGACAACCCGCTCTACCTCCTAAGCTACTGCTGCCCCACTGCTGTGAAGAGCAGTGTTTGGTGAAATAAACACAAAAAGATTCATCTGCATTGAGCCACTCAGTACAAGGCGAGAGGTAGGAAGTCCTCTTCCGTTTTTTGGGTGGAACAGCTTGGCCCCTCCAGTTCAGGAGGAATATTTGTGGCAGCATCCGATCCCACAAATCGATGAACATCCATTTTATTTTGTCTTCTGCACTAGTAGTCACTGTCAGTGAGCCCACTGTTGCCTCATCTTTGTTTTTTTCTTGTGCAGAACAAATCCGCATTTTTCCTTCGATGAAGGAAAGATGACGAGCAATGAAGCGATCAGCTCGGACAGGTAAGTTTTCATGTTTGAAAAGGCCATGTTTTATGTTTTTGAACTCCGCTTCAACAGTGGCTGAGCTTGCTGTGATGCTGGTACTTTGAAAGAGAGGGACCATTATTCCTGTCCAGAGTGGTAAGTAACTTGCAAGTCTTATTATATGCGGAATAATCTCAGGAAGGAAGTGAATATTATCTCTATCCCCATCAGCTGAAGCAAGTGACTTGCTCTCCTCACATATTTCTGTTACCCACTGTCGTATGTCAGTCTGGATCACATCAACCGAATCCACTTTGTCACTTTCCTCTGTCTCTTCATCTGGAAGGATGATGGAGTCATCAGCAATTTGCCCTTTCAGATATTTTTTGCACCTTTCTGATGCAAGAGGGGCTCCAGAACTGTCATCGTCTTCTGCTTCACTGAGGGCCACAACGGTGATGGCATGTAAGAGCTCTTTTGCATGGTCCAAGGATTGTGACTGAAGAAGTTTTGCTATTGACCTGACAAAGAACTCTTTAACACGGTGTGTCTTCTTCTTCAGGCAGTCCCACTGGCATATCATCTTGATGCAGTGTGCAACATCAACCCTGATAAAACAAAGGGGAAGTTTAGCAGACCGGGTACCAAGAAGGACGTGAAAGTATTCATTGATGTAGGACTTCAGATCAGGGTGAGGAGTGAAAGCCTTGACCAGAGCACCAAGAATTGCAAGAGAAAAATCACTCACAGCTTCCTTTGGCACAGGTGCACCCGCACAAATCCATTCTGTCAACCAGTTTGCGATGGCATTAATGTCATGTTTCTCTGACAGCATCTGCACTACTGGGACATTTACCGATCGTTACTTTATCAAGGTAAGACATACTGCTGAAAATAGGTCTGCTAAATATGAAACGTTCATTTGTTTTTGTGAACGGTAAACGTGATTAAAACGACCTTTCTGGACTAAAGTGTTAGCTTGACTAACGTGTTAGCTTTTGCTAAGCGTCTGTTAATGATTTTAGAGCTGTTTACAGAGATGTGGGTGACGCTGATGCATATTATACATGTATATAAAACTATCCTTTCACAAACCAGTTTATCTTGAGTGTTTTCATGTTATAACAGCAACTTTTGTTGCTTTGTCGATGGATCAGAAGAGAGGGTAGCATGTAATTAGCTTAGCCCACTGTACTGTAGTTACTTATTCATAATAACGTCATTTTTGCAAAGATCAAGGATGCAACAGTTATTGACTGATTGATTGAGTGATTGGTTTTATCATTAATGCCTCAGTTTGTGTAAAGAAATATAAATAATAAATAAATAAAGGAAACATATACCAATGTCTCTTCTTGTAAATCAATTTTTAATAGGAGTCAAGATACTGTACAAATAGTATTATTTTCCCCTCCACTTTTCATTTGTAGCTTATCAGCTTTTAGATCTTTACAATGGTCACAGAAAGGTGTGAACTGGATACATTTAAAAATATAATAGTTTTGTATAGCTGAAAGGCTCCGTGTTGTTGCTTTTTTTTCTGTAAATCCTATAAAAATCATTTTTTTCTCACATTTCATTTGCAGGTGAAAATGCAGAAGAAATGTAGCTTTTACCCAGGGAAACTCTGTGTGGTTTTTCGTAAGGGACCCCTTGGGTTTCTCCTGCAGGAGCCATCAGCTGAAGCCAAACGCATTAAAGATGATCCCAGCCTGCAGGACAAGTCAGCGCCAGTGAGGCAGGACCTTGTCCATCAAAATGCTTTGGCCGTCGTCCGTCAGAGAGGTGGGGACGTCACTGACCACACAGAGTTCATGGGAGACTCCATCCTACAGTTTGGCAAGTACAAAGGGAAGTCATTTAGGTGGCTTCTGCAAAATGACATTGGTTAGACTTTGTACCTCATCAAAGGTTTTCAGAAGGAGGAAGAATCTGGAACTTTTTTGACACAGGGCCATGGTAAAGTCATCCTACTGACCTTTGTTAAGTATGCCCTCAGTTTTAAAGAGATCTAGTCCATCCTCAGCTTGAAAGCAAGTGGAGCAGGTGCTGCAACAGTTTCCTCTGATGATGATTAGCTGGTTGGTTTTGGAACTTGAGCAAAGAGCACGTGGAAGGAAATCTGGGACTCTTGAGCAGATGACTACTCTGATTTCATCATGAAGAAAACCTGCCTTCCTGGGACAACGATGAAGAAGCTGCAGTACCTGCTTAAGAAACAGCAGTGTGCATCTTGTCCTCCACCTGCCGTGCTTCAACCATGTGTGCCACCTAAAATAATAATAATAATAATAATAATTCATCGAACTTATATAGCGCTTTGTTAGGATACTCAAAGACGCTGCATGCATTCACACATTCACACACTGCTGATGATGGTAAGCTACTGAGTAGCCACAGCTGCCCTGGGGCGGTCTGACAGAGGGAGGCTGCATTGTTGCGCCATCGGCCCCTCTGACCACCACCAACAGAGGCAATTCGGGTTAAGTGTCTTGCCCAAGGACACAACGACGGCGACAGACCGAGTGGGACGCGAACCCGCGACCTTCCGATTGCGGGGCGTCCACTTAACTCCTATGCCACCGTCGCCCCGAAAACTTAACGAATGCTAAAATACATTTTTATATATCTAAATTTAAGACGTTTTATATTGGACTTCAGTTAATCTTTCCATTATTTATTGTGTTCTTTCATCCATCAGTTATGGATGATGATGAAGAGCTGGAGAGTGCCATGCTGTGCATGTGACCATCAAAGCTGCTGAGTCTGAGCAGTGAGTACACGTGTTACACTTGCTATAATTCAGGACTAACGCTGTTGCATATTAGTTGTTTATTTCTCTGTCTGTGTGTGTGTGTGTGTGTGTGTGTGTGTGTGTGTGTGTGTGTGTGTGTGTGTGTGTATGTGTGTGTGTGTGTCAACAGTACCAGCATCAGTAGTGACAGACAGAGCTGGCGTGCCAAAAGGGGCTCTGGGAGCAAAAACAGGTTTTTCTGAAGGGGTTGCAGTACTGGAGTGTTATTCTCTTATCGGGAGAAGAACCTCCAGATCTGAGCCTTAACGGTCTGTGTTCTGTTCTTCGGGCCATGTTCCTGTTTGCTTGTTATCCGTCGTTACAGTCCTTGTCCCAATGACTTTGAATTGATCCTTGCTCTGGAGAACTTGAGTATGCTTTTTATTATTTTGCATGTATTATTATTGATTCTAACATTTGACAGCATGCTTGTTCACTGAGTGCTATGACTTCTGCTCAGGGTTCTAACTGATTTGACAGGTGCATTCTACAATAATGTGTGCATTTATAATTGTATAATTCCCATAAGCAGGAGAATATTTGACTCAGTTTTTACTAACACACACACACACACACACGTCTTTTTAAAACTGTGACTGTCAGAATGACTAACAGCTGACACTTTTTAGTCCCATCTGCGACGGCGTCCAGACCTCCTGACTGTTCAGCCACACAGGAAGAAGTGGCACCTGATGGTAAAATAACAGTTTTTTCTCCATCTAGTGTCTAATTTTCATCATTATGATGTTTTAAACTAATTGACCTCTGGGTCATTTCTCAGCAGGTATCAAAACAAAGGCACCTGTTGCCCTACCACCACAGCTGTCGTTTCTTTTGAAGGAAACAGACCCAACATGTGATGGAAAGACTGCAGAATCCCTCCATGGTATGTAGTTTAGGATTTGTTGAATTAGACGATACACGAGTGCGTACAAGAAGCTCCTCAGTAAAGCCATCTAAATGTGAACATCTGCATTGCACTTGTCCATCTTGAAAGCTTATGGCATTTTCTAAACGCATCCTCAAAAGTTACCAAAAGTTCATACTTATTTTGACTAATTCTAAAAACAACAAGTAGGCTGTGTAAAAAACACACTAGTTGTTTTTAAAGGATGCTTTAACATCATCTGTACACGGTAAAGCAGATCAGACCATGATCACATTACACAAATATTATTTCCTGGCCTAACTGTTTTACTTCCCTCACAACATTCAGCACTTTTGAACATTTAAACTCTGATGTTGTAGAAATGATAAAACTGTTATATGCTTTAGGATAGCAATGTGTGAATCACTGATAGCTATGCACCTCAAGTGGCCCGACAGAGCTTGCTTTCTTCTGGACTGAATTTGCTGAATTCAGCGGGGAGGGGCAACGAACCCGGCGCGGTTCCAACGGACTGACCCAACGCTGAGCCCGGTGCGGTTTCCGCTGGCACCGAGCCAGGGACGTGGTTCCACCGGCCCAGCTTACTAAACAACGAATCCAGAGAGTGGCGAACAAACTTTGGACAGGGCTCAGCCGCCACCCCCAGACAAAGCACCAGGAACAGCCGACGGGCTCAGGCTGGCAAGGAGTCGGCCGAGGTTGGCCACCTACCAACTACAGGTAGCTCACCGGGGTGGAAGCAGGGACATGGCTTCAGCAGATGACTTCTTGAGAGGAGATCAAGAAATCTCTTAACTTCATGTCGAGTGAGCTGTCAAAGTTGACATCTCAGCAGGAGCGTATGATTGGTTTGATAGAGGAAGTGAAAACACTAAAAACAAGGATGATGGAAAAAGATAAAAAGATATCTGAGCTAGATCGGAGGGTGGATGAGCTGGAACAATATTCAAGAGGAGAGGACTTGGTGATAACAGGGTTGGAAACTTGACATAAATCTAATGATCGAGCTGCAGCAATGGAGAATCCAAGCGAGGAGACCCCAGAGGAAGAGCTGAGGTCACTGGAGCAACAAGTAGTGAGTTTATTGCACAGTAAGAACATGAACATTGAAAGAGATCTGATATCTTACTGTTACACACTACCAAGAAAGACTGAGAAATTACAAACTATTATTGTGAGATTCATAAGTAGAAAGCAGAGGAACAGTGTGTTAATGTAAGCTAAAAAACTGAGAGGATCCAATGTGTATAGAAATGAACATCTAACAAAAAGGAATGGAGCACTTGCCAGAGAGGCGAGGATGCTAAGGAAACAGAAAAAAATTCTAACAACATGGACTAGAAATGGTAACATCTGGATTAAAGAACCGGTGTCGGTACCAGATCTGCTCGGGTGCAAGATCGGCTCGGGGTCCTGCGCCTGCCGATGACGTCACACTAGATGATTGGCTGAACGTAAGACTTACAGAAGTTACGATACCACATTCATAAAAGTTACGGTAGCACGTTGACAATGAAGATTTTGATTGGTTTGAACAAAATTGCGGTTGTAGTTCTTGTGGTTGTAGTCCTGTAGTCCAAAAACAAACACTTTTCGGGGAAAATATTTGTTTTGCCAAAGGAAACGTAAAATAAAAGCAAAAATACCAATTGATAAACAGAGATCCTCAGCAGCTCTTGATTTTGATGAAAAGGGGCAAAATAAAAATAAAATAACTTTATTGAACAAAATGAATGGATTTAAGAACTAACAAAATATACAGAATTCCACATAAAAACAGAAATGGCTGCTAAATCTGTAAATACATTTACAATTTTTCAACATATACAAACTGTTGTGCTTTTTGGAAGTCTGCTGTTGGTTTTATGTAGTTTCACATTTTTGTCAAAACTACGACAATATGATGTTTTATTAACAAAAACAGCTATAAAGCAAATATTTAGGCGGTAAGAAACAAGAATTTATTAACAAAACTGCTAAACTCTTTCCAAAACTTATGTGTGAAATCCGAGTGGATTTGCCGTAGTTTGACGTCATCATCGGCAGGCGAAGGACCCCGAGCCAATCTGGCACCCGAGCAGATCTGGTACCGACACCGGAAGGATCCCAGGCAAAGATGATAAAGGAGCTGTCAGATCTGGAAATATACAAGACTATACGCTGATTAATGGAAAAAGAAATGGGGTAAATGATCCAACAAGAATGTTGGGAGGGAAGTAAGGTGGAATGTAGTAAATAAATTGGGAATGAACTTGTGGATATGGAGACACTAAATGATGGACATGAGGACAAAATATGACTCGCAGGGAACTTAATTAAAATGGGTTCTTGCATGTAAACAATGAGTGTACATATTATACTGAGCAACAATTTAATGATGAGGTATTGGTTGAAGGACATTTATCAATTATTCATTTTAATAGTAGGAGTCTGAACAGTAATTTATCTAAATTAAATGATTTTGTGATGAGCACTAAACAAAAAGAAAAAAATCAGTGTGATTGCAATAACACAAACATGGTTAAAAGATGGAGAAACAGAGGATGTGCAAAGAGATGGATATCAGTTCTTTAACCTAAATAGAAACAATAAAAAAGGTGGTGGGGTAGCTTTGTACGTATGTGCAAAATTAAAATATAGTATCGTTAAAAAAAGGACAATTGTTGTAGATAATATTATGGAAATCATTACATTAGAAATCATTAATGAAAAAGCCAAAAACATTGTAATGGGCTGTGTTTATAGAGCACCTGGCACAGGGGTGGATGTATTCACAGAGAAAATAATGGAGCTGTTTGACACAAACAGTAATAAGAGTGTGTTTCTATGTGGGGACTTCAATATTGATTTGGGAAACAGAGTTGGGTCAGGAAAAACAAATGACTTTGTGAATTAAAGGTGTAGTGTCCGGTGGCCTAGTGGTAGAGTGTCCGCCCCGGGACTGGGAGATCAGGGTTCGAGTCCCGGTCGGGTCATACCAAAGACTTTGAAAAAATGGGACCCAATGCCTCCTCGCTTGACACTCAGCACTAAGGGGTTGGATTGGGGGGTTAAACCACCAAATAGTTCCCGAGCACGGCCACAGCTGCAGCTCACCGCTCCCCACCATGGGGATGGGTCAAATGCGGAGATGTAATTTCACCATTGTGTGATGAATACTTGGGACTTTAACTTTAATTCCTCTGATAAACAAACCAACAATAATTATGGCACTAAGTGCTACAATAATTGACAACATTTTTACAAATGTGCTAGAGGGAGTAAGTGGAAGTGGGATTCTGATGTGTGATGTTAGTGACCACTTACCAGTTTTTACAGTATATAAACAGTACCAGTATGATATATCATGTGACTTACCAGGAAAACAAGTAAGGGATAGATCAAAAAAGGCCTTGGAGGCCCTTAAGAAAGACTTGGAACAACAGAGTTGGGATTGTTACAACCCCAGCCAGGTCTAGGAAACCCTGGGAGGTTGAACACAGGAAGGTGATTAACCACTGAACGAAAGTCAAACACCTTGAATAAAAGGATTTACAAACAAAAAGCGTCCCTGAGGGAGATAAAACGCAAGATGGCTTGCACTGGAAAGCGCCACAAGGCCAAAATATTAGGCATAGGCGAAAAAATCAACATAAACTACCACTTCGGGGGTTTAGCTACACAAAACGGGGTTTATTCTCGGTTAATCAAAGGACTTAAACCACGGCAAACTTAACTTTACCCTGGAGGATGAAAAACACAAAACCTCCAGAGTATACTTACAAACCGAGGTCCTCACACAAAACCTCAGACGTGAGCTGGACCGAGTGAAACACCGGAAAGCTTCTCTAAACAACTTAACTAACTACTACTAAACTTTAAACCAAAAGAGAGTAAACGAGAAGCACTAGCTTCTCCACATAAAAAACCCAATATGGTCTCTCTCTCTCTCTCTCTCTCTCTCTCTCTCTCTAACCATCAAACTCCACTCTTTACTCTCTCTCACCACCACCGACTACCACCTTCTCGGTGTGCGTTTGCTCTCCGTTTTTAATGACTGGCAGCTGTGTGATTACACATGAGAAACTGCTGGGCAGCTAAGGGAGCGTGCTGCTCTCCATGGTGCTGATCAGCCAACACCAGTGGAAAATCCAGAGCTGTTCATAACAGGGTGGAAACGGAATGAGAACCCCGGGGTTCGTAACACCCCCTCACCTAAAAAGAAAAAGAGAGGCATTTATCACAAAACTAGCTATCTTTTTATTTCCTATGCCGGGTGCTGTAAAAGGGGCATCACAATTAGTGGAAGAGTCCCCACTAACTACCTACCAGAAACTAACTAAACCTGGTCTTCATGCGCATCACAGGCGGGCAGATTAAGCACGTGTCCATACACATACAAGCCAGCAACGAGAAGAGATGACTCCGGCTCATCCTGGGGTGCTCCCAAGATGACAGAGTGTCAACACTAGCCTGCTCAACGCAGCACTACAAAAATAAAAAACAGATTAATCCCAAAGGAGAGAAATCTCTACAGCCTATCAAGGGGAGCGCCACACTCTATGATACAGTAACCCCATCAGTGTCCCGGAGAGTGAAGGAACGGGACAAACAGTCTGCTACAATGTTGTTGGCCCCCCTGGTATGACGAATGTCCAACCTTCCTGTGTTCAACCTCCCAGGGTTTCCTAGACCTGGCTGGGGTTGTAACATAACGGGGGCTTGTTGTCCGGGATCTTTTACCCATTGAATTATTTATTAGTAATTTGGGATTTTTGTTTTTTTTTGGCTTGCTTGTGCGTAGTGTGGCTACTGTACTGCTGTTGAGGGCTGTGTGTGTAACATTGTGTGTTTTGTGTCTCACTTTGTTTAGCTTAAAGGATGTCTTAGTAGCTGCAGGAAGAGCGACTTGGTGGAGCTGGCTGTACACCTCGGTCCCCAGAACACCCAGTCGATGTTGAAAAAGGAGCTGCAAGAAGCTGTTATTCACCTGTTGGAAGAATAGGGTTTGCTCTAAACACCTTCTCCTTTAAAAGAACATTCTGATGTGTCGCAGAAATCGGGTGATATGGGAATGTGTTGGAGGAACTTCCTGGGGCAGACACCACCCCGTCTCCACCTGGAGCGGCCACGCCAGTTCTCCCTTCTCCGCCGCAGGGACCGGCTACTCCGCCCCTACAAGCTAAAACGTCAGCATCTGAACCTCCGTCACCTTCATCATCTGGGAGTTCCAAAATAGACGCTCGAACCCGACTACGTTTAGCAAGATTAAAGTATGCGGCAGAGGTATATTGATATTACCTTTTAGTTAGCTGAGCTCTGCCGGCTCTTCAGAGGTGCTCTCAGGGTTGAACTCTGTGCCGGTCGCCAGACCCCTTCATGAGGTCTTTTTAACTTGTGGTTTGGTTACTGGATTTTATGAAATGGCAGTATGTCCAACTTTACCCAGAAGGTGTTACTCTGCTGTTAGGAAACGACGTAGCTTGGGGCACTGTTGCTCCTCCTATTCAAGTTGTTCATAACGTTGCTGATGTTCCTGAGAAATGTGTTTCAGCTCCCAAGGGGGTGCGTTCAGCCTGTGTCATCACTTGAGCCCAATCTCAAAAGGAGACTGAAGCGATGCTAGACATATCCCCCTTGTTTGACGACTCTTTGAAGGTCAGTTCTTCAACACACCAGTTGGTGTCTCCCTCTGACTCTGAGCTTGAGTCTGAACCAGGGAATATTGCTGTTTCTTGCAATAAACTGCCTCTGACCCATGTTTCTTTAGGAAAAGAACAAAAGCTAGACGATTCTTTGAAGCAGTGTTATCTTGAGGTCAACAGACCAGCTGATGACAAAACCCGGTATATCATTGAAGATGATGTGTTAATGAGGCTCTGGAAAAATCCTCTAGCTCAGGGATTCCCGAAGTGTGGAGCTGCCGCTAGGGGATGCGCGAGGTAAAAAACGTAATGGCGGTAATTACACAAAAAATGTTAAAAAAAATTTTAAAATTACACATAAAACAATGCTGTCAATTTGCCGCAAAGCTGGTGCGGCATCTGGGAGCCTAAGGTCATTTATAAGAGCTCAGACCGTGGCTGTAATTTTGCGCAATCATGTCCGTTTTATAAAAGATTACGCGATGGCGGCATAAAGGAGGTATGGGGGCAGACTTCCGTGTATCTTGGACATAACTTGCTTTTTATTGCGATTAAAGCTGCACTCCTTAAGTTTTTTATTTTCACAATCAGCTACAGGTGTGTATCCTCCACCATCACTGTGAACTGTCAGATGATCTGAGCAGCAGATCTAACGGAGAGAAGCTCCCGGAGCACCGCATCGCTCCAGTTTATCATCTCAGCTGATTGTGTTTACAAAACGAAACTTATGCCCGTGATTACTTTCATTTTCAATATAGTTCCTGGCCAGAGCTCGGCATTAAGTCGTCACGTGGTCATGACACCGGCACGGTGTGTCTTATAAAAAGGGCACAGTGTTTTTTCCCCACACAATACAGATGTGTATATTAGGGTTGAGCATACCGTGCAATCATGAAAAATATGCAGCTGCGGAGCTGCGGAAGCGTTCTAAAGTATGACTTTAACGGAAAAAACGTGATGTGTAAATTCTTATGAACGCCTTTCAGAGCCGACTAAACCTGCTGATCACCTATCTGTCACTCCTGCAGCCCGCAGAGACCCTGAGTGCAGCAGCGCGTCTCCCCCCTCCCCTCTCTCACTGCAGACGTGCAGCGGCAAAAAAGTAAACAAACCAGTTTGCCGAACTAAATTTACTCAGTGAAAGTGATGGAAACTTTGCATCCTGCAACGAAAAATACCGCGCAGAGGAAGCTCGTTAAAACGAGTCATCACCAGGCAGAGTGAGGTGAGTTTTATGGCTCACTGCAGAAATAAAACACGCGGAGAATCAACAGTCAAACGCAGCTAATCTCCACTTCCACCCACTAGGACCGATGCAGCTAATAAATAAATAAATAAATATAATAATAATAAATCTCAACACGCAAAGTTGTGAGATTTTTTGCTTTTCTGCACTATTTAGTCTGTTGAGAGTTTTAATGATTAAAATCTGTTATATGGTCACTGACAGCAGATACATAGTTTCACTTTGTCAGGATCTGTGGTGAGCTACCCTGTGTGACTTGTCCTGAGCTTTGTTTTCAGGTGGGCGGGTCTGAGAGCGGTACCAGCTGCAGCAGGTTTCGTAATCTACTGCCAGGGGATTTTAGGAGCAGTGCGACACTACTCCACGCCGGATGATTACTCAGTTTGGGTAGCTCTAGCCTCTTGATTACTCCTGTGTTCAGCTTTTGTTGTTTCTCGTGTCCTAGTGCCTGCTGTTCATTTTTGGATCCCGGTGTCACCCGACTAACCTCCTCCTGTGCCTTCCAGGTTCCATCACCATCCCCGCCTCCTCTACTATAACCTTCGGATCTCCTCTCACACCACGCCGCACTGCACTTCCCCTGGCCGTCCGCTCTCGCTCTCGTCCACCTGCTCCTCCCTGTGTCTTTCCGTGACACCTACGGCTCAGTCGCATCCTGGACTCCTCTGGACTACCAGCTCACCCAGACATGACACTCTCTCCCCTCCTGTCCTCCTCACCAGTGGATACCGTAAGCCAACGGCCAACATTCCCATCCTGTCCAGACATCAGAAACTTACTCTGCTCTGTTTTTCTTTAGAGGACCAGCAACCCCACGCGTTCCCCCTCAGACAGCTGTTGCAGTATACTTCCTGTAAATAAAGATATTATTCACCTTACCTTCAGACTCGTGTGATTCTGCATGTCGTGGGTCAGACAGCTACCCCACATCATGACACACTTATAATCAGGCATCCTGGACATGATCATCCTCAGAGTTGTAGCTGAAAACAGCTGCTGGACTTTTCTGGTTATCTTGAAGACATTTAGCCTCTCATCATAGAGGCTTCTTCAGTTCCCAGACTTTGGAGGAGGCTGTGAGTTGTGGTCAGAAACAAACACACTGATTGTGCTGCAAGTCTTTTTTTTTTTGTGAAAACATGTTTTTGGGGGATGGGGGTGCGTGAACATGGTCGGGACATAGAAGGGGGTGCGAGGCTAAATAAGTTTGGTAACCGCTGCTCTAGCTAAAGGCGCTCCCTCGGGAGTGGTTAAACAAATAGTGGTTCCTCAAAATACAGGGCCCAGATTTTATCTATGGCCCATGAGAGTCAATGGTCCGGTCACTTAGGAATTAGGAAAACTTACCGACAGGTTTTGAATCACTTCTTTTGGCCTGGACTTAAGCAGACTGTGGTTCATTTTTGTAAGCACTGTCACATTTGCCAACTTGTGGGTAAACCCAACCAACCACAAGCACCGGCCCCTTTGAAACCTATTCCTGTAATAGGTGACCCCTTTTGACCATGTCATAGTCGATTGTGTGGGACCCCTAGCAAGAAGCAAGTCTGGAAAAAGGTTTTTATTGACCATTATGTATACTGCTACCAGATTTCCTGAAGCCTTGCCCCTGTCTTCCATTACTGCTAAATCACTAACAAAAGCATTAGTTGCTTTCTTCTCTTTTGTGGGACTCCCAAGAGTAATTCAAACTGACCAAGGCTCGAACTTTAAGTCCGCCCTTTTTAAAGGTGTCACACAAACCTTAGGGATACAACACGTAGTATCCTCTGCCTACCATCCAGAGAGTCAAGGCGCCCTTGAGCGGTGGCATCAGACTTTTAAAACGATGCTCAAAAAGTACGTCGTAACTACAGGAAACCAATGGGATGAAGGAGTCTCATTTTTAGTGTTTGCCTCCCGGGAAGCTCAACAGGAGTCTGTGGGGTTTAGCCCCGCTCAGTTAGTCTTTGGACATACACCTCGAGGACCTTTAAAGGCCTTAAAGGAAAGACTGCTGAAGGCTCCCTCTTCTAAGAAACAAAACGTTAATCGGTTTATTCGATCATTTCAAACCAGGTTACGAGGAGCTAATAAGATTACCCAGGAGCAGCTAAGCAAAGCACAAACCAAAATGAAAGTTACTTTTGATAGTGGGTGTGGAACGTGTTTTCTCTCCAGGGGATTCAGTACTACTCCTGAATCCAGTAGTTTCCCATAGGCTGTCTGCTAAGTTTGAGGGACCTTATACCATAAAGGAAAAGTTGAATGACACAACATATGTCATTAACACACCCAACCACCACCAAAGAAGCCGTACATGTAAAATTAACATGTTAAAAAGTGTAACACTCTCCTCAGAACCCACCAGTTCCATTTCGTGACGTTGCAGAGTGCGCAGCCGTGGTCATCACCCCTGTTCCTGAGAAAGTAGTCCATCCGCAATTGACCTTCTACTCCAGTCCCCAATTACAGAACTCCCAAGCCTTGTTACAGCTCGATCAGAGTCTTAGCCACCTCATCGCGGAGCGAGTTATTGTTTATACAGGACTATCCTTGTTTATTTGGAGATATTCCCTCCAGAACTACTATATTAAATCATGATGTAAACGTTCAGGATGCGAGGCCTATTAAACAACATCCATACTGATGGGGTCAAGCCATCGTACAACAATAATTACTCGAAACCAGAAGGGGCTTTCAATCAGCTTTGCAAGGGGGAGTGGGCTCAACAAAGGATGACCAGACGTATCTTGCCTCAACTCCCAAGTATCACCCTGCGCAGCTTCTTTTTATTAAGCACAGAGAACAAGGGAGTGGTTACAGGTTATGCAAAATTGGCATGTTATGATGTGACAAACAGCTGATATGTGACTTGTTCTGTTAGAACCTGGATGTTCCAGTTTCATACGCACACAGCAGTTAATAATGAATCATAATCACAGAGAGATAGCTTAAAGCTGAACACACATATTATATGATCAGTAAGACCTTTTTAAAAACCCTGACATATACCGTGCTCATCCAGTTAAAAGACAACTGTTAAGACATGAGACTGAATATCTTTTAGAACATGGGTTGGCTATCCCTAACCATAGTCCATGTAGTTCCCCATGGTCGTTTCTCAGTATGTGTACTTGTCTGTACTTGTGTACTCCCGTCCTTGTGAAACGTCATCAACGATGGTCCAAGTACTGTTCCAATCCTAAGTACATATAATGGCAAGTTCGCTCAAAGTTCCCGGATATGTTCTTGCTCCGCCCATTGTATTGAGGATGCACTGATGCTTCCTTCAGCGGACTTGGGACAGCAAAGTTTCCCATAATGCATTGCGCCGCTAACCATTATACTCCGAACAGCAAAGGAGAAAGCTTATAACTGTTGTGTTTTATATCAGAAATACAAATAAATCAATATAAAGTTGTCTGTTATTGAAAAAACGTTTCCGCCGCCGTGGTAAACGCAGCGGTAAGCTGGTGAAGTTCAAGGCCTGGCTGGCGCTATCAGTTGGGACATCTCGGGTACATGGAGGGTCGCAACGTGCATTTTCTTATCGGCACTCAGGACCTGCTTATGCCTGGCTGACACCTGTCACCGGCACGGAAGCGCTGTCACACCCACGCTGTCAACGCTTCGTTCGCCCTCAGAGCCGCGGGGTAAACCTGGGAAATCTGCGGCCTCTTCCCCGTCATCAGGTAAATTTGGGCTCTCAAGTCCCTCCGCCTCCTGTCAGGATCGGCCTGGTGAATGCAAGGTCACTTGTGAACAAAACTTTTATTCTGAAGGATTTCTTTAGCTCCAGCGGACTGGGTCTCCTCTGCGTCACGGAGTCCTGGTTGAATATTGGTGACGTCAGCGCTTTCTCTGAACTTGTACCGCTGGGTTGTGGATATTTAAATTCTCCACGGACATCAGGTCGGGGAGGAGGAATTGCTACAATTTTTCGGACTACATTAAACTGTAAGCAGGTTTCCTCTTCGTTTTCCGCCTCCAGTTTTGAGTTGAGCCTGTTTGAACTGGGTTGCTTTCACCCAGTGTTGTGTGCGGTGATTTATCGGCCACCAAAATATAATAAGGACTTCTTAAATGACTTTTCTGAATTTCTGGCTGAAATTCTCCCAAAGTATGACAGAGTCCTTATTGTTGGGGATTTTAACATTCACGTGTGTTGTCCTGATAAACCGATGGTTAAGGACTTTTTTAATATAATTGACTCTTTTAATTCCACACAGTGGGTATCTGAACCTACACAAGTGTGTGGTCATACTTTAGACCTGGTTCTTTCTCTTGGTATGTCTGTTTCCAATATGATGATTGGTGATGCTGTGTTCTCAGATCATAAACCTGTGCTGTTTGACGTCACTCTGCCCTGTAGCATGCCCAAACCTTGTGCACAGAAACGAAGGTGTCGTATCATTAATCCTTCCACTGCTGCACGTTTTTCAGCTCATTTTACCCAAGTCACCTTATCTCCTAATATATTATCTAGCACAGAGGAACTTAGTTCCTGGTTTCATTCCACCTGCCAGTATGTTCTCGATATTGTGGCTCCTTTAAAAACCAGGCAGGTTAAAACAAAAACTGAACCCTGGTTAAACGAGACAACTCGAGCTGCCAGGCGAGAGTGCAGGAAAGCTGAACGCAGATGGAAATCAGACAAGCTGCAGGTCTCCTTTCAGAAGTTAAAGGACTGCTTGTTCCATTATCAGACTATTGTAAAAAATGCTAAAAGGGATTTTTTCTCTAAAATGATTCTGTCAAACCGTCACAACCCTCGTGTTTTATTCCACACTGTTGAAGCTGTGTTGAATGCTACACAGAGTGATGGTATTGAACCTTCCTCTGAAGCTTGTGAGAAATTTTTAAGTTTCTTCGTGGATAAAGTGGATAATATCAGGGCCCTTATCGCACCACCGGATGTTGATCCTTCAGTCTCAGTTCCGTGCTCTGCTGTTTTCGACCAGTTTGAGCCTTTGACTCTATCTTCTCTCTGTGAGACTGTAGATCATCTGAAGCCCTCAGGTTCCCCTGCTGATATTGTTTCTCCTCGATTTTTTAAAGAGGTGCTATCTGTTCTTGGTCCATCTGTTCTGTCTATTATAAATAGCAGTCTTTCTTCAGGTGTGATTCCTACAAGTTTTAAACACGCGATAGTGCAACCCCTGATCAAAAGGCCTGGTCTGGATCCCACGGTGCTGTCAAACTTTAGGCCCATCTCTAAGCTCCCTTTTTTATCAAAAATTCTTGAGAAAATTGTGTACAGCCAATTAAAGTCGTTTTTAGATGAAAACAATGTCCTGGAGGTTTTTCAGTCAGGTTTTAAGTCTCTTCATAGCACAGAATCTGCTCTGTTGAGAGTTTTTAATGACATTCTCCTTGCTACAGACTCTGGGGATCCTGTGATTCTAGTCCTTCTAGATTTGACTGCTGCTTTTGATACAGTAAACCACAATATTTTAATGTCACGTTTGGAGCACTGTGTTGGGATTCGCGGCACCGCCCTGGAGTGGTTCAGATCATACCTGACTCAGAGAAGTTTCTGTGTCAGATTAAACAGTTTCCACTCTTCCTCTGCTCCGTTGTCATGCGGGGTTCCTCAGGGCTCAATACTTGGACCTCTGCTTTTTAGTCTGTATCTCCTGCCTCTGGGGTCCATCTTCAGGAAGCATAAAATTGCCTTCCACTGTTACGCGGATGACACGCAGCTGTATTTGCCCCTTAAACAGAAGGATGGCTACAGTGTCAAATCTCTAGCTGTTTGCATGAATGAAATCAAATCTTGGATGGCTTTGAACTTTCTAAATTTGAATGAAAACAAGACAGAGATGATTATTTTTGGTACTGGTACCTCCAGCGAGCCCTCTCTTGTGGACTTGGGCCCTCTGGCACTGCACAGAAAGCCAACTGTGACTAATTTGGGTTTTAAAATGGACAGCGATTTTAAGTTAGACAGGCAGATCAGTGCTGTGGTTAAATCTAGCTTCTTTCATCTGAGGCAGTTAGCAAAGGTAAAAAACATCTTATCTACAGAGGACTTTGAAACAGTAATCCATGCCTTCATTACAACTAGACTGGACTACTGTAATTCTTTGTATGTTGGCATTAGCCAGTCCTTACTGTCTAGACTTCAGCTAGTGCAAAACGCAGCTGCTCGGCTCTTAACTGGCACACGTAGGAGAGAACACATTACTCCTGTTTTATCCTCACTACACTGGCTGCCTGTCCATTTTAGAGTCCATTTTAAGCTTCTTTTATATGTTTTTAAGTCTTTAAACGGTCTTGCCCCACCCTACCTCTCTGAGCTAACACATTCATTCCTCTTCTCGGTCACTCAGGTCATCTGACCAGTTGGTCCTGGATGTTCCGAGAACTAAACGTAAGCTCAGAGGGGACAGGGCTTTCGCTGTTGCTGCTCCAAAAATGTGGAACTCGTTCCCAACACAGATTAGGAAGGCCCCCTCACTGGAAATGTTTAAATCACTGTTAAAGACCCATCTTTTCAGCTTGGCCTTTGACCCAGTATGAGTGTTGACATGATACTGTTTTAGTTGTTAATGTGTTTTTATCTTTTTATCTTTATCTTGTTTAATGTGTTTTTATCTTGTATTTTTATCTTTATCTTGTTTAATGTGTTTTTATCTTGTATTTTTATCTTTTTATCTTTATCTTTTATTCTGTTCATTACTTTTATGTTCAGCACTTTGGTCAGTGTTGCCTGTTTTTAAAGTGCTTTATAAATAAAGTTGGCTTGGCTTGGCTTGGCTTGTAAATAATTGCATATAACCTGTAAAATTTGCTGTGTATTTGTTTTTTTTCTTCTTTCAGACTCTTCACGATCCCTCAAAATACTAATTAGCTAACCCACTATCAAAATAAAAGCATCATTGCTTTGTTTTGAAGAAAAATAAACTTTTTTCTTCATTTAACAGTGGGAAATGCTGGTATTTTATCAGTTTTGATGAAAAGTGGACCAAATATAATACAAATAATACGTTTTCATTGTTTTTTGTCATTTAAGGAACAGACTAGACTTTTATTTTTATGTCAGGTCGTTTTTTTTTTTTACCGTAGCAACAAGCAGCGCTTGTTGCCATGAGGCAAAGGAGTAGGCTTGTTCCAAATGCCGTCCTCGTCCTCCCATACTCGGCTGAATGGACTTTCTGGTGTCCTAGCCAAGAACACACTTGTCAAGTACACAAGAACGTACTAGCATCCTTGAGTATTGAGAAACGGCCCATGTCTCATTGAACAAAAGCCTGATGGCTCCTCTCGGTTCATAACTGATTACCGAAAGGTAAATAGTGTTACAGTTCCCGATGCTTACCCTCTCCCTAGAGTGGATGATTGCATAGACAGAGTGGGTCAATCTAAGTTTGTCACAAAAATAGACGACCTGAAAGGTTATTGGCAGGTTCCGTTGACCCCTGCTGATTCTGAGATCTCAGCCTTTGTTACGCCGGACGCATTTCTGCAGTACACAGTAATGCCTTTTGGTATGAGAAACGCTCCAGCCACCTTCCAGCAGCTGATGAATCTGGTCACAGCTGACCTTCCGTTCTGTAGCACGTACCTGGATGATATTGTTATTCATACATTGACTTGGACAGACCACATTTCTTCCCTGAGGAACCAGTTTGTTAGGTTAGCGGATGCCGGACTCACCATTAACCTTGCTAAAAGTGAGTTTGTAAAAGTAACCGTGACCTACCTAGGAAAATA
The DNA here is from genome assembly GCA_006937985.1 of Aphyosemion australe. Classification (NCBI taxonomy): domain Eukaryota; kingdom Metazoa; phylum Chordata; class Actinopteri; order Cyprinodontiformes; family Nothobranchiidae; genus Aphyosemion; species Aphyosemion australe. Next base: position 3,514,389 of record SSNS01000028.1, on the reverse strand, counting down.
AGTCGGTCACGGCTATGTAAAACTGTTGCAGGACAAAGTCCAAGCTATTTTAAAGCTCCCCCGACCTACGTCTCGGAGAGAGCTTCGCTGTTTCCTTGGCATGGCAGGATATTATTGCTGTTTTTGTAAAAATTTTGCCATTGTTGTGACCCCACATTTCTGCTTAGCAGTGCACCGGTTCTACAAGCCCCTGACCTTTCCAAAGCTTTTAGATTGGAGGTGGATGCAAGTGACCTGGGGATGGGGGCAGTCCTTCTTCAAGAAGATGATGCTGGGATCAACCACCCTGTGGCCTATTACTCTAGGAAGTTCAACTCCTATCAATGGAACTACTCTACTGTTGAGAAGGAGACTTTAGCACTGGTTTTAGCCCTCCAGCATTTTGAAGTTTATGTAACTACCGGTCACCCAGTAGTGGTCTGCACTGATCTTAACCCACTTGTATTCTTGTCCAGGATGTATAACAAGAATCAACGGCTGATGAGATGGGCTTTGTTCCTGCAGGACTTTGAGTTGGACATGGGATGAGGTGTATGTAAAAGACGTGAACATTGCCTATGACTCCTTCATGAGTTTGTTGTGTAAATTGTATCAAAAAATTGTAAATTAAGGCAGCTGGCCAAGATCGAGGAGGTCAGTAAACCATGGATAACTAGTGGTTTACAAAATGCCTGCAAGAAGAAAAATGACTTATACAGAAGCTTCTTAAAATTGAGAACAGAAGCGGAAAATAGGTACAAAATATATAAAAGAAAATTAGTATCTATAATAAGAAGACATAAAGAATATTATAGTGATTTATTGAATAAAAATAGTAATAATATAAAGGCAACATGGGGGATAATAAATAGGGTTGTAAAGAAGGATAAAGGGAAGTCACCAATCCCAAAATATTTTGTTAAAGAAAATACAGATATTTATGCAATAGAACAAATAGTGAACAAACTTAACACTTGTTTTGCAAGTATAGGTATAAATCTGGCAAAAAAAAATCCTGATACAAAGGAGAATGCAAGTGATAACATAATGGATAATGTAAGCAGTATGATTTTGGATGGAAAAAATGAAATAATACAGATAGTAAAATATCGGTTAATTGTGATGACTTGGACATGTCACTAGTGAAAGAAATTATAGATTGTGTTATAAATCCTTTTACCTATATATGTAATTTATCATTATCAACTGGAGTATTTCCAGAAAAAATGAAAACTGTCAAAGTAATTCCACTGTGTAAAAATGGAGACAAACATATATTATTATAATTATAGACCAGTTTCCCTGCTTCCACAGTTCTCAAAGATACTAGAAAAATATTTGTTGCTAAACTAGACACATTTCTTGACAGACAGAATATTTTGAGCAGTAGTCAGTATGGATATAGGGCTAATCACTCAACATCAATGGCATTAATGGAATTTATCTCCACAGAAATTGATAGGAAGAATTATGCATTAAGTATTTTTGTTGATGTTAAGAAAGTGTTTGACACCATAGATCACACCATTCTGTATGGAAAACAAAAGTATGGTATCAGAGGAGTGGCACTTGATTGGATCATAAGTTATTTAAGAAACAAGCAACAATATGTACAGATACACAATGTTAAATCAGACACATGCAATATTTCATGTGGGGTTCCTCAGGGGTCCGTGTTAGGCCCTAAACTGTTTAACATATATATATATATATATATATATATATATATATATATATATATATATATATATATATATATATATATTAATGATATCACAAGTGTATCTAAATTGTTGAATTGCATTTTATTTGATGATGACACAACCTTTTTTTTGTACAGGTGACAATGTAGAACATATGAGAGTCAGAGCTAGTAAAACTGAAACAGTGGTTTAATGTCAATAAACTATCCCTGAATCTTGAGAAAACTCAGTTTATGGTATTTGGTACAAGAGGAGCAAATACTGACATGTCATTAGTTATAGAAGACGTTATCATTGAAAGAGTGAAGGAATTTAAGTTTTTAGGGGTCATTATCGATGAAGATATTACATGGAAGCCACATGTTAATGGTGTAAAAACAAAAATAGCAAGAGCAATTGGTATACTGCATAAAATAACTTTTTTAAAATAAATAAGCATTACTTCACGTATATAATTCCTTGATTGTACCATATATGACTTATTGTATTGAACTCTGGGGAACTATATATAAAACTCATACACAATCACTTATGTTGCTACAAAAAAGAGCCATAAGAATCATTACTCAGAGTAGTTATAGAGCTCCGTCCGGTCCATTATTTGCTGAGTTGAGACAAAGTTTCCAGATTTAGTGGATCATAGCATATTAAATTGATGTATAAAGATCACAAAAAAATCATTACCAAGAAATATTCAAATGAAATTTGAAAAAAGACAAAGTTGCTACAATTTAAAAGGGTATGAGATATTTATAAAACCTAGATTTAGGACTAAAATGTTGGAGCGCTGTGTTTCTGTATATGGAGTCGGGATATGGAACAGTCTGGAATACGTAATGAAAGAGGTCAAATCAATTATAATGTTTAAACAGAATGTAAAAAACTATATGTTAAGAAATTATATGGAATAATCTTGGGTGTATTTTTTTATTTTAATTTAGTTTTTTCTGTATTGATCAGCAATGATTTATAGCTAATGTGTTGAAACTGTATTCAAGGGTTGTTAGCAAATTAGTGGCAAGCTGCTTGGCAGCTGTCTTAGTAATTTTTGTTAGTGAGTATATTTTTACTTTTTGCTAATGGTGTGAATGGGGCAGATTACATATAAGATTTTCTTCTATCTGCTCCTTTTCATTTAAGTATTGTAAGTTGCATTCGTTTTTTTATTATCTTGTAAAGTTACTGTTTTTTAAATGAAATTTAAAAAAACTGTTTTACTTCCCTCACAACATTCAGCACCTTTGAACATTTAAACTCTGATGTTGTAGAAATGATAAAACTGTTTTAGGGTTTAGTATAGCAATGTCATGCATAGTTTTTTTAATCATGAGTTTATCTGTAAACTCAAAACAACGATTCAACCTGGAATTCACATAACAAATCCATTTTTATTGTCAGACTCCTGCACAAACGCTCCTGTCTCCTCTGCAGTGAGAACACTGACAGCTGAGGACGGAAGTGGAGACGGTAAGAACCAACAGCATCTAGATATTCACTTTTTCTTTGACTTGATTCTCTTTAAGCTATGTTAGTGTTTTCTTTAATTCTTCATTATAACTTAAGATTTACTTTAGTTATGAGCTCTACTGCCTGTGTGTGTTTTATGATAGCTCCCTCTGCTCAGCCACCCATCCCTGTGACCCCTGTGCCTCTGTCTGAACGGGACATCAACAGCTGGAACTGTTCCCAGCACCAAAATCTGGGGATGAAGATGGAGCTGCAAGATCTTGGGCTGTGGTCTGGCTCTCGTCCTGTGTGGAACATTGCAAATGCAGTTTCTCTGTGGCGTCTTCCTCCTCAGCCTGAGCTTGTCGACACAGTGGCTGTGCTCCCATCGCCAAACGTCTTTCAGCTCCACCCGTTTTTCATCTGGAAGCCAGAAAGCAAAATCATGGCCAGGCTGAGAAACACCTACCTCCTGCCATGTTTCCATGGATGTCTTCATCCACACGTGGTGTCTACTGGTGTGGGAAGACCTGGAGTGATTGTCGGCAGCAGTGGACAATATTACATCCAGGGTGCGAATTACACAGAGGCTTCCGGGGGAGCCCACTAAGACGGGGGGGTGTCCCTGAAATGCCTAGAAACGGCCCTGGGTGTGGGACTGAGTTTTGAGGGTGATCTGAATTGTATCAAATAAATAAATATTACATACTTATAAATTATTATTGTAACGTTACAAACGTGTAACTTTTCAAGCACTTTGGGTTTTTTTTATGCGACTATTTTCCTGTCCTGTCTGTGTCTTAGCTGCATCTCCTCTCAATCCTCCAGAAAAACTGCTGCATGGCTTCTTCATTTTCAACTAATGAGTTACTTGAAATTAGCAGATCAGAAAGATCTGTCAACCGCAAAAATAGCGGAATGTGCGCTGTGCGGCCGCGCCAGTGAGGTGACGTCACCGAAGCACGGGAGCTGCAGCAGCGGAGCGCGTCAGGCACAAATGAAAGAGAAAATATGAGCAAACATGAACGACCGTGTGTTAATTATGTTTTTTTTGGTGGCGCCACTTTGAGAATGTTACTGTGGCCGTGCGCAGGACACAGCTGCCCGGCGGAGCGCATCAGTAATCAGCGCTCTGCCGCTCTCCATCCTCTCCGCCCAAAAACAGACCCGCTACGCTGAGAGTTCAAATAAATAATGTAATATATGTAGGAACTGGATCTTTGTTCGGGCTCCCCCTGGGTGTGTAAGTTGAGGGCTTCCAGGGGAGCCCGGCGCCCTTTCAGGGGAGCCGGGCTCCCTTTAGCTCCCCCGTAATTCGAACCCTGATTACATCTTATCTTCCTGGCTTTGCTGCAAAGCTTGTAGGAAATACTGGTTTGCCGACAGTCCTCGATGGCTGGAGAAGCTGCTTGGGCGATTTACCAACCTTCTGCCTGCAATCCTGATCTACAAAAAGACCATCTGCAAGTCTGTGATGGACGAGCTCAGACGCACGGGCAAGTCACCGACAGACATGGCCAACCAAGTGAATGAGCTCATTTGGCATATCTGCAGGCCATAGAGAGCATCTGGGATTCTGAGTCTGGAGTCAATGGACAGAAGACCATTGGGCAGTTTGTGAGGGAAGACAACACAGCTCATCAGTTTAGCCATTATGAAGACCAAAAGGGCTGGTGTGGGGTTTCTGTGTCCGCTGATTGTTTGCTGGAAGAGTACAGGCGTCAGGAACCAGCTCTTACCAGACTCCTCCAAGGCACATTCGGACAGGTCTTTAGGTCTGATCACACCAGGAAGGTTGCTCAGAAAGTCACTCTGACATCTGGGATTATGTCCGGCTATGCGGTCATGAATGAGAACTGGTTGAACATTTCTTGGGTGATGGTTCAGTCCGAGACTGAGAGGTCCTTGCAGCCCATGTACCAGGGGATGGCAGAGAGGAAGCTGGAGTTGAAAAGGCAAGCTTCCACTGGGTGGACAGGTAAGAACAACTTTTTTTATTCACTGCTTTTAAAATGCCTGAAAAATGCTTTACACCAGTGGGAAAACAAAACATAGGTCGTTATTAGTTTTATTTTGAGGAAATGTACGATAATGTTCAGAACGTTTAAATATGATGAGAAAAACTAAAAAGAAAATGACAGAATTTAAATTTGATGAGTTGGGTGTAGAGATGGTGGCCAGCCTCTTCACAGATGAAGAACCTCCAAGAAATCTGCAACACAGGAAAAAAATAATAAAGCACTGATTAAAAACATTTTTGTTTATATTCATTTTTCTTCATCCTTTTGTGTCTCCAGGGATTGCTGTGCCTCCTTCAGGATCCCAGAAAGCATCCCTGGTGAACACCTGCAGTGGGATGCCTGGAAAAGCACCCCTCCATCATCATGAAAGCTACCTCTGGGCCCCTGACAAGTACCTGTGCTTCAAGGTCCTTTTATAATCCAGACATCTTGCTGAAGCTGGACTTGTTCCATTGCCTGAGACAGTTTTCACGTTAGTACACATCTGAGCATCACCCCCTCTACAGCTCTTTCTGTCAACTCCTCTCTGCTGCCTTCAGGAGGACCTGAAGAAGCTGAAGGCAGCCTATGAGTTCTGTGGTATCAGTCCAGCAAATCCTACTAAACAACACACACGAGAGCCCTGCAGGACCAAAATACCACAACCTCTGGAGCTTCTTGACAGGGTGGAGAAGGTCATGAAGCATTTTTATCTGGCCAAAGATCCTAGTGATGTGCCATTGTTCCAGCCTTCCATGCTAAAGATGTGGCGCACCCAGAGAGTACATATTCTACGTGGATGCCTCAGTGACCCTGAACTCAAACAGGGCGTTATGTTCAGGTATGGTGGAACACTACAGCTGAACCATGTCCCAGGTGAAGGTGCAAAAGTCCCCATTTGGATCCCTGTCAGAGGTACATCACAGCAAGAGGGGTACCATTTCCATCAGGCCCAGTGGATTACAGGTACTCTGGTCTCCACCGAGTTGTTCCAGGCACAGGGAATGACCGGCATGGCTCGCTGGAACTATCAGCGACTGGTGGACCTGAAGCAGCCAGGAGTCGTCCTTCCTGCTGTGCTTGATCCAGCACTGATTAGTGAGATAAACTGCTCATCAAAGAGAGTAAGTATCCTGTACTCTCCACCTCTGACAGGGACACTGGAGGGAGGTTTGGACTTGACTACACAGAGCCAGGCTGCAGACTGGTGCTGCTTGACTGGGACCAACACAGGACTGTGAAAAGGGAAACATCTACTCACGTTCAACAATTACCCACACAATTGTTGGACTCAGTCCGAGGCCAAACTCTAGATTTAGCCCCAACCACCAGCTCCACCTTATCAGCAGGCATGGCATCAGCATCACCTCCTTCAGCAGCACTCACTCTCTCCTGTACTGTACCTCTGATGCAGGAGACCCAGTCCACAATCATCCAGGACCTGAAAGCCAAAACTGGTAAGTGTGATTGCCAGCACATATGAGATTTATTTTAAAATTGAGAAAAAATAAACATGTTGATCCATGATTACTGTGTTTCAGACGTTTCTCTTGCTCCACCTTTGCCGATGAGATCCTCTCCAAGTGGTGCCCGTGTTATTCCCATAAAAACAGGTGGCCAGGTCTTTGTGCTGGACCACACTCGCTGGACTTCATCCATGAAAGAGGTCATTGATGGGCTGCTGCAGGAGTATGCCAGTGTTGTTCTGCAGGCTGCTACAGATCCCAACAGCATGCTTCATCCCACGACCAGGACGCACATTTCCCGGTATGTGAAACATCTGGCAAAGCTCATGAACACTAGCTCATCATTGAACACGAGTCCAGAAAAACTCAGAGACTCAAACTCTCTGGTGTTTAACCGAGGGCAGCGAGTCAGCTCATGTCCCTGTGGTCACCATCATTGAGCCAGCCACCTTCAACCCACCTGCACCTGCTGCATCAACTCCAGTTACCCAAGACGTCATTGAGAAGATTGTGGAAGGCTGTTTGAGTAAGCGGCAACAGCAGCAAGAGTAGAAGAAAAGGCAGACCAAGACCTGTCTGTCATGTGGACAGCCCAAGTCTCGGTATGAGACGGATGGCTGCATCTCCATCCACTTGTTTCACCAGCAAGGGCCTGTGCGCTACTTCTGCTGCTCAACAAAGGTGCATGAAACGTATGCTGCTGAAGGACTGTCAAACACAAAAATGTCCTTTGAAGAATTTTCTACAACAGAATTCTTCCAGAGACAGCTCCAGGCAACAAAACATACATATTTTTGGGGATATTTTGTGTTATTTTTGTTGTTTAATATACTTTCTTGATTTTTTTGAACACTACATGTAAAGTAAAAGTAAAAATAAATATTTTATTTTTGTTGTTTAATATATTGTCTTGTTTTTTTAACCCTAACCCTTAAATCTGAATATAAACACCACACAGCTCTGTGTTTAGAAGGTCAAAGGTCAACTTAAATACCCAGATATGAACAAAACTGCTGCTTTATGGCCGTGTAGCATCACACACAACACGCCCCATTGTTACACATAAATCCCTTAAGAAAACAAGTCAGTAACAGTCATTTAGAGGCACAAACACACAAGAGCTGTTTGATGAAACAGTTCTGATTTTTTTATTTTTACATGACTAAACCTCTAAAATGGTGATTTTGAACAAGGAAACATTTACAGAAGTTTATTTCGATTTAATTCACAGCAATTAAAATAATAAGAAGCAGTTTCAGTTCCTGAAGACTGAATTTTGGATTTAGTAATTAAAACATTTAGTTTAAATGGATGAAATCAGAGCATCAGAAGAGAAATCATGATTTCTTTTTGATTTTACTAATTTATCTTCATGAAGAACATAAAGCAGCAGAAATCATTTATAACCAGCTTGTATGAAGGAATAATTCATAGTTAATTGTGACAAAGGACAATCAAAAGCACACCTGGTTGCTGGTTTCTGTGATTTGGGGAAATCCTGAGAAATGAAATGAATTTACATGGTTTTCTTTTTCTGCCACTTGAGGGCGCCAGAGCTGAGTTTTACTTCAACTTTAGTTCATTGTTTAAATTAAACTGTCTGCTGATTTTAATGAAACATCAAAACCTGAATGGGCAGTAAGAATCAGAGTTGATCCAATTCATGCTTTTAACTAGATCTGTGCACGTATTTTAAAGAAACCTGACTTGTTCCTGCACCTTTCAGTTGGGATTATTGTTTTGTTTTATGCTCAGAAACTCAATAAATGCAAGCAGCAGAACAGAAACGGCTGCACTAACCTGCTAACGCAAAAGTGTTCAAATACTGAGGGATTTTATTTGATTTAAAGGAACGCCCAGCTGGCATCAGCGGCATAAATGTATGGATATCTGGATCACCTTCTGATTATTCTGGAATACAAATCCAAACCCTAAAGGAGTAATCTGAGCCTAACATACAGCCTGGAAACAGGAACAGTCTAGATTTAAGGTCGTCTATCTGGTTTTCCAAGTATTGAACTTTTATAAATTAGGAAAAAACTGTAATATTAACTTTAATTATCCAGACTTTTGTAACTTTTAAATAAAACAAACATTTATTCTACAAACCGAAATAGCAACATGTAAAATAATTAAAAATACACTTAAAAAAATGTCCATAAAATTCTTTTACACCTTTGTTTCCTGTTTATTAAAAACAATACATTTTTCTAGATGAATATTTCTGATTGTTGACAGATTCAGTTAAAAACAAGGAAGGCTCGCATTTAGTAATGATGAATCAAACTCTTCCATTAAACCAGATTTTTGTTTACAGCGTTCCTCCTTTGGTTCCGTGTTTTTCCAGCGGTACAAAGCCGGCGTGTCGTCGTGTTACCAAGACCCACAAAAGCAAAACAATCAAAAACTTCTCGTCTCTTTGGTGCGACTGCTCCTCGGTTCGGCTTCAGAAAACATTCAGAATGTTTGTCTTAAAAAATAAGATTCAAATAAAAAAGATCAATCAGGTAAAATGACACAATCCTTTGGCCATAAGACACCACACCTCTCCGACACGGGCAGAGTTCAAACTGGAGTTTGTCCAGCATCATTTTACAATATTTACACACTTCTAGAAACGTCTGCAGCAAAAATAACGACTATTATAGCTTCTACTATAAATATGGAATACAGGCTTTCATAGCAGTACTTTGGGTCCAACGTGTAATATTTACGTCTTTACATTTAGATCCTTTAGGTGATCACGTCTTAAAGGGAAGCTCTGCCTCATGACTGATGTGAGCGGATAAGAGTCAAAGCTAATTCTCTCTTCATGAAGTTCTTCTAATATTTATAGAAATGATAAAAACTGGACTTCAGTGGAAGATGGAACCCGTGACGGTGAAGAAGACTGCTTAGACTTGGAGCAGTTTGGGCAGACCGTCCTCAGAGGGATCAAACCTGCAGGACAAAGAGCTCCCGTCAGTGTTTGTGAGTTTACTATTAATAAAGTTACTCTGCAGAGCGTCCAAAACAATAAAACACTTAAACGTCTGAATCATCTGCCACCTTAAGGCCAGTTTATGCTGAGAAATGCTGGAGTTATGGGGGATTTTTAACTTAAACATCAGATGTTTTAAGAGGAAAAATGCCTGACCATGACGTCCATCCTTTATTGATGTCATTATGAGTCAAATCCACCAGAACCTGGTGGGAATAAAACACATCCTTCATATTTTTGAGCTCAAAAACAAGCAGATTTCTGTTGAAGAACAAAACAAATTGTGCAGCTTTCCCAGAAGGCCTTTGTTCTTGGAGAGAAGACTTCCTCCGTTTTTAACAGCAACATCCAGAGTCCGTCTCTGGAGCTCCATGATGGGAACGTTGAACTCAAACCCGAGCAGAAAAACAAACATTCAGCTCAAACAGCAAATCCAGTAATAATCTGTCTCATCAGAAAGTCTGTTAACTAAAATCTTGACCTCATCACAGGAACAAATGGAGGTGTTCTGCTGTTATTGTTCATCCATCTCTGACGTTTACCTGCTGCAGGATGACCTGCTGCCTGTTGCAGCTGACGCACATCCTGCAGTGAAGAGGCGGAGCTTCCTGCTCAGGTCACTTGAACTTCATAGAGCTGCAGAACATCATGGAGACATGAGGGACTTATGCTTGTCATGATCTGAATGTTCAATCATCTTTATGCTCATGTAGCAGGATGATGTCACACACCTGCTTTCAATGAACTGATTACATAAAAAATGAAGTTTTGGTGACTGGATGTAAATAATAAAGTCCATGTGGACGACTGAAACATTGATTTGAGTTAAAATGAGTGAAACAAGATGTTTTCTACAATCCAGATTGATAGGACCCAAACAATCACTTTCATCTGTTCATCAGAACATGACGTTTATTAGTTTTACTGAACAAATCAAATCTGAAGCAGAACAGGCAGGTGGGCGTGCGAAGTGTGCATCGAGGAGTAGTCTGTGGATGTAGTTTGTTATTGTTGGGTTATTGTCTGAAACTGTTATTATTGTGTGTGTGTGTGTGTGTGTGTGTGTGTGTGTGTGTGTGTGTGTGTGTGTGTGTGTGTCAGTTGGTATTATAATCTTTTTTGGTTTTCTTCTTTGATTCTTTGGGGATTTAGTTTTTGCCAATAGTATAACGCTGCAGACCCGGAGACGCCAGTTTCAGCCCGACGCCACTTTCAGCCCGACGCCACTTTCAGGCTTCTACCCTTTTTGAGACAGCGACCTCTAATGGACAGATGTTTAACAGCAACCACACCAGATTCAGGCCGACGCCACTTTCAGGCTTCTACCCTTCTGTCAAGGCCGTATCTACGGACACCGAGGTCCGGACCTCGGTATTTTTCTGCAGAATATTTAAAAAACAAAATCTCAAACAGCCTATGACGGGGGAGGCGCTACAACAACGCGAGGCAGCCGAACTTAATGTTTATGATCATAGCCGCGGGAACATATTTTCAGCAGGGGGTGCTGAAAAACAAAAGCTCAGCTGCGCTCAACTGCAGCCTACGTGTAGCATAGGCATTGATATGAGTCTCATTATTAGAAAGAAGACACCCTCCAACAGTCTTGAAGCGCTGCTTATAAACCTACGACTCCTGTCTGCAGTTGACCAATGAAAACACACCTTTGAGACGCCGCAGCAGCAAGACTCCGCCTCTCTGAGTTTCCGTTTCAATTAATGTTTAAAATGCGAATTATAAACTACACCCAGTTTTTATTTTTGTTAATAGCCCAAATAAAACCGAAGTTATACTAAAATAACTAAGAATGGGTTCAGTAGCGTTTTGTTGCTGCAGGGACTGAGGATGGCTGCTATGGGATGCCAAGTGTAAATAGCTGGTGCAAAATATTTTGCAGACATTTTTTTGATATTTAGCTCATTTTTCCTACATTTAGCAACTTTCACCACATTAAAAATTATGTTTAAATGTCACATAATTTCATCTAATCTAAATGTTAAATATAAAGTTAAATGTTAAATCTAAATCTAAATCAGAATGTTAAATCTAAGTGTTAAATATAAATCTAAATGCTAAATCTAAACCAAAATCTAAATGCTAAGCATAAATGTTAAATCTAAATGTAAATCCAAATGTTAAATCTAAATCTAAATGTTAAATGTAAATGTTAAATCTAAATCTAAATGTTAGGTCTAAATGTAAATGTTAAATCTAAATGTAAAAGTTAAATCTAAATCTAAAACTAAATGTTAAATCTAAATCTAAATGTTAAATGTAAATGTTTAATATAAATCTAAATGTTAAGTCTAAATCTAAATTTAAATGTTAAATCTAAATGTAAAAGTTAAATGTAAAAGTTAAATATATATCTAAATGTTTAATGTAAATCTAAATGTTAAATCTAAATCTAAATGTTAAATGTATATCTAAATGTTAAATCTAAACCTAAATGTTAAATCTGTGAGCTAAATCTTTCAGTTATATGCAAATTAGCCATGTGTGGGCACGCCCACAACAAAGGTTGGCCAATGTGCTCTTACAGTTGTTAAGATGCCCAATGTAGCGCAGCACAGCCAGTGTCCAGCATGAAAAAAAGTGGGGTGAAAGTGAGCACAATTGGCCAACCTTTGTTGTGGGTGCACCCACACAAGGCTAATTTGCATATAACTGAAAGATTTAGCTCACAGATTTAGATTTAACATTTAGGTTTAGATTTAACATTTACATTTAGATTTAACATTTAGGTTTAGATTTAGCGTTTAGATTTAGATTTAACATTTAGATTTAGATATAATGTTTAGATTTAGATTTAACATTTAGATTTAGATTTAACATTTAGGTTTAGATTTAACGTTTAGATTTAGATTTAACATTTAGATTTAGATTTAACATTTAGATTTAACATTCTGATTTAGATTTAGATTTAACATTTAAGTTTAGATATAACATTTAGATTATCTGAAATTATGTGACATTTAAACATTATTTTAAATGTGATAAAAGTTGCTAAATGTAGGAAAAATTAGCTAAATATAAAAAAAATGTCTGCTAAATAATTTGGACTAGCAATTTACACTTGGCATCCCATAGGCTGCTGCGCGATCTGACAGCAGGTGTCAAAAGGGCTGATGCGCTGTCACGGAGCGGAGTAACCACACTGAGACAGACATTTACGGCAAAACTTTAGATATTGGAGCGGTCTGTGACAGATAGATAGTTACTTCTCTGTAGTTTAGTGGTTTTTTTTATGTATAAAGGAAGATGAGAAGGACAGATGTCCAGCAGACAGATCAGCTTCAAAACTCCGTCAGAAGCCCAGGGCCGTTTAGAGGCATTTGGGGGCCAAGGCAAAATAGACTTGAGCCCCCCCCACTCGCCCGCCCCCGCAGAGCTTGCAGAAAAAAAGTTTTAACACGTAACACCTGGGTTCATTTAGTAGTCTGTACCATAGATATCATATATATCGCTAGATGCCTTACCCGCGCTCTTCGTCGATTGGACGAACATCCCTACGCGGAGGCCATCTTACCTCGGACAGCTGCCCCCTTTCGTAACATTGGTGTCAATGGTGCATGTACTATTTAAATAACTCTAACTTGCTCAATTTTTAACCGAATTTCAAACGGTTTGATTTGTTTTAAACGCCAAAGATGTGGCTGTGAAATATGACGGATTTGGCCCGTTAATTTAAAAATGTTAAAGTGTGTCATATCAAGCCTGTGTGTTATAAGGATTGTAATAATGCAACCCGCTTGTAAATCCGTTAATATTTAGTCAAGTTAAGAGTGTTTTTGTTAAAGTTGTTCACTCACCTTCCATCTGATACCATTGAGAACGGAACGTAAGCTGTCCGAGGTAAGATGGTAAATGTTTTGTAAAAAATCAACCAGCTTAAGTTTGTACTTATCAAACATGCAGACCTGCCAACCTGTAAGCAATTTTGCATCTAAATACGCTGGTACGACTCACCCCTCTAAACTACGCAAAAAGCTGCGGACACGTGAGTTCTGTAGCAAATGTGCACGTGTGGTACTCATGTGTGACAACACGACTCGGCAGCGTGGTGAAGAAGTTTAAGCCAATCGTAGAAAAGCGGAGAAAAACAATTCTGCCTAGCCTATAGCAGGGTAACACCCCCGACCCTCCTCCCTGCTTCATCCTGCCCGCTGCCTCTCTCTCCGTGCTCCGGTCCGCACTCGCTGCTGTTCTTGTGTTTAAAAAGGTAAACTATCTCTCTGTGTGTGTGCGCGTGCGTGTGTGTCAGCAGACTGCCTCCTTCAGCTCCAACATCTGATTAGAGCAAATCAACACTTAGAGTAGTCAAATTAATAGTAAACATTATGAGCAGTGCACTACCCCAAAATATGCATCATCTCAAAGTTGCTTGTTGATGTGATTATCTATCTCTTACTCAAGAACAAAAGATAAAATTATCACAAAAACTAAACAAGACGTACCAGACAAAGCTGAAGTTGGTTCTATTTTTTTGTTTTAGAGTCAGAAATTGCAATTCCAACCAGTTTACTCAGAGCATCTTTCCTCTGCTCTAAGTATAAAACTACAACGCTTAGACTCTTCAAACATGGACTAGAGTTTTTCTGAACTAATAGTAAATCCTTAAGACAGTTGATGATGTTTGAAACATTAGTTTGATTTGTGAAAGTTCAAAGAAAGCACATTTCAGCACTTTTTTTGCGTCTACCAGTGACACTGGAAAAGTTAGAATCTGGTGCAAAAATTGAGACTCATCCCATTCAAATCCAGATATTTCAGCCTTTATTTGTTATAATTGTGATGATTATGGCTACAGCTGATGAAAACCCCACATTCAACATCTCAGACAATTAGAATATTGTGAAAAGGTTCAATATTCTAGACTCAAAGTGTCACACTCTAATCAGCTGATGAATCCAAAACACCTGCAATGGGTTCCTGAGCCTTTAGATGGTCTCTCAGTCTGAGCTGTATTACTGACATAAGTGGACTTTTACACCAGATTCTCATTTTTGAGTTTCACCTGTAGACCACATTAGAACTGGCTCTGCTAAAAATTACAATACTTAGATTCTTCAAACATTAACTATATTAGATTAATAACAGAGTCCTTAAAGAACAGTTTGTGATTGATGAAACCTTTATTTTATTTGTGACAGTTCAAAAAATGCAGATTTCAGAACTTTATTGCACTTGACCCAACTTAGGTCTGGTCTAGTGTAAAAACTACAACACCTAGACTCTTCAAACCTGGATTAGATTATGCTACATTAACAGCAGAATCCATAAATTCCAGGTGGTAATTTGTGAAAACTTTAGTTCAAAGAAGGCCACTTTCTTCTTTTATTTTATTATGAGTTTGGATTATCATATTAGTAACATATTTTTCAGCTCTAGGTTGATGTTTATGAACAGTACATTTATTTCAAGAGTTCTGATTGGTCACCCATGAAGTAAAACATTTTACATTTTATAATTACAGCAGATTAAAGAAACTGGGATGGAAAAATTTGTAGGAATTGACCTTTCTGAGTTGGAAACTAAAAAAGGAACCAACAACAAGTAAAACAAATTACCAAATGAATGAGGAAAAAAATGAATCAGAATATTACATTCTTAAAAACAAACATATTGCAATATACAAAAAAATCATTACCATTACATATTTTTATTAATTTTGATTAAGTATTGAAATATTGGAGTTGCAAAAGTCCGCGATAAAAAGCTGCACAAGTGCTACTCAAAAAGTTTTGACATGGTTGGCAGGTCTGTTATTTAAAATAAGGTCATTTTTGCAAAGATCAAGGATGCAACAGTTATTGATTGATTAATTTTATCATTAATGCCTTGGTTTGTGTTGATCATAAAGGAAATATATACCAATGTATAGATACTGATTAATATTTAATATTGTTTTCCCCTCCACTTTTCATTTGTAGCTTTTCAGCTTTTAAATCTTTACAATAGTCACAGAAAGGTGTGAATTGGATAAATATTTTAAAATCTAATAGTTTTGTATAGCTGAAAGGCTCCGTGTTGTTGCTTTTTTCCTTGTAAATCCTACAAAAATCTAATATTTCTCACATTTCCTTTGCAGGTGAAAATGCAGAAGAAATGTAGCTTTTATCCAGAGAAACTCTGTGTGGTTTTGCAGGAGCCGTTAGCTGAAGCCAAACGCATTAAAGATGATCCCAGCCTGCAGGACAAGTCGGCGCCAACGAGGCAGGACCTTGTCCATCAAAATGCTTTGGCCGTCGTCCGTCAGAGAGGTGGGGACGTCACTGACCACACAGAGTTCGTGGGAGACTACATCCTACAGTTTGGCAAGTACAAAGGGAAGTCATTTGCAGGGCCATGGTAAAGTCAGCCTACTGACTTTTGTTAAGTATGCCCTCAGTTTTAAAGAGATCCATCCATCCTCAGCTATGAAGCAAGTGGAGCAGGTGCTGCAACAGTTTCCTCTGATGATGATCAGCTGGTTGGTTTTGGAACTCGAGCAAAGAGCACATGGAAGGAAATCTGGGACTCTCGAGCAGATGACTACTCTGATTTCATCATGAAGAAAACCTGCCTTCCTGGGACAAAAATGAATAAACAGCAGTCTGCATCTTGTCCTCCACCTGCAGAGCTTCAACCATGTGTGCCACCTAAAACTTTACGTATGCAAAAAGACATTTTTATATATCTAAATTTAAGACTTTTTATATTGGTCTTCAGTTAATCTTTCCACTCTTTTTTGTGTTCTAATTTGTGATACAGGGGGCAAAGCCGAAAGTTCCCCTCAGCTCTACTCCTATGCTCCAGGGTGCATGGTTCACGGTTGGGCCCTGCCGAGTTGGTGCAGCATGGAGCAGCCGCCACCGATCTCCTTCACCTAGCCTGCCGTTGTCCAACCGTTTCAACGCATTGGAGCTGGACTTTCCTCCCCTGCCAGCCCCGGGGCGTAGCTCCGCAAGTCCGCAGCCTAATCCCTCCCAGCCGCTGCGGGACCAGCAGTCGGACGCCAGCAGCCTTCCACATCGCGCTAATCCCAGGACTGCAGCCAGAACCTGTCGAGGAGCAGTTCATCTCGTCCCAAAACAACCAAAAAGGCCCTTGGCGCCAACCACCCATTGTTGCAGTCCCGGGCAAGCTCCGCCCAACATCCAGCAGGTCCTGGAAAGATCCTCTGCCCAGCTTCAACCGGTAGACCCACCACCCACCATGCTCATCATTGGGGACTCCATCATCCAAACCGTGAGGATGAGAGGAGCCCTGACTCTCTGTTTTCCTGGAGCTACGGTGATGGACATCACAGAGCAGATCCCGGACCTCATCCAGAGTCACTCAGCAGTGAGTAAAATTATCATCCACGCTGGTACCTACAACATCCGCATGCAGCAGTCAGAACTCCTCAAGCGTGATTTTATCCACCTTTTTAATCTTTTAAAAAACACACGTGTTTGTCTTTATTTCTGGCCCTACTCCCACCATCGGCAGAGGAATTGGCCGTTTTAGCAGACTTTTATCTCTGAGCACTTGGCTTTCCTCTGTGACCGTGTTGCATAATATTGGTTTTATAGACAGTTTTAACCTTTTCTGGGGCAGGAGGCATTTGTTTGGAGCAGATGGGCTTCATCTTAATAGACAGGGGACCTGCACACTAGCTATGAGCCTTTAAGTTTTTTCCAACTAATCAAAATTTCCCCTGTGTTTTTTCCTTTTTTTATTTCCCAGGTGCAAATGTTTGCTCCCAACATCGACCAGATGCACGTGGCGAATCAGCTGAAGGGGGAACCATCTCCGGAGAAGAGAAATGTGCTGGTGGAGAGCGCGTGGCTGGCCTGTGGAAATATCAAGGATCTGACTGAACTTAGTGCTGAAAACCACGATGCTGTCATCTTCCCAGGTTTGATCATGATGTCACCGTCCTAAACTTGGCTCCTGCTTTTTATTTTCTTATAGAAACAGATCAGGTGCTCCAGTAAAACGTTGTTCCCTCTTGTGTTTTTGCCATTTTCAGGCAGTTTTGGGGCAGCTAAGAACCTCTGCATGTGGGCGGTGCAGGGCAAAGACTGTACGATAAATGACCAGGTGAGAGCAGCTCTGCAGGCGTTTCACAGCAAAGGCAAACCCATCGGACTCTGCTGCATCTCACCTGTCCTGGCTGCCAAGGCGTTCCCCGGGTGTGAGGTCACCGTCGGCATCGAGAACGACAGCAAGTGAGTCAAACCAGTTTAAGCGTGTTTGAAGGATCTTCTAGAAAATATCTAAAATAAAACTTTGTTCTTGTATCTCAGGTATCCAGATACTGCCAACACTGCCGCAGCCATCAACCAGCTGGGCTGCAAACACGTGAGCAAGAGTGTCGCTGAGAGCCACGTGGATGAGAAGAACAAGCTGGTCACCACCTGTGCCTTCATGTGCGACGCTCCGATCCACGACATCTTTGATGGAATCGGATCGATGGTGCAGGGCGTACTGAAACTGACCTGAGATGAAGAGAACTCTAGAAATATGAAGCTTTATTGTAGCAGAGAAAAGAAATACCTACAGATACTCCTTAAACATGTGATGTTGTGGTAGCTCTGACATCTACATGGTGTGATTTTCTGGTTTATCTAACATAATTCTCACACTGATGCATTGACTCGTCACTTTTCATCCAGATTTAGAGAATTTCTAAACTTAACCTCACAGTACATCTTGTTGAAGCTGGGCAGGCTGTCTACTGTTTGTACTACTGTTGGCTAGCTGCCGATAGCTCGATTTAATCTTGTTGTACACAGATAATTGAAATAGATCTATTGGGTTTTAGTAGTTAAGTAGTTTGTAGTTGAAGTTGTTTTGTCTTTCCGTTATCTAGACTAACTATGTTGTTAAAATCAATTTAAAACTCAGTAATTTTTGAGGAATCTACAGGATTAGCTTATAAATGCTGTATTAACTGATTGTCTCCAGCAGAGGGCGGAAAAATCCTTACTCTCGAAAGCCACATTGAGTTCTTGTGTTTCCATCAGGTTGACCTAAATAAAACAATTAAACCCCTTATAGACAGAGACTGTGTCCATCAATCAAATCAAACAACAGATTAAAAGTAATTAAAATAAGTTTATTTAGGCAAAGAAACTTTGTAGTCTTTTTAATTACAAATTTTTACAAGCAAATAAATCTCATTATGTGACAAACATAGTCAAAACACACACTTATTTTTCATTTAAATTGAAGTACAAAATATGTGTGATTCAGCAGTTTTAATGACAGCAAATAAGCTACTTAAAAAACACACGGAGTCTTTAGGTAATCAAATAAAGAAGATCTAAACAAAGAAAATGATATTAAAGATCGAATGGTTAAAGGTAACTTATTCCACTCCAAAGGAGCCTCATATTGGTAGGCTCTACGTCCTCCCGCTTTAAAAACACAAAGCACTGTAAAGAAAAGAAATGGAGTAGTTCTCAAAGAGAATCTAGATGTTGCAGAAATTAATAATTGTTTTAAATAAAGAAGGAAGTCCAATGAAATTTGCCCTTAGGAGGACTGTAGCCAACTTAGTTAATCTATTAATACACACACACACACATGCATATGTGTAGCCACATTGAAGCTACAGCTGTGCTGGGGTGCACTGACAGAAGCGAGGCTGCTGTACACAATTTACAGATAAACTAGACTATAATAATTGCTTTATTGTTTTGAACAATAATAATAAGTATTATTATTATTATTTACATGCTGAAGTCCATTCATTTTTCTCTGCTTATCCAGGATCAGGTCGCAGGGGCAGCAGCCTAAGCAGAGAGGCCCAGACTTCCCTCTCCCCAGCCACTTGGGCCAGCTCCTCCGGGGGAATCTGAAGACGTTCCCTGTCCAGCTGAGAAACATAGTCCCTCCAGCGTGTCCTGGGTCTTCTTTTAGACCTCCTTCCAGTTGGACATGCCTGAAAAACTCACCAAGGAGGCGTCCAGGAGGCATCCTAAGCAGAGCCACCTCAGCTGGCTCCTCTCGATGCTACATGCAAAAGTTTATTAAGTTGTTTTTTGCCCATTAACTTTGATTTGAACTCAGCTCATCTGTTACTATAAAATATATTTTTTAATCCCCAGTTTATAACCAGATACTTTTTTGTTTTATTTTAATAGCCAAACATGATGTTTTTAATTTGACCCTTATTACAATCTTATTGTTTTTATTTGTATTTAAGATGGTGAGTTACAATCAGGGAGGAACCTAAAATCAATTCACTTTATTTATATAGCACCAATTTACAGGTTTTATTTGTGTCACAATTCCAACCCCTCCTCCTTAATCCGGGCTTGGGACCGGCAGAAGTGACCCAATAGGGACACTCTGGCGGAGTTAGTTTTTTTTTTTTTTGTTTGTTTGTTTTGTTTTTGTTTTGTTTTTTCCATTTCAAATTAGATTTCTTAAATAGCGCCAATTTACAACACAAATAATCTCAAGGTCATTTACAAAGCAAACGTTCCAATTGAATGCATTAAACAGTGCATTGAGTTCAGTTTATTATTCCAATTAGTTAAGTTTCCTACCTAAGGAAACCCAGCAGATTGCATCGAGTCACTGACTTTTATAAATGACCTACCAACAGACGAGGTCCAAAGTGCTGCAAACTAAACAGAAAAGCACACAAACAATTAGAACAAGTAACCATTAAAACCAGCAAACAGTGTCAGTGACCTTACAGCAATCCCTCATACTGAGTGAGCATGTAGTAACAGTGGAGAGAAAAACTCCCTTTTAACAGGAAGAAACCTCTAGCAGAACCTGGCTCAGTATGGGCGGCCGTCTGCCACGACCGACTGGGGGTTTGAGACGACAGAGCAGAAGAACAGGCGTTTTCACATCTGGGTCGGCACTGACCAGCCCTGGTAGGGTATACTGTGTTCACATCTGGGTAATATGTTTGTATTCCGTGCTCAGCTGATGATGTTTTTTGCACATGCTCTTCGGCGGTCCGCTCCGTGCGGAGCCGACCCAACACAACCAGTACCGACTGATTGGCCGGCTGAAGTTCACATTAGTGATGTGACGTTCACGAACGACTTAAATCTTTGAACAAATCATCAAAGTGAACGATGAGAGTCGAGTCTTTGTAGAGAACCGTTGTCTCCCTAGTAACGCGCCCCCCCTTACGGACATTGGTGGAATGCTAACAACCCCCCCTCCGCCTCCTTCTCACGTGTTGTCATGCACGTCAGCGGAACGCCTCACCCCTGCCCCCTCACGGACATCGCTACATTCAAAAGAGCCAGTTTTTGAACGGCTTTTTGAGGTAATGAACGCTTCCCTTCAAAGAGTCATAAGTCCCATCACTAGTTCACGCCTACCTATAAAGGGAGCCTCTGATTGGTGGATGGAATGAGCCAGTGGAGGCTTCCTGCATGTGCATTTTATTATCAGTCTACGTGCGGTGGGGTAAACATCTTCTCTCACTGCTGCTCGGACCTTCCGCTCCAGCCGCGGCAGCGCGAGGACAGACTGCTGTGAGGAGCACACAGCACTCAGTGAGAGAGAGCAGGAAGCAGTGTGCTTATATCAGAATTTCCAAAAGAGATCACTGCTCATGGCCGCCTTTGCTTACTAACAAAGGAAAAGAACACGGACTTCTCCGCTCGTCTTTTGCCCCGCCCACGTGCTAGGAGACATCCGGATTTCTGGGAAGGATATGTGAACAAAACCGACACTACCAGGACCGGCCTGGGCCAGGCCAGATGTGAAAACGTCAAATAAACTGGAGAACTGGAGCCCAGGGGCCAGCCGCTACCTGAGGCGTCACCAGTCCTGCTGGACTTCTAGAAAGCAAGAAAGAAAAAAATACAACCTTCATTGTCACGAATCCTCATGACCTCAGGGACTCCTACCGCCATTGGACACTCTACAGTGAAGACGATGTCTGTGAAGAGAAAAAAAAAATCACACTAAATCTACTGTTCTCATAAAATAACAATTTAAAAAGACACAATAACTTAACAATGCGATAGTTTGTGTCTGTATATGCTTGTGTGCACAAAAAAACTTATTTTTAGGGTTAATGGATTAAAACTAAGTGACTCACCTGCATCTATTGATCCATGGACTGCGGGCTACTAGTCCACATGCAGGGGACTCGGGGCCACTAGTCCACTTCCATGGGCTCAGTCCCGTCGTCCACGTCCATGGGCTCGGGCCACAAGTCCACCTCCATGGGCTCAGGCCACAAGTCCACGTCCATGGGTTCGGGGCCCTCGTCCACTTCCATGGGCTCAGGCCACTCGTCCACCTGCATGGGCACCACCATCTCTACCTCCTTCAGTAGCCCTGCTATCAGTCACCTGAAAAACATTTGATGGCAGGACAAAAGATTAGTGGATCTGTTCGAGATGCAACACTCAGAAATTCTGACAGCTTTGCAGTTAATATCATTAATTAACATGTGTATTTTATTTACCAACATTATGGATGCATAAAATCACATTTCTGTGCTATTGAGGCTCAACAGTCAAAGATAACTAACATTTTATTTGTCAGCTTTTTAAAGAAAACTCAGACACTTTAATGAAATAAATTACATAATGTAAATATATAAGTTGCAATTCACGTGTTAATCATTAAAAATGAATGAACTGAGTTATTATTATTATAACAAGTCAAAGATGAATGCAGACTCCTGGCTAAAATTACGTTCGTGTCTGTTTTATGTTATGAAAACAAATAATTTTCAATTATGGGGGGGGCACGACATGGACGTCCTTCCGGTACTGTGACCAGTTTCAAACTCGCCAAATGTGGGACAGACACTACTTAATGTGGGACATCATGAGATACCAATTCAATAAAACAAAAAAAAATTAGTAGAAAAAAAAACTTCTGCCTTTCAGCTCTAACATCAATGTTAAATATACATAAAATTATTACTATAATCGTCGTATATTTCATGTCTGAATTCAACTTGAACTACATAAATTGCATTTCTTGCAGAAATGCGTTTGAATGCTTCATTGCTGAAAATTATATCTGAAGCTGCTGCATAGATTAATTGAAGCTGAAACTACGTTTAATTGTCAAAATGAGCTGAACGTATTTAAAGAATAAGAAGAAATAACAACTAACAAGTTTAATAAAACGCAAAAAGTAGATGAAGAATGAAGAAAAAAATCTCATATAGCAGAAAACTGAAATCTCAGTACACAGTTTAAAAAACTGGACAGCTGAAATTTTTTAACAGTTGGTATTTGAGTAGGAATAGTTTTATAGTTTAATTTTCACAATTAGCTGAACTGTGAATTTAGCAGCATCTGCTGAATTCTGAAACTGATAGCTGAACATGCCTAAGAACTGAAGTGAAGTTGAAAATGAGTTCAATTGTAAAAGTTAGCAGAATAAGATCAAAACAAAACTGTTAGAAAGAGCAGAAATTGAACTTTGAAGTTTCAAAATTCTCTCAGCCAATCAGAGAGCAGGGATAGTGGACGGCTGGTTTCCTGAGACCAAGTCGATCGATTAAATGTATAATATGTCTGGGTGCGTATTTCTGTTAACCCCGAAAAAGCTTGAACTCTCTCAGCCAATAAGAGAGCAGGGATGGTGGACGGCTGGTTTCCTGAGACCAAGCTGATCGAATTGATGTATAATATGTTTGCGTGCGTCTTTCTGTTAACCCGGAAGAATCTTGAACTCTCTCGGCCAATCAGAGAGCAGGGATGGGGGGGGCTGGAATCCTGAGACCAAGCCGATCGATTTGATGTACAATATGTGTGGGTGCGTATTTCTGTTAACCAAGGAGAAGCTTGAACTCTCTCAGCCAATCAGAGAGCAGGGATGTTTGGGGTGGGGGGTGCAATGGGTTCCTGAGACCAAGCCGAAAGTATTGCACCGATTAGAAAAATTCCAAAAGCGTAAGCATCAGAAGGCTTTGGTGGTGCTATATTTAAATTTTTGTGTGCCTACCTAGAATATTTGTAGGAGATATGATGAGATGATTTCTACTGTCTGGCGCAGAAAATGCTGAATATCTCGAAAAGTATAAAGAATTTCAATACGAAAAGTCATTGCTGGCATAAGCTGAACGAGCTGAATGGTTTGATAGCAAAATTGTGTAAATAGTGTAAAAATTGTGGCACTAGTTAGATGCCACAAAACGTACGGAAGTAGAATAATAAACTTCTATAATGAAGAGAAACAGGAAAACAATACTTTGAATGCTTGTAAAGCATTCAAACTAGCAAGCAAACAGCAAAAGGTTTCAGACTATTTTACAGTTCCTCTCAAGTTACCACAGGCTCAGGCTCTTTGGACCTTCTGAGGTGGCTCTGAGTAACTTTAGCTAAAATTATTTTAAAACAGTTAACTCCTTTAAAAAAATTTAAATAATATATAAATAAATTAAATATAATTTTTAAAAAAAAGTACCAGTAATATTTTAGATCCATATGTTTACTTTTAATTAATTTTCCAGTCCTATCAACATCTCGTTTAAAAATAACCATTCTTTTTTGCAAATTTTCTTCATAATTTAGAAACAAAGTGATATTTATTAGGTCAACAAATCTCTAATAGTAAATATGTAGGGAAGAGAAAAAAACATCAGTGACTTTAATTTCTGAAAAAAGTCAGATCTAATCTTAGAATTCTGACTTTTTTCTCAAAATTTTGAGACTAATCAAATTAAATCCTCTCAGCATTTCTAGCACCTCATTTATTTATTCTTTTTTTTTTTTTTTTTTCTCATCTGTGTTATCATCTTTGGACCTGAATAATTACTGGGACATCTGCTTTTGATCAACATGTTTTATGACTCTCAGACTTTCTGCACCGTTTTATATCAGACTCGTTGCCGTAACACGGAGAAATGATCCTGAGAAACATCACAAAGACTCTGTCAGAGTGTCTCTGAACAGCCAGTCTTTAATCTAACAGCATGTTCTCCACCATGCTCGCTCATCTCACCTGCCGCGCTCACTGACGTTTGTTTATGTGTTGATGGTTTATGAGCGCACCTGCGTTAAAGCCCCGCCTCCTGTTTTGACAGCCATGGCTTTCTCCACAGTTTATGCAAGATTTAAACTCGAAACGGGAGATTGCTAGTAATGTGGAACAGAGTCTCAATTTGCGGGACGAGTGAAAAGTAATGAAAATGCAGGAGTCCCGCACAAACATAAAGTACCAAGTATTCATCACACAATGGTGAAATTACATCTCCGCTTTTGACCCATCCCCATGGTGGGGAGCGGTGAGCTGCAGCTGTGGCCGCGCTCGGGAACTATTTGGTGGTTTAACCCCCCAATCCAACCCCTTAGTGCTGAGTGTCAAGCGAGGAGGCATTGGGTCCCATTTTTTCAAAGTCTTTGGTATGACCCGAACGGGAATCGAACCCTGATCTCCCAGTCCCGGGACGGACACTCTACCACTAGGCCACCGGAGCTGGTTACATACTTGCCAACCCTCCCGAATTTTCCAGAAGACTCCCGAATTTCAGCGCCCCTCCCGAAAATCTCCCGGAGCCACCATTCTCCTGAATTTCTCCCGATTTGCACTCAGACAACAATGCAAATTTCTGCCTAACCGCTGCTGCTGTCTGTTCCAGCGGCAGCGCGCATGCTGCTCATCAAACCATCTTCAGCAGCTTCCAGCACAAACGTAACCATTTGTGGGTGGGAAGCTAACTTCACTCAGCTCTGCTCTGCACTTTCCTGCTGCGGGAGCGCGCAGCGCTCAGCCGCACATTGAGGAAGTAAATGATTAGAACTAAGAGCGACGAGGCTAAATTAGAATATATTCGCGTTATTAACACGTTTCTTATCAGTGGAAAAAGCCATGATTTTGGGCAGATAAATGGAAGAATTTTAATTATTAAACTGTTTTTAACACGGTTAAGACTAATGTTTTAAAGTCAATTACGTTCTCTGCTGCCTGGTTCCTAATAATGGATTGCATTCCTGCTTTTTAAACCAACAGCATAATAGTTTAAGCCCATCTAAAGGTTTATGAGTATCACTGTTGATCAAGGGCGTAGATTTGGCATGGACGGTGGTGACGTGTCCCCACCAATATCCAGCAACGACCAAATAGTCCCCACCAATAATTTGATCGCCTGCGCTAAAAACAACAAGCCATTAAATTTCTCGTTACTCTAGAGGTGCAGAAAGGGTTAAATGACGTTCTCTCCTCGAGTCCTACCGCCGTACCGCATATGGACGGTGTGATTGGCTGTTACGGGAGACTCATGTGAGACAAACTACGCCGTCGCCGGTCGTTAGCAACACATGTATACGGTTAGCAGCGCCAAAGTTAGAAGGAAAACATTGCAGTCATATGCAAGACTCCTGTGTTTGCAATGCAACATGAGTGACACAGAGGGTCCTGGGAGGATGACGCTAACTGTATAAAAGCTGCACATGAAGAGAGGATGACGTCCATGAACTAGAGAGGCTCTTTTATTAACGCCACTGTCATTTCACATGACAGCAGTCAAGTTCCCCAACAACAAACCACACACTTCCGGTCACCACAATAAAAGCGCTGTATACCACATCCTGTCTGACTGTATTAATTAAAATAAGAGTCTCACAAAAGTAGTTTACATAAGGATGGAGGCAAAAATAAGGTTGAGGACATAAGGAGCTATTTGTTTTCCCCAAAGAAACGTGTAAGTCACTTAAAGTTGAGTTTGCTAATGAAATGAGTCCATCATTATAACGTTATTGGCAGTGCTAGGTTTTAGCGCTCAGCATACAGCAGGTAAATCATCTGTAGCTCATTAGAGATTTACCTGCTACCTACATTACAAATAAGTAAGTAGAATAGTACATGTGGGAAATCAGTACATTATTGTTTTTATCATGGATAGAGAAAACAACACAAATTCGGGGATGGGTGGGGATGGGTTACATTTATAAGTCCCCACCAATGTCAAGACCAAACCTACGCCAATGCTGTTGATACTCAAGAGCAGAACTAAGGCTACGTTCACACTGCAGGTCTTGAAGCTCAATTCCGATTTTTTGAGTAAATCCGATTTTTTTTTTGTGGCTGTTCACATTATAACTGAAATGCGACATTAAACACTCTCCAGTGTGAACGCTTCACGGCCCCAAAGCGACCCGCATGCGCAGAAGACAAGAAGTCACAGTCAGAACCAGGAGAGGTGGAGTTGTGATGTGAAAGCCTTCACTCACAGTTCAGCCACAGGGTCACACCTGAGTCTCTCGTTTTGGGGTGGAAACTATTTTAAAAACTATTTTACACCTTATTCCCACCGTCTTCCCCAGTTAGTATTCCCTGAAAATGTTTCGGTATTAAGTTCATTCACGGAGAACCCTCATGAAACTCACAACACTGCAGGTCTGTGGAAAAACATTGCTGTATTTTAACAGGTGGATTTGGCCAAAATATACATTTAAAGACACTAAAATGGAAGTCTGATAACTCAAATAGGCTAAAAAAAAAACAATTTTCTTGCATTTCTATTTAAATAATGTGTAGAATAGACGATATGCTCCCTAAATGTCCATTCTGTAAAGGAAAAAAAATCATAAAATAATTTTGTGAAAATCTATTGAATGATGCACTGATCAAAGGAGGTCAAACAATCAATATATATGCTATATGGGTCCCATTTACAACTTAGTGTAAACAGGGCATCAGTAAATTATCTACAGTATAGTGATTATCAATAAAGTAAAAAAATCATATACCAGTCTGGGGATTATTGCGTTACTGGACACAATCTGGGGTAGCGAAGATTGTGTCCCAACTCATTTAGCTCTATTGTTTTATAATTATAATGTCAAATAAAAAAATCTTTATTTTATTTTTTACTTGTGAGTGTATACGTATATGACACCACCCCCCCACCCCCCCGGCCGTTTTGAATGTCTCCCTAATTCTGAGGTCTCAAGGTTGGCAAGTATGCGCACAAAGCAGAACACTTGGTCACGGTACCTCCGGCGTCCGTCGGAGCGGACCGGCGCTCCGGGGAGGGAGGAGGAGGGGGGGTTCAAGAATCGGGGTTGCTAAGCCGTTGCTATAGAAACCCCTAGCCACCGCCTGGCGACGCCCATGACTGCCATTTCATATTATTGTTTTTATAACTATTTTAACAGGTTTGATATAAAACTGAAGAAAAATCGATTTCCTGAAACCAAAGCAACGGGTTTCTTTTAATCACAGACCCGCAAAAACGTCTTCTAATGTCCCGGGAAACCCGAGGCATACTTATCCGAGACACACAAAACACGTTATTGGCCCGTAAAACACCAAGAAATGTGATTTTAAAGCAGAACTTCGGTCTCTACAACCCTAAATATATATGTAGCCTACATGCTACAAACCCACATTCAACATTGCATTTATGTCTGAGTGGTTTGTTTTAAAGACACTTGAAATAATAAGGTAGTTAGTTACTTGAACTGTTTGGATCTGGACTTGATGTGAGGTGAGCTGGACCGGTCTCCTGTGGAAAAAAAACACAAACAAACAAATAAGAAAGTCTCCTGTCTCGGTTGGCTGTTGATGGATGTCTGCAAACTTCTTCAATGATATTCGCTCTTGGGATGTCTTCTCTCAGTCTCGTCCTGAACGAATGTTCCCAAACATTCTGTTTCTATGACTAATAAAGTCTGTACGTGCTCACGCACGCACGCACGCACGCACGCACGCACGCGCGTGAGTTCAAAAGACTTTCTGATCAGTCTTTAAGCTGCAGGTGCAAATTGTCTCATTAGTAATATACGAACATACTGTATGGATAATGTATGACAAGCCATGTGTGTATTTATTATTTAAATTTCAAGTTTCATGTTACTTTATTGTTAATTCTTTATCTGAACACGTTGCTGTAATTAAAAATAAAAAAATACTATGTTGCCAGGTCGTGGCAGTCAACTAGTCGTGTTTGGTCTCTCATTTCAGAAATGAAGCAGGCTATGCTGCTGAAATTACTGAAATAATATATATATATATGTGTGTGTGTGTGTGTATATATATATATATATAGATAGATATAGATAGATACATATATATATATATATATATATATATATATATATATATATATATATATATATATATATATATATATATATATATATATATATATATATATATATATATATATATATATATATATATATATAGTGCTGCTTGTTTGTTATCCCTCCAGCCATGGTCATTATATCTGTAAAAACATTAAGGTAACCTTATTTCACACACATCTAAATCCCAATTTGTAAAGCACACCTTCCAAATAATAGACACACACACATGGGCGTCGCACCTAATGAGGAGGCTGAACACCTACACTTTTCCAGCAGTTTTGCTCAAAACTTTACTAACAGTCATGGTCCCTCCGTGTTTCGCTCGCTGTTTTCCCCTCTCCTCCTCCCTCTCCTGTTGATCACTGAAACCCGCACCTCAGCGCACCGGTGTTACGTCAAAGATTCTCGTACGTTCCATCATTGATGTGTTTCTCAAGCTGCTCCGCGCCTCCCAACTGATAAAATCGCGCGCGCTCATTACAAGCTGCACTCCCAGCGACGTGGATCAAGCTGGCACCCCACCCACACGTCTCCCAGCGCGCTCTGCTCGTACCACAAGAGAACTACAACCTCGTTGAGCTCAAACATCTTATTTGAGCAAATCCAGAGCTTTAAGTGGGCCCCTCCCGATACGCAGAACACGCGCTCCATGAGGGGCCTCGTTTTGCGCACGAGTACTCATTCTCTCCAAATGCGCAAAGGCGCATCGCTGCTGCGCGCCGCGCACACATCACCGTCAGCTACCGTTCGCCCAGGCAGGAGGAGAGAACAAAGAGACGAGGTATCCGACACCGTGCATGCTCCCGCAATGATTGACAGCAGCAGCATCTGAACAACCAGTGGTCAGATGCGCCAACAGGCAGGTGGAAACATGGAGGTGGAGATGCATCCAAACGGATGAGAATAAGCACAAGAAAAAGTCAGAACAAGAGGCAGGAGTGAGCTGCACTTGAAAGTGGGAATGTTGATAAAAAAAGAAAAACTTTGTGAGCATAAACATCCCAGCTGCTGCTGATCAGGAGACAGAAGAGACGATGATTCTGTCTGGATGTGGACTGGAGAATATTTCACAGCAGCTGATTATTTATTAAATGTTTTGTTAAATGCACAAACCTTCACTTCTGTCCTGTTGTCTCTGGTTCACAGCCTTTCAGTCCAATAGTATCCTATAATTAGTTGTTGTAGTCATATTTACATCAATTTCTTTTGATAATTTCCCATTGAGAGCAAAACAAATCCTAATCTGCTTGTTTGATAGATTTCTGGTCATAACAGGGCCGATGCTGAAGTCTGAACTTAACCCTAACCCAGCTGCTTCTGCTGAGTGCAGCTTGAGGCTCATCAAAGGCACAAGAACACCTGAGTGGCAGTAATTCAACCTAAAAGGTGAAACTAATCCATGAGACAGACTCATTCCATGCAAATCCAGATATTTCAGCCTTTATTTGTTTTAATTGTGATGATTCTGGCTACAGCTGATGACAACATCACATTCAGAATCTCAATTAAAATATAGTGAAAAGGTTGAATATTCTAAACCCAAAGTGTCACACTCTAATCAGCTGATGAATCCAGAACACCTGCAAAGGGTTCCTGAGCCTTTAGATGGTCTCTCAGTCTAAGCTGGATTACTGACATAAATGGACTTTTACACCAGATTCTCATCTTTGAGTTTCACCTGTAGACCACATTAGAACTGGCTCTGCTCAAAAACTACAACACTTAGATTATTCAGAGCTTAACTAGATTATGTTAGACTGATAGCAGAGTCCTTAGAGAACAGTTTGTGATTGGTGAAACCTTTATTTGATTTGTGACAGTTCAAAAAAATGTAGATTTCAGAACTTTATTGCACCTGACCCACCTTAGGTCTGGTCTAGTGTAAAAACTACAACACCAGACTCTTCAGACCTGGATTAGATTATTCTACATTAACAGCAGAATCCATCAATTCCAGGTGGTAATTTGTGAAACCTTTAGTTCAAAGAAGGTCACTTTATTCTTTTTTTATTATGAGTTTGGATTATCATATTAGTAACATATTTTTCAATTTAATGGGTTGGTGTTGAAATTTCAAGAGTTCTGATTGGTCACCCGTGAAATAAAACATTTTACATTTTATAATTACTGCAGCTTAAAGATACTGGGGTGGAAAAATTAGTGAACTTTCTGAATTAAAAACTTAAAAAGGGAACCAACTTCAGCTTCATATAAAAAAGAGCAACAACAAAAATAATCCCCCAAAAAATAATCTAATTTAAAATTTGCATTGCATTCCAAATAAGTTCAGGGTAACAATTTCAGGATAATGCATACTGGTAAAATAGGACAGGGTGTGTAAATACAGATATGTGTGTGTGTGTGTGTGTGTGTGTGTGTGTGTGTGTGTGTGTGTGTGTGTGTGTGTATGTGTGTGTGTGCGTGCGTGCGTGCGTGTGTGTGTGTGTGTTTGAGTGAAAAGTGTCAACATCCCCACACTTTTGAGAAGCTTGCCACACCTCTGCACACACACACACACACACACACACACACACACACACACACACACACACACACACACACACACACACACACACACACACACACACACACACAGAGATATGTTATTAATTATTTAATTGAAAAAAGACTTTTTTTTCACAAAAACTGAAAATTGAACATGTGCAATATGTTTTTTCCCTGCTGCTAACACCACAAATAGCGTAGCCTTTTATTTTAAAAGAAAGTACAAGTGTTTTTCTAAGTAAATACTGTAACTTTCTTCTCTTCCTTCTTATCCTTAAAATTGATACTTTCAACAGTTCAGAAACAAAGATTATGATTTTTTTTCAGCTTCACTGAGATATGAAGGCTAAAATATTCTTGTATAATAACCTGATTGTATAATCTGAGATATCAGATCAGAATCAGAAGGGTTTTATTGCCATATGTGCGAGAAATCACAACATTAGGAAATTGCTGCAATACTTGGTGCAAAAAGAAAGATAAAAAATATAAGAAGTAATAATATACTCATGATAAAATAATTAATATAAAAAGTGGCAATAATTAGAGAAGCAGCTACTATACATACAGATATGAAGGCTAAAATATTCTTGTATATTTTTTTTTACTTTATTAACAAAAAGGAACAATAGCAAAAATTCCAATAACGATACAAATATACAAAACTTTAAATCAAGTCACACCTCCAAGAAGTTATCAAAATAAAAACAGCAATAGCTTATTGTGTCAGATAATAATCAGTTATTCAAAAACATAAGAAGGAAAATAAAACCAATAAAATATTGCCAAAGAGACACTTAAAGTTTTCTAAAAAAATTGGCAGAATTTATTTTTTATTGAATAAAAATTCTAAAAATAAATGTGAAATTGGTGGAGTTGATTAAAAATGTGAAACAGGACTGGGTGATAAGTTGATGCATTGAAACCAGTCAAATCACCAAAGGAATATTCTGGGAATATTCCGGATCAGCACCATGATGCAAACTTAATAGCCATAGTATATGCAGTATTCTGGAAATGGTGTGTGTGTGTGTGTGTGTGCGTGCGTGCGTGCGTGCGTGCGTGCGTGCGTGCGTGCGTGCGTGCGTGCGTGCGTGCGTGTGTGTGTGTGTGTGATATCAGACTCTAGATGAATGTGTGTTGTTGTTATTCATCCTGATGTAAAGGATGGTGTTAGGTTGGTAGCAGAGCTCTCAGGTTTAGTGTAAAGGTCAGAGTGAGATCATGGAATTGGATCAGGAATTTCCTACAGACATGAAAAAGATCCCAGCCAGCATAGCAGCATTTATCACACTGGATAACTTTCTGTGGTTGCATGCTGTTCCATGTACTTCCTGGATGAGTGACTTTTTAAAAGGATGAATTAACAAAATGACAAATACAGAAAGAAGGACAACTTGGATGTGTTCTCCCTTTTTTTCAATGCATTGCATCACCACCTCGTATCAGAATGGAACTCAGGAAGATAATCAAAATCAAATAACTTGAACTCGGATCGGAGCAAAATATGTGGTCATAACATCCCTAGAAATATCAGCTTTAAAAACTAAAGCAATTCTTAATGAAATAACATTACCTTCAATTAATAACACAAAATCAAATATTTTGCCTAGTTTATATTATTTTGTTTGAACCCAAGGGTCTCTTATTATCTGAATTTTCAGAAACATGTCAGATCAAGAATCTGTTTAAAAACTTGCTCTATATGTGCCCTTTTTTAACTTTGAGCACCCGCCCCTTCAAAGGTCTCTGCACGGCCCTGCCGGACTGGCACTCTGAAGTTGAAAGTGTGACATTCTGGCCACAGAGGGCGGTGAGGATCTGAGTGATTTCATTAACCCTGTAAAGGGTCATTTTAGCACATAGTTCGGGTCAACAACTCTCTTTCCAGGCTCCGTTCCACCTCCACCGGCTCCCCTCAGGGCTGTGTGCTCTCCCCTCTGCTCTTCATCCTCTACACCGATGACTGCAGATCCACACAGACCAACTGAAACTTTTATGGCGGCGCCAGGGCACCTTCGCAAAAGAGACTCGATCTCAAAGGATTTCCCTGGTTAAATAAAGGTTAAATAAAACTGTCACCTAGTGAAATATGCCGATGACACAGTTCTCCTGCCACTGCTGTCTGGCCCTTCACAACACCACAGGCCCGCTCTTCAGGAGTTCGTAGAGTGGTGTGACAGTTCCAAACTTGAACTGAACGCGAGCAAAACCAAAGAGATGGTGGTGACTTTCTCTAGTAGACAGAGGGATCTGGCTGCTTCAGTTACCACCACCATCCACAGTAAGCCAGTGGAGGGAGTTGAGGAGTACACATACCTGGGAACCATCTTTGACAACCTCCTGAAGTTCTCTGCCAACACAGAGCAGATTCTTAGGAAGTGCCACCAACGGCTATACCTCCTCAGGAAACTCAACTCCTTTTGAGTCAGCACACCCATCATGATGACTTTTTACTATGCCTTCCTGGAAAGCATCATGACCTTCTCCATTACCTACTGGTTCCACTCCCTCAGCCTTCAGGACAAGAACAGGCTGCAGCACACTGCATCAGTGTGCTCAAAAATTATTGGCCTGCCTGTCAGATCTCTTGCACAGGTTTTTAACCAACAGGCCATTAGACAGGCAGCCAAAATCATCAGTGACCCCTCTCACATCCGTCACCCTGCATTTCAATGACTCCCCTCTGGGCGGCGCCTCCGCTGCATCTCCTGCAGGACTGAGAGGAGGCTTTGTCCCCAAAAAGCCACTCTTTTTAACTCCAGCTGATAAGACCATTTCCCACACCATAAATATAAACTACTCTACATTCTTTCTTATTCACTTACAGTGACTTATTCACTTATTAGTGAATTTTAAAACTGTGTATATGTTCTGTTTATTATTATTATTATTATTTTTATCTAATTTTACTGCCTGTTTATGCCCTGTTTTTATTTTCAATGTCATGCTGCTCTGCTGTTTTTTTCAATTGCCTCTAGGGGATAAATAAAGTCTTTCTGAATCTGATACTGGCTCAAGAAAATTATTTAAAGATATGAAAAGCAAGCCAACATTACACAGAATCACTAAAGGCTATGCAGTGGTTATCAGTCATTGTCCTGGAGGGCCAGTATCCAGCATATTGTAGGTTTAACCCTGTTTCAACACACCTGATGTCAATCAGCAGGTAATTATCAGGCTCCAGAGCTTGATGAGCTGCTGCACATGTGATTCAGCCACTGAATCAAGTGTGTTGGAGCAGAGAAACCGCTAAAACGTGCTGGATACCGGCCCTCCAGGACCAGTTTATTTTATTTTTGAAAGTTATGTAGAAAATATACTTTGGCGCCATTAAGCAAAGTGTTTCACGTGCAATTCCTGTCCTCTGATTGTCTTCCAGCTTGTAAAAGCTATTAAACAGGGGGCGCTGTTTCAACAGTAGCGGTCTGAAACTGCAGGCGTAAACTGGAAGTCTAAATCAGCGGTCTCCCGTCTGTTGCCGGACTCTCCTCGGTCAGAACGGGTCAGAACCAGGACCAACTGCTTCTCAGAGCGGCAGACTGACAGACTAGACTTACAGGTAAAAGCTAAATGTAAGAGCATGTAGTTAAGACAGAAAAATTGCGTTTAAAGAGAAACGGTGGAGAACGTGACTAGTTAGCTTTAGCTTCCGTTAGCTACCACCGTGTTAGCCAATTAACCGACTAGCCTGAACCAAACCAGACTTGGTGAAATTTTAATTTACCACGTAGTATAGACAGTCCAAACTAAACGGTCTAACTTTAACTGGTTGGGTGTTTTTTCAGTGTATCGTGGCTTTTGAACTGTGGTGTGGCTCAACTAAGCTGGGATATGTCGAAAATCTCCATTTTGAAGGTGAGAGCATGTAACAAGCATTTAGCATTTACCATAGGTGAACCGACACGTTCTATTCTCTACATTTTATCTGTTCGGGGCGGAGTATTATCTCCACCATTAGCTGTCTCACTGGGTTCTTTAATTTGACTTTACATATCCAGTTGCATGATGGCTAGCACCAACAATCAAACGAGTTGGAAGACATTTTATTTGTTAAAATGTTTAATTTGTAATTTGGGGGATCAGGTAATAGCCAACTACAGCTAACAATAAAAATATAGTTTATGCAGACAGACTACAGAAGGAAATAAGAGGCATGACGTTTTCCGTCGACATACTTTTTCAACCTACATTTTCACTTAAGGCAGTGTCTCTGTGGTCACTGTTGCAATGCTGGCCAATAATTTCCTGTCATTAAAAAGGGGCAGTTTATTCTTTTTTAAATTAATTATAATTAATTAAAATAAATAAATTTGCAGTGGCAACAGGCTGACTAATAGCTTGAGCTCAGCATTAATCAGTCCTTTCTCTGTTTAAACTGGAGGTGAAGGAGAGAAGAGTCCATGAGACTGAACTAGAGACTGAAGGCAAACTGCACGCAGATATAAAACAAACATGCTTGTTGAGAAAATCTCTGGTGTGATTTTTGGTGTTTCAGTCAGCTGCAATGTGCAAAAGTGACACACTGCCGTTTGACGTATTCAACATGTCTAGAGAGTCCACGCATGCCGCGCATTGTGCAGTTTGCTTTGACAGATTTTTCTGAGCAGGACTCTTGACTCACCTTGTGTTCTTGTCTCTGAAGGTGGAGAATCCATCATGCCTCTGGGGTCGACTTACGGAGACCGCGAAACATTACAGTAGTCTCTGGGTTCAGATGAACCAGTTTTACTGTGATGATACTCAAGAAAAGCAAAAGCTGAAACCCACATTGTTGGAGAAAGGGCAGGTACTGAAACAGTTTCAACTCATTTAAAAGATTTTGAGCTCTGTTTTGGAAAGTCCTGTGGTAAATTCTTTGGACCCCATTTAGGACTGGGCAATTGGTTTATTTTAAAAAAATCAATATAATTTAAAACAAGACACAAGATGACCCAATAAAGTTTATATTGATATAAATATACAACCAGTGAATTTCTACAGTTAGCAGGCGTCGCTACCACTAGCTTGCACTAGTCGCAACGCTATCACTATATGTATTCTCATGCTTTCGTTCTAACGGGAACGGCCCGCAGGGATTAGGTTGTGAGCTAAGCTCCGACCAGCTCCGGTGGCCTAGTGGTAGAGTGTCTGCCCCGGGACTGGGAGATCGGGGTTCGATTCCCGGTTGGGTCATACCAAAGACTTTGCTTGACACTCAGCACTAAGGGGTTGGATTGGGGGATTAAACCACCAAATGGTTCCCGAGCGCGGCCACAGCTGCAGCCCACCGCTCCCCACCATGGGGATGGGTCAAATGCGGAGATGTAATTTCACCAGTGTGTGATGAATACTTGGGACTTTAACTTTAAGGAAGGTGTTCATCAGAGACATGACTCCTGTTTTTTGTTCATCTTCATCAAAGTTACTCACAAGTATGGGCTGCTGAACATGGAGAGCATTTGAGCAGCTTGGACACAGAGTTGGGTCAGTGTGTCGGAGAAAACATAAAAACTGCAGCAGACACAATCACACTTTGACTTGAGCGTGTCACTACCAGTGTTGGGAGTAACGAGTTACAAAAGTAATTAATTACTGTAATGCATTGCTTTTTGCTGTAACGCGGTAATGTAAGGCATTACAGAATAAAAAATCAGTAATATTTTACTCGGTACAATGTCAGTAACGCGTGCATTACAACGCATTTTTATCCAGGAATCAATTAGTGAGTTTTCTTCAGGGTTCTAATTATGGGGGAGCCCGAATAAAGGTCCAGTTTTGATATGACATTATTATATGGACCCTCAGTGCACCAGGACTTCTTTAGAGCAGAGAGGACAGAGACCGCTGATTATATGTGCTTCAGCTGCGTGCGCCGCGACCTCAGTAACATTCTGTCACGCCACCAAAAAAACTAAAACAAAACATTTAACACGCGATCGTTCATGTCCGCTCTCTGGCACGTTTTCTTGATGCGCACTGCCCCACCGGAGCTCATCTATGCCATACCCGGTGACATCACCTCACTGCTGCGGCGTGCAGCGCACATTTAGCTATTTTTGCAGTGCAGCAGATCCCAGAACTGCTTAGTTTAAAAGTAGGCTAGCTCATTATGTGAAAAAGTAGGAAATCCAGGAAGCAGTTTTTCTGGAAAATTGAGAGGAGATACAGGAATTTAAGAGAGGACAGGAAAATAGTCAAATAAAAAACAAGAAAACTAAATGAAGTTCTTAAAGGAAAAAGTAGGTAGATTTTTACCCACTACAAATGTTTAACAATATAGAGCAATAATTTATAGACATGTAATATTTATTTATTTGATAAAATTCAGATCACTGTCAAAACTCAGGTCCGCACCCAGGCATTTGGGGACCAAGGCAAAATGCAGGGAGGAGCCACCCCCTTCCCCCCACACACCGTTTACACGCTCAGTTCATTTAAGATGGCAGCGTGCTAAGCGTACAATTTGTTGCCTTTATTTCATACAAATTCATTTTCTGGCAGTCCTGGCCAGCTTTGGGCACTTTCATGCCCAGGGGTAGTCATCCTCCAGCCCTGATGAAGGTGATCAGAAGGACCTGCTCCTGCTTCGGTGTGTCTAGATTTCTAGGCTACACAAGATCAGCAGAAGAGAAACGTCCACGCAAAAATGTTACACTTCCTGTAGTCACAGAGCAGAGATGAGTGAACCTGCAGCTGATCTAACATTCTCCGGATGGGCATATGCCCATTACTTTAAGTTTGTGAAGAATAAGGATATGAAGAACATTGTAGTCAAATGCTCTTTACACCTAAAGAACTGTTATTATATCTGACTGTTTTAACCACAACCCCTAGCCCAGTCAGATACCACATCCCCTTCCACTGGATGTGTGATGAGCTACTTGAGCGTCATGAGCTACATTTAGATTGCCAAATCCATATTATTTTGGTGAAAGTAACTTAAAGTAATGTAATGCCTTACATTTTAAAATGAGTAATATTGTAATGTAGCAAATTACTTTAAAATGTAAGTAACAAGTAATAAATAATGCATTACAGTTTTGAAGTAACTTGCCCAACACTGGTCACTACACTGGAGTTTAACTACAGCTGGGCGATATGGCCTAAAAATATTCTATGATTTTTTTTTTCCAATTTCCCCCCCTAATTATTAAGAAAAGCAACTGTGGGTTTGTTTGTCTCGGAGAGACTGACATTTTTCATATTCAGCTGGATGCCTCTCTTTCAGGTGTTGGAATAGGTTTGTGGTGCTGCTGCCTTTGACTGCGATGGGCTTTAGGCAAATGTTGCAGTGTGGGGTCTCTTTCTCCACGTCTGTTGCAGCAAACCCATACCAGTCCAAACAACAGATGATTTTATTCCTTTCTTAAACCTCTTTTATAAAACAATGCTGCCAATTTGCCACAGCGCTGATGCGGTGGGATCAGGGAGTGTTTGGTCGTTTATAAGTGGTCAGACTGTGTCAGTAATGTGGCGCAATCGTGTCCTTTTAATAAAAGATTACGTGATGGCGGCATAAAGGCGTTAAGATTAAAGCCATCAGTTGTCACACACACTGGTGTGTGGTAAAAATTGTCCTCCGCATTTGACCCATCCCCGTGGGGAGCGGTGAGCTGCAGACACGGCCGTGTTGGGAACTATTTGGTGGTTTAACCCCCCAATCCAACCCCTTAGTGCTGAGTGTCAAGCGAGGAGACAATTGGGTCCCATTTTTTTCCAAAGTCTTTGGTATGACCCGACCGGGATTCAAACCCCGATCTCCCAGTCCCGGGGTGGACACTCATACCACTAGGCCACCGGAGCTGGTTATGGGTGTCGTTAGTCATGTATAAACAGAAGAAAAGAATATATCGTTACCGCACGTGCTTCAAAATTTAATCGCGATATAGATTTTAGGCTAAATCGCACATTACTAACATGCGGCATATATCACGATATATTTTCTTCTGTTTATACTGTACATGTCTAAATGTCTGTTTCTGAACAATCTTGCATACCAGATGAATTGCAGAACAAATAATCCTAAAAAGTATAGAATGCCATTTAAATAACATTTAGGCTTGAATTGCACCAACAAGGTTTAACTTTAAACTCGGATTAAATCAAGGTATAAGTTTAAATTCTGTTGCACCAAACTTTAAACCTAGTTTAAAACTAAGACTGTTTAAATTTAAACCTCTTTTAAACCTAGTTAAAATTTAAAAGGTGAGTAACACCATGGGTGGAGACTTTTAATGTTACATATCAGTGAAACGGAAGGAATAAACCCATAAAAATGACCAAATTACACAGAATGATTTATATTAAAGCAA
Organism: Aphyosemion australe; assembly: GCA_006937985.1. Classification (NCBI taxonomy): domain Eukaryota; kingdom Metazoa; phylum Chordata; class Actinopteri; order Cyprinodontiformes; family Nothobranchiidae; genus Aphyosemion; species Aphyosemion australe. The sequence continues at coordinate 3,475,012 of SSNS01000028.1, read as the reverse complement.
TCAAACCAGTGATGCGTGAATTAAACACATTAACACTTGTTAAACCAGGTGAACTACTTTACGAAATTTAAATTGAGATGCGTACAAAAGGGTTTCCCCCAGAAAATTTGCTAAGCCCGGTGGTCAACAAGCCAGGGTATCCGCGGAGTCTTGAAAAGTCTTAAAAGTCTTGAAATTGATTTAAGGAAAATTAAGACCCTTGAAAAGTCTTAAAAAGTCTTAAATTGATGTACTAAAGTCTTAAATTTTGTTAGTGTTGGCGTGAATTTAAAATACGTTCGTGTCATACTTGCAAACGTGTTGCTATTCGGCAAAAATTGCCGTTTATGAAGCCAAATATGACATTCGCGTGAATCGAAGGGTTTTTGTTTTTAGGAGGAGTGGGTCTTCGCTCGTTCACAAACCGTCTTTGTTAGTGGGTCACGAGTCGTTATTTGACCAATCACAGTCAGGGAGCGAGCTTGGCAAAAAGACGCTGAGCTAGCGTGGCGGCACCCGAAAACACCAACACAGAAACTCAGACGAGCACGGAGGACAGGTGAGCACGATGGAGAGACTCGTCAACACAAATGTGTTCAGAGAAACTCTTGACACTGTTTGTTTCTGAGTCTTTTTTTTTCATGTGACGATGCAGAGTCTGATATGAAACGGAGCAGAAAATCCGAGAGTCACAGAAAACATGTTGGTCAAAAGCAGGTTTCCCAGTAAATACACAGGTTCATGCTAAAACCCAAAGGAGATTCTAACACAGACAAGGTGCTGGCATTGTGTTTCAGATACAGACAAGCTAAACCCTTTTATAACGAGAGAATTTAATGAAATCCTTGATTACTTAATTCTCAGAATTTTGAGGGGAAAAAGTAACTAAGGAACTCTCAGGTTAGATCTGAATTTTTTCAGATTAAAAGTCAGTGATGTTTTTTTTTTTTCTCTTCCCTACATATCTACTAATAGAGATTTGAAATTAAGAAGAAATAAACTTGCAAAAAAGTGTGGATTTTTAAGGGGATGTTGATATTAGTGGAAAACTAATTCAAAATGAACATAAATATATCTAAAAGTGTTACTGGTACTTTTACTATCATTCTGTTGTGGAAAGTCAGTGCAATTATTTAATGAAAAATCTGAAAAGCTGCTTAAACCTGCATTTTTATTGTGGGCCGGTCTGTTTTATTAAAATGAGTTGATGATTTAAATAAGTTTAGCTAAAGTTACTCAGAGCCACTGTAGAAGGTCCAAGAGCCTGAGTTAAGCTGTGGTAATGAGAGGAACTGTGAAATAGTCTGAAAGCTGTTTGCTTGTTCAAGTTGAATTCAAATAGAATATATAGTACATGAAATATATAATGATAATACTTTTATGTATATTTACAAGTGATGTTAGAGCTAAAAGGTATTTCTTTGCATTAGAATTTAACATGGTCCCACATTGAGTAATCTTTGTCTCACATTTGGTGAGTTGGGATCTGGTCACCCTACTTAAGAATTATTTCAGTATTTTTGGAATATTTTCAGATGTGTTCTGTGAATTAGTCTCATAATAATTGTTAATATGATCTCTAGTAATTTTCTGATCAATTCTGTCATTATATTTGTCAGTTTTTTGAGCAGAGTGACCGTGGTAGAAAATTGTTTGCATTTTGCAAAAAATCCCATTGATGATTTTTTTAAATGATTCTAACAGGTTATTGTTGCAATAAAGTAAACAAAACCCAGTAGATGCATGGATGCTAATCTGCAGCATACAAGGACCTTATTCCATGTGGGCGGGGGTTAGTTGTCACCTTTTTCACACCCTCTAAGTTTGCAGGTAATACAATTAGATTCATGTAAACTATTAAAATAAAATATTTTTTTTGTTCTCCTATGCCAGTTGTTTGCTTGCGTTTCCGTACCACGTGACTTGACGTACCATTGCTACAGCCTTGCTGTCCCAAACGTGACGTGTCCCACCGCAATGCAGTATTTAAAAAGAATATATTAGTGTTTAACAGTTGATTAGTTCATTGCGATAAAGTCTTGATTTTTATTTTGTAAGGTCTTAAAAAGTCTTGAAAAGGTCTTAAATTTAAGTTTGAGATTCCTGCATATACCCTGCAAGCCCACGATCAACCCACAGTGTTTTTGTAAAAAAAAAATAAAGTTGTCAGGAAGTTTAAAAGTATGACTAGTATGTGGTGTTATAAACTGTATTTTTTTTCTTCTTCACTTGTCGTTTACAGGCTTCCATATGTCATTTCCTCTGGTGCGACTGCGAGCGTGTCTTTAAAAAGGGGGGTGTGACCCGCTTGGGTGTGTCTGATTGCCCCGCTGTCAGTGAGAGGGAGAGACACAGATGAGGCAGGAGGATTGCGAGGGAAAAAAAACAAAAACGATAAACAGAAAACAAAGACGAATAGCTGTGACAACGCCAAAACAGAGGAGACGCTGAGACGGAGAAAACGCCGATTCCCAGCGTAGGTTAAGAGGACCCGAACGCAGTTTTGGTTGGACGCACAGCTGTTGCCCCAGGTTCCACTTCTGAGTCATACCTGTCAGCAGGGTCCGAAATTAATACTTGCCACTCGCCAAATGCGAGTAAATTGCTCCACTTGGCGAGTAAAATTTGGAGCACCATCTGCCACATGGCGAGTAAATGTTTACACCAAATTAGTTATGTTTATCAGTCCTCTTTGATGGATTTCTGTGACGCTCCTCTCCTGCCTGCATGCGACGTACGCAGGCGAGCGCGAAACGTGAACGCCGCACCTTACGTCATTTCCGCCTATCCCATTCACTGTTTATCAAGGCAGCGATTAGCTTCGTGTTAAAACTAGCGGAGAAATGTGGAGGTTTTTAACTTGAGTCAGCCAGCCTTCAAAACGAAAACTCGTCCAACTGGAAGAAAAACCACCAGGACCAGTGGCAACTAGAAGATGTAATGAAACGTGGCGAACTGTGGCTACATTATGAACCAGAATATGCGCAAATGAGCTGTACCGTTTGCTGCCAGTAAGCTAGGGAGAAGAACCGTAACAACTCATTTGTCATAGGACTGACTGGAGGTCCAATATAAGCCCTGACATACTTTCAGATATGTTGCGTTTTGTGTGTGTGAGTTCTTCAATAACGACACACTTTATATCTTGAAGAGATGGCGCTCTTTTAATCTGTTAGTTTAAACAGATACATGCACGCCGGTTGCCCCCGAAACTCTCGTTTCCGTGTGCCCACAAACACTTCCAGGCAGTGTTGCCAACTGCCTTCGACAGAAAGTAGCTGAGGTTCACCCAGAAAGTCACCCAGATGTCGCCAGATGACGTCACGTGCTAATTTGCATATTGATGACGTCATCACGTCACATTGGTGTTAATTTCCCCCTCAACATCTAAAATTAAATACACTGCTCACAAAAATTAAAGGAACACTTTAAAGAAACATTAGATACATCAGATCTCAATATGAAGTTGGATATCTATACAAATAACGACAGGGCAATGTCTTAGGAACAAAAGGATGCAAAGTCTTTTAATGGAAATAAAAGTTTTCAGCCTACAGAGGGCTCAATTGTGTAGACGCCCTAAAATCAGAGTGAAATGAAGATGTGGCAGGCTAGTCTATTATTTCAAAAACTTAATTTCTGCAACTCAAAATGCTTTTCAGTATCTTGTGTGGCCCCCACGAGCTTGTGTGCATGCTTGACAACGTCGGGGCATGCTCCTAATGAGACAACGGATGGTGTCTTGTGGCATTTCCTCCCCAGATCTGTGTGAGGGCATCCCTGAGCTCTTGTACAGTCTGAGGAGCAACCTGGCGCCGCCTAATGGACCGAAACATAATATCCCACAGATGTTCTATTGGGTTTAAGTCAGGGGATCGTTCAATTCCTTCATCCTCCAGGTACTGCCTGCATACTCTTGCCACATGAGGCCGGGCATTGTCGTGCATTAGGAGAAAACCAGGACCTACTGCATCAGCGTAGGGTCTGACAAAGGGTTCAAGGATTTCATCTCAATACCTTATGGCAGTCAGAGCACCATTTCCTAGGCAGTAGAGGTCTGTGCGACCCTCCATGGATATGCCTCCCCAGACCATCACTGACCCACCACCAAACCTGTCATGTTGAACGACGTTGCAGGCAGCATAACGTTCTCCTTTTCTTCTCCAGACTCTTTCACGTCCACAAAGGAGCAGGTATTTGTCCTGCTGATAGGTTGTGGACCTTCTACGACCCTGTCCAGCTCTCCGAGAATAACCGCCAGTCTCCTGAAATCTCCATGTTCTGGAGATTGTGCTGGGAGACACATTAAACCTTCTTGCTGCAGCACGTGTGGATGTGCCATCCTGGAGAAGTTGGACAACCTGTGCAACTTCTGTAGGGTTAAGGAATCGCCTCATACTGCCAGTAGAGATAATTACTCAAGCCAAAACTAGCATGAGTGGAAAACCAGCCAAAAAAGATCAAGAGGGAGAAACTTGAAATGACCTCCACATGTTAAACCAGTCCTGTTTTGAGGGTTTTGTAATTGTTGCCACTTTAGTGCACCTGTCGTTAAGTCCATGAACACCAATACAGCTGAAAGTGATTAACAATGCCCTCAGCTGCTTAATCAACCAGAAAATTATCAGACAGGTTTAATTGATTTCATGCCAGGCCCAATAAAAAAAGTGTTCCTTTAATTTTTGTGAGCAGTGTATATGTATATTATATATATGTAATCACACTTTTGACTTTAATGAACTCATCTGCAGAAGTTTTTTAAACCATAGCACTTTTCCTTTTTTAGGGTCTGAAGTATTTTGATTTCTGATCTTTAAGATTTTTAAAACATGTTAGTCTTTCTTAGGATTAAAAGGGAGGAAAATAAAAACTATTTTATTAGTTTAAATTATGAACTAGTATGATTCAAATGGCCCAGTGTGCTTTGATGTGTAAAAGAAATAAAGTGATATTAATACACATTTGGTGTGGTGATCCAAACAGTTCTGTTATAGGACATAGTTCAGACCTCCTGCTTTCCTCAGTCACAGACTCTGCACGTTTGTGCATTCACCAGCGTTTTCTTCAACAGCGGCTTTTTCCCCTCATAGTTTCTCCACTTGTCCATTATGTTTTCTCTCCATCTAGATCGTGATAACGGCGCACACAGGTGCACCGAGCAAAAGAGAGTGGGTGTTTCATGTTAAAATACTATTCACGTGTCACTGAAGGAAACTCCGATGAGCCACAGAGCTGCGTGTGTTAACGGGACGGTAGTTCAAACTCCAGCTGACTTTATTTGCCAAATGCAGGCTGGACCAAAGTGCCTGACTGCTGCAGACCGGGAGACAGCGGATTCATGCTTGCTCCGCCTCTAAACAGCAGAAGCTTGAATCTGCAGCAGCAGGCGTAAATCAGCGGTCTCCAGCTCTGCAGCTGAACATTTCTCGACAGCCCGGCCGAGAAAAGTTTGATTGGTCAGTCGATGTAACGTGATCATCCTCGTGCCACGACTCGTGCACATGCGCAGATCATTCTGTTTCCTGGTTCATGGAAGAATGGTCCGGAGCGCAAACAGTTTTTCTTGCTAATCTGCAGGGAATATCTACAAGAAAGTTCAACAGAAAGTAGCAAAGGGTCCTCAGAAAAGCCGCTAGGTTTGTCGCTAGGTGCTCTTTGGAATAAAAAGTCGTTGAGGGGGTCGAAAAGGCGTTAGAAATCGCTGAGTTGGCAACACTGCTTCCAGGTCACTCATAACTCACCTCACTTAACCGAACAGACAAATAAGACAACTTCTATTTGTTTTTATCATTACAAGATATTCTTATGGTGTAGCTGTGTTCTACAGAGATCAGGGACCACAGACATAGACGCCCCGTGGACTGGTGTTGCCGTAGTGGCCGGCCGCCATCTTAAATGGGTCTCCATTCTCCTCCAGTGCATTTATTTCTACTGAGGAAGGTGCTTACCCAACTAAAAAACAAACTAAAAAATACATTAAAATATAAAATCCCATCAGGTAGGCTACAAAAGTCTCAGGAAAGTCCCACATGATCTGTTTTCAATAGTGAGCTGGTTGTTGCAACTGTAGGCTCTAAACGGGCATAGTAGCTCACCCTGCGTTAACTCAAGTTAGGTTCAGAGCGTGAGGGACCCAACCAATATGGCAGCGACGCTGTTACGCTCTCCAGCATCTACCTATTCATGTTTATGTGGGACTATGACCCAAAGGCTGTAATGCTGTTGCACAAACACTGTCAGAAGCAGGAGGCCAGATTTCATGGACAGAGAAAACAAAGAGTCTTACTAGATTTCAATAAAAGAGTTTATTAAAAACATTTCTAAAAAGTAAAAAAAAAAAATCTAAAATTACTAAAAAGTTGTTTTTCTTATTGTTTTAATTATGTTGTCACTCCTCTCTGTTTGGATCAAAAACAATATCATATTATAGAATAACGTGCTTTGGGTAGATATAAATTTTGGCCGGTAAAAAATATGCTTGGCTGGTAGATTTTAGCATCTACCGGCCAACTTGGCTGGTGAGTCAAAAATTTAGTTTCGAACCCTGCCTGTTGGACCTCTGTGCTTAGGCCCTTCTGCGAGAGCCGCGAGACCCGTCGGGAGAAAGACTAAGCTCACTTTGGGTTCCGTGAGTAAAAGTTGAATTTGATTGGGAAAGTGCCACCGAGCACAGAGCCGTTAGTTCAGTAGTTTCACCGTGGCTGATGAATTGGTGATTGAGAGGACCGGCGTGCTGCTGATGGTGTTTTGGTGTGTGTGTGTGTGTGTGATGTCCCCATTCGGGTTGTTAAGTAAGCTAATTAAGTAATTTTTGTTTTATTTCTCCTTTGAAGCAGAAGGGTATAGACTTGTTTTTATGTTGCATCCTTTGTAGGGTTACTTTGTGCGTTTCAGGTTAACTAGTCGATCCATTTTGATCTTATGTCAGGAGAGCGATCTGGCTGGCACCCCACTGCTTGACGTACAGAACCGTTACATAAAAAATGGCACCTCAGAAGGGACAGATATGTCATATGTGGAGGAAAAACATAAGACATGGGACAAATACTTGGCAGAGTTTCGATTCGCTCTAAACTCAGCCGTGCATGAGTCGACAAAAGTGACTCAAAGTGTCACATTCTGTCTTGTCTCCCCTGTTTTGGTTCTTTGCTCCTGTTCATTAGTCCCACCTGCCTCTCGTTTTCCTAATCACCCATGCTCCCTGGTCCTGGTGTATTTAAGCCCTGTCTGTTTTCTGTTCTCAGTCGAATCATTAGTTGTGTTACGTCGTGTCCACTCAGTTGTTTATTAAAGACTTTCAATCACCTTACCTGCTTGCTCCCTGCCTCTCACTTGCATTTGGGTCCACTTCCTCACCTCAACCTACACCACGTGACAGAATGATTCGACCTAACCAAGGACCCAGCGGTGAGACCCTGCCCTGGGAATGTTTGCTCCAGTGGCTCACTCCACTCAATCAGCTGCCAGACTCCTCTTCACCTGCACGGCGCTCCAGACGTCCACGCCGCTGAACCTCCACTTCCGCGTTCCAGCCGGATGTTCCCGGTCCGGTTGTAAGGATTCGTTTGGAGGACCTACAGGACCGGCTTCGTCGGCACCAGGCTGGCAGTGTGTTCCCCGGGGGTTGGTCCATGGCATTGGGAGCGGCTTCAGGCTCCACAGCCATCTCCCTCGCCGCTTCCTGAACAGTGCTGCGGGTGTGGTGCAACCCCTCCTGACGTCATGCCCAACTCTCCAGTGGGTCTGCACAACTGGCCTGGTGTCTCCCCTCCAGAACCCTCCTCCTCACCTCCGGAGACACAGAGAGGATCCAGACGAGGGCGCCGGTCCTCCAGAGCTGTGCCGCCTGACAAAGACGCCCCTGCTCTGCTGACCGGCATGGAGTCACAGCCATGTTTAGAGACTCTTTCCGAGCTCCAGCTGCCTCCACCAGTCCAGCCATGTTCAGCCCAGCCAGTTCCAGACCAAAGAACTGTGCCTGCAGACGACCAAGCAGAGTTCGCTCGCCTGCAAGCCGAGGTGGCCCTCGCCAACATCCGGGTGTTCCAGATCGAGATTCTAACTCCCCTTGTTCACCTGTTGGCTCTGGAGGTCCAGTCGCTCACTCCGGCTCCAGAAGCAGAACCCCCGCTCGCCCCGGCTCCAGAAGCGGAACCCCCGCTCGCCCAACCTCCAGAAGCGGAACCCCCGCTCGCCCAACCTCCAGAAGCGGTACCCCCGCTCGCCCAACCTCCAGAAGCGGTACCCCCACTCATTCCGGCTCCAGGGACCAGAGTTGTGCCGTCTAAACGAGAGACCCCTGCTCTGGCACCCTCATCCAGGCTCCAGCTTCCTGCCGCCACAGAGACCCCTGCTGGGAGACCTACGGAGAAGGTCCCAGTTGTGCCGTCTAAGGCAGGAGTTTCAGCCTCCCTGCACCTGTCCAGCCGGCCTATCCAGTCACCCTCTCTCTTCATCCCGGCTCCAGAACCCGAGCTCTCCCAGGCTCCAGAACCCGAGCTCTCCCAGGCTCCAGAACCCAAGCCCTCTCCTTTCATCCAGGCTCCAGAACCCGAGCCCTCTCCTCTCATCCAGGCTCCAGAATCCGAGCCCTCTCCTCTCATCCAGGCTTCTGCACCAGAGCCCTCTCCTCTCATCCAGGCTTCTGCACCAGAGCCCTCTCCTCTCATCCAGGCTTCTGCACCAGAGCCCTCTCCTCTCATCCAGGCTTCTGCACCAGAGCCCTCTCCTCTCATCCAGGCTTCTGCACCAGAGCCCTCTCCTCTCATCCAGGCTTCTGCACCAGAGCCCTCCCAGGCTCCGGAACCCGAGCTCTCCCTGCTCATTCAGGCTCCAGGGACGGAGCCCTCACACTTCCGGGCTACAGGATCTCCATGGGTCCGCCCCTGTAGGTCTCCCAGAAACTGTCGTCTCCTGTGCCCCCGGTGCAGGCACCCCAGGGTTCCGCTTGGCCTGTTTTGGGCATCGGGTGCCGCCCTTTGGGGGGGGTACTGTCACATTCTGTCTTGTCTCCCCTGTTTTGGTTCTTTGCTCCTGTTGATTAGTCCCACCTGCCTCTCGTTTTCCTAATCACCCATGCTCCCTGATCCTGGTGTATTTAAGCCCTGTCTGTTTTCTGTTCTCTGTCGAATCATTAGTTGTGTTACGTCGTGTCCACTCGGTGCTTTATTAAAGACTTCAGTCGCCTTACCTGCTTGCTCCCTGCCTCTCACCTGCATTTGGGTCCAATTCCTCACCTCAACCTACACCACGTGACAGACTCCAGCGGAACTCAACCTTGGACGTATCTTGAAAAGACCCCTAGATGGCTCAGACTTTTTCTGCAGCTGTACACGTAATTATCCGTAAGCATTCAGAGCACGAAGTAGAACAAAATACAACGAATCACCTAGTAAGCACCAGTAGCTAAGCCTCCTGTCTCGTAAGACGTCTACATATGTCTGTATATTCTTCATTGTCAATTTTTGTCTCGTTTTTTATTTGTTGAAAAATGTTGATCAATTTTAGTCACCATTTTAATCTTTATTCAAGTCTTTTTTTTATGTTTCGTTTTCATCTGCAAAAATGTATTTGTCTCAAAAAATGACATGTCAGCGAAATTAACACTGCTGCACCGCCCTACTAGGATGTCTCAGCTTTTCTCTTTCAAATTAAATTTAATATGGAGTTATAAAGCTGACAGTCCATGTAGCAGAAGGTCTCGCCTTCAGAATGTAAAGTCTGACGTTTCAGAAAGTTGAACTGGGGCTTGATCAGAGATGTTTCTGAGTTTGATCAAAGCTCTCCGGATATCTGATCTGCTGATCACAGTCTTACTCCCAATGATGAAGAGGTGTCTCATGCTGCATGCTGTGTGTTCTAGGTGTATGTGGTGCGCTGGACCGTAAAGAATTTGTGGTGCCGTGCATTGATGGAGTCCACGATCATGGACTCAGTATCCTGTCAAGCTTGCTGCCTCCTTGTGGATCACGGCGAGCGAATCATTGTTCCCTCAGACCAGTAAGCACCAGTACCTGCCTTTTGCAGCATTAACCTGAAGGAAAATGCAGCAGGTGTGTTAGTGAACTTGGATCATTGCTGTCTTTGAACTCATGTGTCTCATGTAACTAGGATCTACGTAGCACTGCCATGTTTCCTTCAGCTGCCTTTTTGGGTGAGGAAGTTTCATCTGGCCAGAATCAAACCCACAACCCTGATGATATCCTTGTTTAAGGAAAAGGCAGAGCTCAAGTGAGATGCAGTTGTTGTGTACCTGGTTAACTGTTTTAAGATTTTAAATACGTCTTGCATCCATTTGTGCTGAGATTTGTTTTCCTCTGCAGGCCGTCCGCTTCGTGGAACAGCTCTGCTACTCTCTATCTTCACAACCTGCTTCTAGGTTAGAAATATGGTCAAATGACAACAATACTGGTCTTTTGTCATTTAACTGTCAAAGAAGACTGATGATGAAGTAACTTGGACACCTGTAAAAACATTTTGGACTCCTAATGATTGTGTCCTTTAATTCAACAGCCTCCAACCAAACAGTAGCTGTATTGCTTGAATTGGAGTCCGACTCTACATCTATTGAGCTGTATCTGACGATCGACAATGTCAAGGTAAAGTTTAAAGGATATTTATTTTTATTCTTAAGTTGATTCATGAAATGTTTTGAGCTAAAAAGAAAAAGCCAATTTTTTCCCCAGATCTGTGTGAATGACGACTTGGTGGAAAAGACGTTTGCATATTACATCAGAGACTCTACAGATAGTAGTGAGATGTGTCCAGGTGGCTTGGTTCCATTCATGTTGTCCACCAACATCCTGACCCAGAGGGGCTGCAGTTCCCCAAAGAAGCAGGCAGCACAAACTGAGCAGCTTTTCTGTGAACATGCAGGTAGGATGGCCGGCTGTCACCCTAACTGAACAGTTTAATATGTTGATCTGGGAAAACTGTATTAAAGAAAATCAACATCTTGACTAGGGCTGAAATGAATAATCGAATGATTTGAAAAGTTCAATTCATTAAATTCATCGAATCATTTTTTTTACTGATTCGAAGCTTCGTAAAATGTGCGCACCACATCGTGAACACATTTTACTGGCGCACTGCTTGGTAATTTAGGTGCTGTGGAGGAAAATATAGAAACCAGCAGAGACACAAACCATTGTAAAAGGCAGAAACGGTCCTAAGTTAAGTTAAGACTAAACTCTACAAGCGGAAGGAAAATCCCCACCATCCCGTTTATTTGTAAATGTCTGCAGCGGTATGGGGCAGACTCGTAGCAGCTACCTTGAGCCAGGTTGCTGCTACGAGTCTGCTCAACACCGCAGCGTGCTTTGGTATTATGTAATTAAGAAACACTTCTATCGTTGAATATAATTTAGACTGGATTATCACCAATTCCAGAATCAGTGATGATACAAACCTAAAATGTTACTGAAATAGTAAATTTTGTTCCATACTATCAGATGGGAAAGAGGGAACTAGACAACACCAATTTAATATATATTGAGTCTTTTATAATAAGAGTCTGACATTTCAGCCTCAATTTTTTTTTCATATTTTTAGCAGCAGACCACAATCTCGTTTACTTGAAACGTCGTCAAATAGAATATTCGATTAGAGGATTCGATAGAATATTTGAATACTAAAATTCTATGGCTTCAGCCCTAGTATTGACTCTTATTCACACGTGACCTCAGTTTGTATAAACTGCATTTCCTGTTCAAGTTATTTTCACCTGGTCACTTATTAACTTTACACCATCCCAGAGTTTAACAGTGCAGTCATAACTCGCATGATAAAACACTAGTATATTATTGATCAACCATCATACTAGGACTGGGCAATAAATTGAAAATTCTAACCAATGTTAATAAATTCGGTAATAAAAAAATGAAAAGCTGTGAGTAGATTGGCGATGTTCACGTCCCTTTAAGAAGCTGGACCACCTTGAGTCACATGACAACGTGACTCAATGTAATACACGACAGCCACATCTACTGGTCAACATTTGTTTTTGCGCATTATCGTCCATTTAGCATTATATATAGACCCCTTGGCATGTGACATCACGCACCCCAACCCCCAGCTTCAGGCTGAAGGGCAAGAAGACAGCACCCCCCCCCCCCCCCCCCCCCCCCCCCCCCCCCCCCCCCCTTGAGCACACCTATGTTCCAGCTAATAAAATACACCAAAGGAAGTGGTTCTACCACAGTTCTAGTGGATAAACCACCCACATCGTGGCAGAGTCTCGTGACAGAATAAAAAATTAAAATATCTGCCGCACATGTCCAGACATGCTATAGCCATCTAATGACTTGGGTTTTTTTTGTATATATATAATTATGCGTGGCACAAGTAGCTGGGGAGATGCACCTGAGTGTAGGCAGCAGCGAGGAGGAGAGCTGTTCTGCTGATCAATCTTGAGAAAATGTGTGTGTGAAATTGACGCTGGTGTGGTGTGTAGTTCTGTTGACTCGCGGTAACGGACGTGTTACATTAATTACACAAAATGTGTTGTGTAATTGGAACGGGCAGCCTCTAATGTTGTTCGTTTGTGTTTCTGTTTACATTGCTTGTCAGAATAAACAGAGAATCTGTTAATTTCCAAAGACAAGCAGTGTCATGGCGATCCTTCAGAATTTTCCCACAAAAGCCGCTGAAAAAGAGATCCGGTTACACCTTCGTTGCTTCAGCTGTGTAAAGTCCAGGCGCCCGGTTCTGAGGACTGTCATCTTGCAGCTCGTTGGCTATTTTAAACGGATCTGGAAGCTTTGTGCTAAACACTGTTAGCTTTGAGATATTTCTTTTTTTTTTTCTGCACAAAGATGTTTTGGATCATCTAAAGTAGTATCTAAATCTCTAGGTATTATTTTGTTAAATTGTGAAGATACATCTTTGGATAATGGCTGGAGACTGTTTTTGCCCTCCAGCTTGTGTGGATGTGCGCAGTTATTCAGATGTAAACAATAACAAGCAAGGGGTCAATAAATAACACACCTTGACCCCTTGAAGCCACCTTCCCATGGTTGTCAGTCAAAAGGGCCCTGAATCTTCTCATACATTACTTTTTAACCTAAGCTTGGCCCCACCCACTTGATGATAGGGTTGCAACGATTACAAATTTTGGTGGTACGATTATAGTCTGAAAAATAATCACGGTTTTACGATTACCACGATTATTTTACATGAATTGATATCACATCTGTATTAACATAATAAATCACAAACACACTATAAAGTATTGATAAAGTTCACAATTACGTTTCATACAGGTTTTAAACTCCAGAAGATATTAATTGCTCCTTTTCTTCCAGGAGTTTAAAACCTTTATAAAATGTAATTGTGAACTTCATCTCCTTTTGAGATTCTGATTAGAAAAATTCATTAGTAAAATCAAAGTAATCTCTGTAATTTTTAAATTACCGTAAAATACCCTTAATTAGATTTGCCTAACAGCCTGTTTGAGTTTCTCTAAAAAGACAAAACAGTTTACCTGTTGACACCTGGTCAGGATTAACACGTTTATTCAAGTCAACACTGAAGGATGGAGACACCTTCATGAAATAAGATGCTTAATTCCTACTAGTGCAGGTGTTATTATGAATATCCTTAAATATAATTTCTACTTGTTCATATTTGTATTTTCAATATTGACTAGTAAGAATATTATTTGGACAAGGATAAATTATACTATTATTGCTATGTAGAGTAGGAATAACAAAGAGGTGTTGTTGATTAAATGTTACAATGGCATGCCGTATTAGCTTGTTTTAGACAAATACAGGAGAAACATGGTACAAATGAACAGTTGTGTCACAACTTTTTTTTTCTGCTAGCTCTGCGGGGGCACTCCAAGTCTATTTTGCCTTGGCCCCCAAATGCCTTGAAACGGGTCCCCTGGGCGTGGGATGGAGTTTTGAAACTAATCTGAATTGTATCAAATATAGAAATATTACATGCTTATAAATGATTGCTTTATACAAAAGTCTAGAGGATAAATCTACCAACATTTTTCTTTACAAGCACTTTTTTTTGTTTTCTTGCTTATTATTTAATTTTCTCTTATCCTCCTGCATCTCCTCAATCCTACAGAAAAACTGCTGCCTGGATTTTCTACTTTTTTGCCTCATAGTTTAGAACTAAGCAGTTCAATGGTGTCCACTGCAAAAATAGCAGCGTGCGCGCGACAACGCGACCGAGGTGATGTCACCGTGGCACAGGTTTTGAGCTCCGCTGAGGCAGAGGGCGTCAGGCACAAATTAAAGACAAAAAGTTCCATAAAATAAGAGTGAACATGAAACGATAGTGTGTTAATTATTTTTCTTTTTGTGGCGCAACTTTGAGAATGTTGTGGCCGTGCGCAGAACGCAGCTGCCTGGCGCATCACAATCAGCGCTCTCCATCCTCCGCACAAAATAAGTCCCGCTAGGCTGAGAGTCCATATAAATGTAATATACACTGCTCACAAAAATTAAAGGAACACTTTAAAGAAACACATTAGATACATCAGATCTCAATATGAAGTTGGATATCTATACAAATAATGACAGGGCAATGTCTTAGGAACAAAAGGATGCCAAGTCTTTTAATGAAAATAAAAGTTTTCAGCCTACAGAGGGCTCAATTGTGTAGACACCCTAAAATCAGAGTGAAATGAAGATGTGGCAGGCTAGTCTATTATTTCAAAAACTTAATTTCTGCAACTCAAAATGCTTTTCAGTATCTTGTGTGGCCCCCACGAGTTTGTGTGCATGCTTGACAACGTCGGGGCATGCTCCTAATGAGACAACGGATGGTGTCTTGTGGTATTTCCTCCCAGATCTGTGTGAGGGCATCCCTAAACTCTTGTACAGTCTGAGGAGCAACCTGGTGCCACCTAATGGACCGAAACATAATGTCCCACAGATGTTCTATTGGGTTTAAGTCAGGGGATCGTGAAGGCCATTCAATTGTTTCAATTCCTTCATCCTCCAGGTACTGCCTGCATACTCTTGCCACATGAGGCCGGGCATTGTCGTGCATTAAGAGAAAACCAGGGCCTACTGCATCAGCGTAGGGTCTGACAAAGAGTTCAAGGATTTCATCTCGATACCTTATGGCAGTCAGAGCACCATTTCCTAGGCAGTAGAGGTCTGTGCGACCCTCCATGGATATGCCTCCCCAGACCATCACTGACCCACCACCAAACCTGTCATGTTGAACGACGTTGCAGGCAGCATAACGTTCTCCTTTTCTTCTCCAGACTCTTTCACGTCTATCACAGGTGCTCAGGGTGAACCTGCTCTTGTCTGTAAAAAGTACAGGGCGCCAGTGGCGGACTTGCCAATTCTGGTGTTCTTGAGCAAATGCCAGTCGAGCTCTACGGTGCTGGGCAGTGAGCACAGGGCCCACTACAGGACGTCGGGCCCTCAGGCCATCTTCATGAAGTCTGTTCCTGATTGTTTGGGTAGAGACATTCACACCAGTGGCCCTCTGGAGGTCATTCTGTAGGGCACGAGCAGTGCTCAGCCTATTCCGCCTTGCACAAAGGAGCAGGTATCGGTCCTGCTGATGGGTTGTGGACCTTCTACGGCCCTGTCCAGCTCTCCGAGAATAACCGCCAGTCTCCTGAAATCTCCATGTTCTGGAGATTGTGCTGGGAGACACATTAAACCTTCTTGCTGCAGCACGTGTGGATGTGCCATCCTGGAGAAGTTGGACAACCTGTGCAACTTCTGTAGGGTTAAGGAATTGCCTCATGCTGCCAGTAGAGATAATTACTCAAGCCAAAACTAGCACGAGTGGAAAACCAGCCAAAAAAGATCGAGAGAGAAACTTGAAATGACCCCCACATGTTAAACCAGTCCTGTTTTGAGGGTTTTGTAATTGTTGCCACTTTTACTTATCTGTCGTTAAGTCCATGAACACCAATACACAGGGTTCGTACAGGTGCTTGAAATCCTTGAAAATGCTTGAATTTCAATAACGTGTTTTCAAGGTGTGGAAAATGCTTAATTTCTGTACTGAGTCCTGGAAAATGCTTGAAAAACAAACTGCACAGTTTTGTACATAAGATCAGCTAAGTTAGTTTGATAAAAAAAACTCATTTTGTTATTTTTGTTAACGTTAAAAACTAGAGAGCAATTATTTCG
This sequence comes from Aphyosemion australe, assembly GCA_006937985.1. Lineage (NCBI taxonomy): Eukaryota > Metazoa > Chordata > Actinopteri > Cyprinodontiformes > Nothobranchiidae > Aphyosemion > Aphyosemion australe. The sequence continues at coordinate 3,458,915 of SSNS01000028.1, read as the reverse complement.
CCATTAATAAACACGGCTGCGGCTGCTCTGAGAGGGTCCGCAACTTTCTGTAACACCGGTGTGTGAGCAGCAGACTCCTACTTTAGAGAGCAGCCGCTGGACCGGTGGTGTCCGCTGGCGTCGCTATAAATTAGACCTACTTCAACCATGAAACTTTTATGCTAGTCGCGTGTGTGAGAGCCCTGCTTTGGGTCTGGGATCCAGTGGGTCCTTCTGTGATGATAATTAGTTATGAAATCAAGACTGGAGTAGAGCAGGGTACCGAAGAAAATGGTAAGAAATTTCTTTTTCGGTGCTAAAAAGGCTGTTATGAGCCGCAAAGCCCCGTTCCTCCCGCTGCTGCGGGTCACGTCAGACGTCAGCTACGCTCATTCACAAACTTTGTTTACAAAACACCTCCAAGTTTGCTAACTAATAAAATACCGAAAGAAATCAAAGACTGTATCTGGCGAATGTAAACATCAGCAGAGCTAACTGTAACACGTGTGTTCAGATTTGTCACTGATCATGTAAATACCAGTCATTTAATAAAGCATGTCGTCGTTCATGGCATCTATTTGTGAGCTGAAGCATGGACCGTGTTTGGCTGCGAAAGCAGCCCCGAGTCCCCGTGGCAAGCCATTTTATCATTTAGTCAACAGCTAGTAATTCCTATTTTACATAGCAATAATATAATTAATCCTAGTCCAGATCATTTTCTTACTCACAATTGAAACTAAATATAGCAACAGGTATTTTTACTAGAGATGAGTTTTACTTTTGCTTTCACTAATGAACCAATTGTTCCACACGGTCTAATAGCGAGCTGTACTATAATATCTGGCTGGATGATATAGAATAAAAGCACAGTGAAAAAAAAATTATATTGATCGGTACAATAATTATTATAAAAAAGTATAGTAAATATATCTTAAAGTTTGAATATGGAACACAAACACCAAGCGACATCTAGTGTGTGGAGGTTGTAGTTGCAACAAGCGCTTACCCATCCATGAGAAAATTGGCCATTTCCGCGTGCGTTTTGATGCTGTAAAAATGTTTTATTTGGGTCAATCTGTTGTAGGCTTCACCCAAACTCACTCTGGTTTTGATCTTTTATAGTCGCTCCTCTTCTGAGAAGGTTAACAACATCTTCTGGGCTCAGAAGCAGCTGCTTGGTTTGCCGAGTCCACCATTTTCCACAGTGCCAGCCTCACTGTGCCGAGCGGACTGTTTACCGAATTTGGAAACCCGCAGTGGTGCCCTCTATTGGCAGATGTAAACATAAACCCAGTGTCTTGCCCCTCAAAATAAATATTCTGATCAATTAAAATCACGTGATCCGACCCGATATGTGATCCTGTGATCGGATAAGATTATCCCTATTCATAGCAGTAATACATTATTTCATATGATGAGGTGAAACTGTCATCTTGAGGTCTTATGTATTATCTTCAAAGTGCAGTGCTTGAAAAGTTAAAAAATTTACCTTGAAAATGTTTGAAAAGTGCTTGAATTTGACAGTGGAAAAAGTGTAGGAGCCCTGATTATTGTCCAGCCCTACTAGCAGCTACAATATTGTAATTTAAAGAGTTACAGCTTTAGTAGTGGCATCATTAAATTAAACTATTTCAACTTGATGCACCAGACCTATTATCAGGAAGGAGGCAGGAATATTTCTCTGGAATCTTCTATTGTCAGCTGGCGCTGTGGAGAAAATAAAATGACTTCTACGTTCTTATGAGGGTGGATGATTCCCTTGGGGGCCATGGTGGTGTGTTTTTGCTGGTAGGATTTCTTTTCCAGATTCAGGCCCTGTCCCCACATAACGAAGATATTTTTCTATGATTCGGCCTGTCATCCACACGAAACTGCAGATTTCTGCAACAAAAACAAATCTTTTTAAAAACTCCGGTCAAAGTGAAGATTTGTGTTTTCTCCATTTTCAGCATGTGGACAGAAATAACCGGAGTTTTAGGTTTCACGTTGTCACTGTCTGCGACAAAAATGCTGACAGCCCATGTGCGACCTATGTTTACACTACTACATGGATGCCCTCAGAGCTGTGCTCGCGTTATCAATCGTCCAAACGCTTTTTGTCACTTTGTTTTTACATACTCCAAAACTACATTTAAGAGCAATTCTACCTCCTTATCGGTCCACACAAATGAGCTAGGCACCAGGATTCAGGGGAACTACTACCGCTTACAGGTCTGGCATGCCTATGAATGTGCTTAACAATGCACTTATGTGGTTATGTGTTGATAGACTTTTTTCTAAAAACGGGGTGGTGTGGACTTTTTTTTTGGGAGGGCGGATATTCGTTTTTTAAAAAACCTGGCTACGTGTGGACAGGGCCTCAGAATACTCATTACAGCGATCAGCAGTCCGGTAGGCATATTTATCAGGTTTAATGTAAATGAAATGTAAAAGTGACAACTTGACATTTGGGTTTTGTGTGTGCGAAAAAATGTGTGAGGTGTGTGTTGTCCATTGTTTCCAGCAGAACTGTGCATAAGGCTAATAAAGTGAAAATCACAAGTCCAAATGTTAAAAATACAGAAAATGGTACATAACATGTCTTCATAGAATTTTAAAAAGCCAAAATGCCCAATCCTCTCTTGACACCTAATTTTTCAAAATGTTATGGGGAAGCATGTCCCCTTCTCCCCTAGCAAGGCTTCATTCCTGCAACACTCATTGATATCACCATAACACTTTGAAAATATGGGGAAACCCCTGCCATACTTTAAAATGTCTTCATAGATTTGTTTTTGGTTGCTGTAACTATGATTTGAAGTAAAGCACCAAGTGTCCTGAGCTGTTTTTTCCCCCACAGTGACGTCCCAGAGTTCTGAATCGGATGAAACTGGTGATATCCCGGCAGTTTGCTCTCCACCTCAGGTTTGTAGATCTGCATGAGTTTCTTTTAGCAACTCCACACAACTAGTCTTTGCTCAGTAAAGTTACAAATGACGTTTTCTTTTTAAATTCCCTCACTACCTCAAGATATGTATGAAATGAGAATGCAGTTTAGGGCTGGGTGGTAATACTGTTAGAGATATTAATGATGGTATTCAAAACAATCTTGCTTATATATTTGGATTGCCCATTATACAGGAGTGATGTAAATCCCCACAGAGTTCGATTCGAATCTCAACACGCTACCAACAATAAGATACATTAACGATACAGTGATACGATTCATCCCTGCAGCAGGATGAGTCGTATCGACAGACGATTTTTGATTCAATACATGATGCAATTTGAAACAATTCAACATGTTACAATGAATTTACAAGCCCACATCTGGTTTTTAAACTTCACAATTGTTTCCTTCTGTTGTGAAGGATATATTTGATACTCTATCGTTTTTGGTTAATCAATAAGTTCAACATGAATCGAAAATGCACTAGGGATGCTCCGATCCGCATATCTGTATCGGTACAGATATAGAGAAAATTCTAGATCGGGTATCGGTGACTATGGACCGATCTATGACCCGATCCATAAGAACAGATCTATTCAGTATATTTCTATGTGCTGTGAGTGACGACGTCATGCGACGCTACAGCCCCACGCTGCAGCATGATTGCAGAGTTTAACGAGCTGCAAATAGTATCACTCATGAAGTTATTACTTTAAACCAGAAGATAGTGGAAAGGTGTAAATTAAATCTTAGCAACATTTTTGGGTGTTTCTTTTGAAATGTTCGGAGTTTATAAAGTTTGAAAATCGCCTCCAGCTGGGACGCTCCCTACGGAGGGAGGAGACAAGCGGAGCTCACAGAGGGCGAATATTAGAGAGTAAAAACATACAATGCTGGCAGGTCTGTTCATTGTTGGCAAAGTTCTTTGACTGGTAATAGTTGACTCTTGATTCTGAATTGGAATATTCACCCTCTGGTGAAGACTCACTCATCCAGTGAGAGAAAGTTACGCTGCGCGCAGCAACAGAGAGTCTGTGCTTCATGAGAGCATGATCCGAGGCTTATTTCTCCGTGATCGGGACACGGTGGGTGTAGAAAGGATGGTAAAAACACCGCTAATGGTGACGGGCATAGCGGGAATGTGAAAAAAAGCTGCAAATAGCGGCAGCCGCAGTAAATATGAAAGTGAAAGTAAAAGTGCGTCTCATAATCGATGTGAACATTCCACGTATTCCAAACATCTATGGTTCACATAAGGAACTTTCCTTGGATCAAATCATCATTACATTCATGGGAAGGTCGACCCTGAAGCTGTACAAGCCCAACAAACCTGATAAATATGCCTATAAAGCATTAGTCTTGAGTGGCCAATATCAAAAAATATAATATAAAAATACCGTAACTAAATGAAGCAAAAATGAATAAAGAACTTTATGTATATGTAAATTAAAAATATAAAAAATATAATGAACATTTAAAAATTAGATGTAAAAATTACCTGTAAAAATAAGAAGGAACATTTGTAAAAATTATACATTCCAATATGGCAGCCTCCATCCATCCATTTTCTCCCGCTTATCCAGAGTCGGGTCGCGGGGGCAGCAGCTTAAGGAGGGAAGCCCAGACCTCCCTCTCTCAAGCCACTTGGGCCAGCTCCTCCGGGGGAATTCCAAGGCGTTCCCAGGCCAGCCGAGAGACATAATCTTTCGAGCGTGTCCTGGGTCTTCCTTTGGGTCTCCTCCCGGTTGGACATGCCCGGAAAACCTCACCAGGGAGGCGTCCAGGAGGCATCCTAATCAGATGCCCGAGCCACCTCAACTGGCTCCTCCTGATGTGGAGGAGCAGCGGGTCTACTCCGAGCCCCTCCCGGATGAACGAGCTCCTCACCCTATCTCTAAGGGAGAGCCCAGCCACCCTGCAAAGAAAACTCATTTCGGCCGCTTGTATCCGCGATCTCGTTCTTTCGGTCACTGACCATAGGTGAGGGTAGGAACGTAGATCGACCGGTAAATTGAGAGCTTCGCCTTTCGACTCAGCTCTCTCTTCACCCTGACAGACCGGTACAACGCCCCCATCACTGCAGATGCAGCACCAATCCGCCTGTCGATCTCACGCTCCACCCTTCCCTCACTCGTGAACAAGACCCCGAGATACTTAAACTCCTCCACTTGGGGCAGGACCTCGTCTCTGACCTGGAGAAGGCATTCTACCCTTTTCCGACTCAAGACCATGGTCTCGGATTTAGAGGAGCTGATTCTCATCCCAGCTGCTTCACACCCGGCTGCGAACTGCTCCAGCGAAAGCCGGAGATCACGTTCTGACGAAGCCAACAGGACCACATCATCTGCAAAAAGCAGAGACCTGATCCTTAGGCCACCAAAACGGATCCCCTCACCACCTTGGCTGCACCTAGAAATTCTGTCCATAAAAGTTATGAACAGAATCGGTGACAAAGGGCAGCCTTGGCGGAGTCCAACTCTCACCAGAAACAAGCCCGACTTACTGCCGGCAATGTGGACCAAGCTCTGACACTGGTCGTACAGGGACCTAACAGCCCGTATCAAGGGGCCTGGTACCCCATACTCCCAGAGTACCCCCCACAGGGCCCCCCGAGGGACGCGGTCGAACGCCTTCTCCAAATCCACAAAACACATGTAGATTGGTTGGGCGAACTCCCACGCACCCTCCAGGACCCCCCTAAGGGTATAGAGCTGGTCCAGTGTTCCACGGCCAGGACGAAAACCACATTGCTCCTCCTGAATCCGAGGTTCGACTATCCGACGGACCCTCCTCTCCAGAACCCCTGAATAGACCTTACCAGGGAGGCTCAGGAGTGTGATCCCCCTGTAGTTGGAACACACCCTGCGGTCCCCCTTTTTAAATAGGGGGACCACCACCCCGGTCTGCCAATCCAGTGGAACTGCCCCCGATGTCCACGCGATATTGCAGAGCTGCGTCAACCAACACAGCCCCACAGCATCCAGAGCCTTAAGGAAATCCGGGCGGATCTCATCCACCCCCGGAGCCTTTCCACTGAGGAGTTTTTTGACCACCTCAGTGACCTCAGCTCCAGAGATTGGAGAGCCCAACCCAAAATCCCCAGACTCTGCTTCCATCCTGGAAGACGTGCCGGTGGGATTGAGGAGGTCTTCGAAGTACTTGGCCCACCGATTCACAACGTCCCGAGTCGAGGTCAGCAGCACACCCTCCCCACTGTAAACAGTGTTGGTAGTGCACTGCTTTCCCCTCCTGAGACGCCGGATGGTGGACCAGAATCTCCTCGAAGCCTTGAAGCCGTACGGAAGTCTTGTTCCATGGTCTCACTGAACTCCTCCCATGCCCGGGTTTTTGCCTCTGCGACCACCCGAGCCGCATTCCGCTTGGACTGCCGGTACCTATCAGCTGCCTCCGGAGTCCCACAGGCCAAAAAGACCTGATAGGACACTTTCTTCAGCTTGACAGCATCCCTAACCGCCGGTGTCCACCAGCGGGTTCGGGGATTGCCGCCACGACAGGCACCGGCCACCCTGCGGCCACAGCTACGGTCAGCCGCCTTGACAATGGAGTCACGGAACATGGTCCATTCGGACTCAATGCCCCCCGCCTCCCCCGGGACGTGTTCGAAGTTCTGTCGGAGGTGGGAATTGAAGCTCCTTCTGACGGGAGACTCTGCCAGACGTTCCCAGCAGACCCTCACAACACGTTTGGGTCTGCCAGGTCTGACCGGCATCCTCCCCCACCATCGAAGCCAACTCACCACCAGGTAGTGGTCAGTTGACAGCTCCGCCCCTCTCTTTACCCGAGTGTCCAAGACATGCGGCCGCAGATCAGATGAAACAACAACAAAATCGATCATCGACTTGCGGCCTAAGGTGTCCTGGTGCCAAGAGCACATATGGACACCTTTATGCTTGAACATGATGTTTATGGACAATCCATGACAAGCACAGAAGTCCAATAACAGAACACCACTCGGGTTCAGATCAGGGGGGCCGTTCCTCCCAACCACACCTCTCCAGGTCTCACTGTCGTTGCCCACGTGAGCATTGAAGTCCCCCAGCAGAACGAGGGAGTCACCCGAAGGAGCGCTTTCCAGCATCCCCTCCAGGGACTCCAAAAAGGGTGGGTAGTCTGAGCTGCAGTTTGGTGCATAAGCACAAACCACAGTCAGGACCCGTCCCCCCACCCGAAGACGGAGGGAGGCTACCCTCTCGCTCACCGGGGTAAACCCCAACGTACAGGCACCAAGATGGGGGGCAAGAAGTATGCCCACCCCTGCTCGGCGCCTCTCAGTGGGAGCAACTCCAGAGTGGTAGAGAGTCCAACCCCTCTCGAGGAAACTGGTTCCAGAGCCAGAGCCATGCGTTGAGGTGAGTCCAACTATATCTAGTCGGAACCTCTCAACCTCACACACCAACTCCGGCTCTTTCCCCACCAGAGAGGTGACATTCCACGTACCAAGAGCTAGCTTCTGTAGCCGAGGATCAGACCGCCAAGGTCCCTGCCTTCGGCTACCGCCTTTTGCACATCGCACCCGACCCCTTTGGCCCCTCCCACGGGTGGTGGGCCCATGGGAAGGGGGACCCATGTCTCCTCTTCGGGCTATGCCCGGCTGGGCTCCATGGGTGAAAGCCCGGCCACCAGGCGCTCGCCAGCGTGCCCCAACTCCAGGCCTGGCTCCAGAGGGGGGCCCCGGTGACCCGCGTCCGGGCGAGGGAACACTGATTCCATTTATTGTACTCGTCATAAGGGGTCTTTGGGCTGCACTTTGTCTGATCCCTCACCTAGGACCTGTTTGCCATGGGTGACCCTACCAGAGGCATAAAGCCTCAGACAACTTAGCTCCTAGGATCATTGGGACACTCAAACCCCTCCACCACGATAAGGTGGCAGCCCAGGTGAAGTCATAATATGCTAATTTGATGAGAGTGAATTTGCTCCCATCACAAACTTTGGGTCCTACTGAAGATTTTTCTCATTTACAGTTTACCTTTATCTCTAACCATTTTCAAGCTACAACATTTTGAAATAGTCATGTCAGAATTGAATATTTAAAAAAAAAAAACTGGTGCCTAAAGGGTAATACTGTTTTTCCATATCGGTATCAGATCAATATCGACAGATACTAAACTTCTGATATCGGTGTCGGCTCGAATGTGAAAAAGTGGATCGGTGCATCTCTAAAATGCAAAATATGTATAATATTTACATATTATACATATTTTTATTGCTACAATACTCTGCTGAAATAGTTGGAAAAAAGACCCATCAATGTGATTTTCTGCAAAATTCAAAACATTTTCAACCAAAAAGGTTTATACAGTCACTAGGCTCAGAAAAATAAACAGAATCAGACACTAAAGTTCATCATATAATTATTAGGATTTATTATAAAACACTAAACATCTGAAAATATTTCTAAATATTGTAATGATACATATGGAGCTATTGTAAAAGCTGTTGTAGCCTAACGTTACTGTTTAAGAGAAACGTGAAAGTGAACAAAAACTGGAGATGCAGGGAGATGTGTGTTTATCTTAGCTGTTTATTCAACTTCTCTGATAAACCACTATTAAGGGCGAAATATCAGTCTGTCTGTTTTTAGTTCTGCACAAATATAATACAGAATTATCTTAAAAGCTTCCTCAAAGCTTCCGTTGCACAGATCAATAAGAATGCTCGGAAGAATACGCTGCTGCTGCTGGAGAGCCCAAAAACCGTGTCATGGACTCCATGTGTACAAACTGTCAACAGTCTGTAGTTTGTGGTTTTCACAAAGTTTATTTTATTTTGGCAAGTTAAGACAGGAAGCTCGTACGTCAGTTAATATGTCCGATGATGGTTGGTTTTTCTAACTGCAGCTGCACACAACCTGGCTTCCGCTAAAAGATTCTGTTGGTGCATTTAATGTGCCTCGAAAAAACATGGACATAGCAGGTTAACTAGTAACAAGTAATCGATGTAACCATGGGTTTTACTGATGAGACATGCAAGGAAAAATACATTGCGATATAGCAGTCAGTTGTATCCGATGCACACTGAATGAACCCCCAGCTCAGATCGGTGACTCTCTCCATCCCTAGTATACTGTACATCCAGAAACTATTCACAGTGTGTCACTTTTCCCTAACTTTTTCTGCGAGACGTTCTTCAAACTGCTCCATGTCTTATCTGCTGAATTCACGCGTGGTGTTGCAATTCTCTGGTGATTTTGTGATCTTGTGGAACCAACTGTGTGGAATGCTTTTGCTGCAGTTTCACATCTGAAACACGCCCAGAGGGAAGGGAGCTCGCAAGTAAATTGTCTATTAAGTTATGCCCTTCTTATGCATCCAATGAAAAGCTGGGGTTATTCCAAAATGTATTAAATTAAAAATTTCCTCAATATTCTCCATACAACACCCAATAATGACGATGTGAGAATAGTTTGGCTTTTTGCAATTTTATTGGGGAAAAAAAGGAGAAATTACATGTACATAAGTATTCATGGCCTTTGCCATGGCATGAATCATAAAATGATGTTTCTGCAGCTTAACTGGACTCCAACTGTGGTAAATTCAGTTGATTGGACATAATTTGAAATGGCACACAACTCTCTATTCGAGGTCTCACACTCACGTCAGAGCAAAAACAAAGCATTCAGTCAAAGGGATTTTGTCTGTAAACCTCTAAAATACAATTGCAGACCTGCCAACCTGTACGCATTTTGCGTAGCAAGTACGCAATTTGGCATCTAATTACACTGGTACGACTCACCCCTCTATGCAAAAAGCTGCGGACACGGGAGTTCTGTAGCAAATATGCATGTGTGGTACTCATGTCTGACAAAACGACTCGGCAGCGTGTTGAAGTTTAAGCCAATCATCGTAGAAAAGCAGAGAAAAACAATTCTGCCTAACCTATAGTGTAACACCCCCCTCCTTCCTGTTTCATCCTACGTCCTGCCCGCTGCCTGCCTCTCCGTCCGCGGTTCCCACTCGCTGCTGTTCTGGCGTTTAAAAAGGTAAACGCTGTGTGTGTGTGTGTGTGTGTGTGTGTGTGTGTGTGTGTCAGCGGACCGGACCAGCCATCTTTTGATGAATGTGAACAGTTGGGCGTCGCACCGTGGGGGATGTGGATGTTAACATCCGCACTTTCCCGCAGTTTTCCTAAAAACTTTATTAACAGTCTGGTCCCTCACGTGTTTCACTCGCTACGTTTCCCCTCTCCCCATCCCTCTCCTGTTGATTAGTGAAACCCGCACCTTTGCGCACCGGTGTTACGTCATTCTCATCCAGTCCATCGTTGATATGCGTTTCCCCAGCTGCTCCTGAGCGGTTAAAACACACTCGCTCATCACTAGCTAGCTCTCAGGGCGCTCTGCTCGTACCACAGGAGAACTACAGCCTCCTTCAGCTCAAACATCTTGGTAGGTTAGTCGAGTAGCCAAATTAGTAAAAGTTCTGAGCACTACCCCTCAACATGCATCATCTCAAAGGTTGCTTGTTGATGTGATTATCTATCTCTTACTCAAAAACAAAAGATTAAATTATCACAAAAACTAAACAAGACGTATCAGATGAAGCTGAAGTTGGTTCTGTTTTTTAGTTTCAAAGTCAGAAAGAGCAATTCCAACCAGTTTACCCAGAGCATCTTTCCTCTGCTCTAATTATAAAACTACAATGCTTAGACTGTTCAAACCTGGACTAGAGTTTTTCTGAACTAATAGTAAATCCTTAAAACAGTTGATGATATTTGAAACGTTAATTTGATTTGTGAACGTTCAAAGAAAGCAGATTTCAGCACTTTTTGCATTACAGGTAAAACTGGAAAAGTTAGAATCTGGTGCAAAAGTTGATTTATTTCAGTAATTCAACCTAAAAGGTGAAACTAATCTATGAGACAGACTCATTACATTCAAGCCAGATATTTCAGCTTTTATTTGTTATAATTGTGATGATTATGGCTTACAGCTGATAAAAACTCCACATTAAACATCTCAGACAATCAGAATATTGTGAAATGGTTTAATATTGTAGACTCAAAGTGTCACACTCTAATCAGCTGATGAATCCAGAACACCTGCAGAGGGTTCCTGAGCCTTTAGATGGTCTCTCAGTCTGAGCTGGACTACTGACATAAGTGGACTTTTACACTCATTTTTGAGTTTCACCTATAGACCACATTAGAACAGGCTCTGCTCATGAACTACAATACTTAGATTATTCAAACCTTAACTAGATTATATTAGAATAATAACAGAATCCTTAAAGAACAGTCTTCAAACCTGGATTGGATTATTCTACATTAACAGCAGAATTCATAAATTCCAGGTGGTAATTTGTGAAACCTTTAGTTCAAAAAAGGCCACTTTCTTCTTTTTTTATTGAGTTTGGATTATCATATTAGTAACCTATTTTTCAGCTCTGTCCACGTTATTCTTACGGCCCGTGATGCTTTGCGCAAAAGATGCAAGCAACTTCCGGTCCGCATTTGTTTACATTGAGACGATGCGATTCCTTCATGCTAATCCTCTTTTTATGGGCTTTTAGAGACTGAAAACATGCATGAACACCAGCTGTCACAGCTCAAACGGGACACTGTTACACCCCGTCTGCATACTGAAGCAGAGAGGTGGGGGGATGATCTTAAAGTCTGGCCAAAGCTAACGTAACGTAGCATTTTAGCTACTTTCTGAACTCAGTCGCGTTTGACAGTGAGGCAATAAACAATTTTAAAAGCTCTGAGGCTTATCAGTACCTACATCGTAATAAGGTTGTCTGTGTTTTGTTGAAAGATACTTGTCTTTGTTTACAAGTCTGCAGGGCTGTGCTCCGCGCTATTTGTCTGATCTTCTCACACAATATGTCCCATCACGTGCACTTAGGTCAGCACAGCAAGACTTGTTGGTCGTTCCACGAGTGAAGTGCTCGACCAGAGGAGGCAGGGCCTTCTCAGTTTTGGCCCCTAAGCTGTGGAATGACCTTCCACTCACTGTCAGACAAGCACCCTCACTGCCAGTTTTTAAGAGTCGAATGAAGACTCACTTTTATACTGTGGCATTCCCTCAGCATGTGAATTAGCTATATTTTAGCTAGTTCTTATTCATTGTTAATCTCTTTTTTTTTTACTATCATCTTGGTTTTATCTCCTGCTTTTATTATCTTTTGGGCCCTTGATTGGGTCAATGATGTTTTACATTTTTTTTGTGTGTACAGCACTTTGGTTTGCCTTTTGGTTATTGAAAAGTGCTTTATAAATAAAGATGATGATGATGAAAGAGTTGGGACACAATCTTATTTACTTAAAAGCAGACGTAGAGCCGAGTCAGAGCCCTAAATCCCTCATTACCAAGCATGGGTTTTAGTTTCTATATCAATCAGGTGAAATACAAACAGCAGGATGGCACTTTTAGGTTAAAAACGGCAGTCTAAATGCACATTAAATTGTAACTATTCAGAAAATTGTACACATGAAATAATTCCTGTTGTTGTGAGACTGCTGTCAGATCTCTTTACTACTCGGCGTCTCTTCTCCAGAGTTTTGTCATATCCAACTACAAAGTAGGATGCGAGTGTTCTTCTCTGGGGGTTTTCACAATGAAATGAAAGGAATGCACAAATAAAGTTTGTGGTGGTTTCAAGTTACGATTTTTCAGCCACATCCTTCTGGGTTCCTCATCTCTGGAGAGGCGGTGAAAACCGTACCGACGCTCGCAGCTGCACGCTCTCTCACTCTGGAGGTGCATGTTCTAAACATCGCTCTTGTAGCTACAAATTTAATTTTCTCTGGTTGTTAGTACAAGCGCGAACAGCACATCTTCCCGAGGCGCATGACAACATTTTTCGGGGGTAAATATTTTTTAAAATCCTCTTCAAATGTTCAAATAAACTGCTACTAACAACAAAACCTCACAATGCAAACCAATGAGTATGTGCTACTTCCGGTATCTCACCGGATGTTGCTTGCATCAGCGTTTCTCCATGAGGCTACTCAAAAATAACGTGGATAGGTTGATGTTTATAAACAGTACATTTATTGCACATTTATTTTATGAGTTCTGATTGATCATCCATAAAATAAAACATTTTACATTTTATAATTACAGCAGGTTAAAGATACTGGGGATGGAAAAATTAGTGGGAACTGACCTCTCTGAGTTGGAAACTAAAAAAGGTAACCAACTTCAGCTTAGTACAAAAGAAGTAAAAAAAAAAATTACCCAATGAATGAGAAAAAAGAATCCGAATATTACATTCTTGAAATATTGCAATATACAAAATAAATCATTACCATTAAATACATATTAAAATATTTTTCAATTTATTTTGATTAATTACGTATTAAAATAACGGAGTTGCAAAAGTCCGCGAAAAAAGCCGCTAAAGTGGTACTCAAAAAATTTTGACAAGGTTGGCAGGTCTGCAATTGTCTCGAGGCACAAATCTGGGGAAGGTAACAGAACAATTCTGATGCTTTGACGGTCTCAATGAGCACAGTGGCCTCCATCGTCCTTAAGTGGAAGGAGTTCGAAACCACCAGGACTCTTCCTAGAGCACTTCTTAGATCTAAACTGAGTTTAAACGTACAGCCAGCTCAGGTAGTCAAATGTTTGCCAAAGACACCCAAAGGACTCTCAGACCATGAGAAAAAAAAAATCCCTGGTCTGATGAGACAAATGCTGGTGTGAATGGGAGGTGTCGCGTTTGGAGTAAACCAGGCACCAGACGTCAAAAGACCAACACCATCCCTACAGTGAAGCGTGGTGGCAGCATCAAGCTGTGGGGATGTTTTTTAAGCCTGCCGCACATGAGAGCCAATAGCTGAGCTACCGGTCATTCGAGGCCGTTTGGTCAGCAGATTACTTGCTGTGTGCGCCTAATTTTCACTGAGTTTTCTGCCTCACGCTGAGGTGAAAATCAAACCGGTTTGATACTTTCCACACCACGGGGGGCAGAAACTCGCCGTGTGCGCACTACGTGAGCAGTCGGCTGAGCTGAAATCTTCCAAGTGAAAAAGGGCTTATGACTCAACAAGATACCAGACTTGAATTTGATTGATCATCTCTGGAGAGATTTTAAAATGGCTGCACTGGTTGTTCCCATCCAACACTACAGACCTTAAAGCCTGCCGCACACGAGAGCCAATAGCTGAGCTACCGGTCATTCGAGGCCGTTTGCTCAGCAGATTACTCGCTGTGTGCGCCTAATTTTCACTGAGCTTTCTGCCTCACGAGACGCTGAGGTGAAAATCAAACCGGTTTGATACTTTCCGCCCCACGGGGAGCAGAAACTCGCCGTATGCGCACTACGTGAGCAGTTGGCTGAGCCGAAATTTTCCAAGTGACCAATCACAGCGCGTTCTCCCCTCACGTGATTCCAAGGTGGCAGCCTCCTGTCTGCATGACGGAAAAATAAACAAAACTGAGACTTTAAGCCCTTTTTATAAGACACACCATGCCGGCAAATCAGCGCAATATTACCGCAACGTGTAATGAAAATGAAAGTAAACGCGCTTAATTTTCACTTTTGTAAACAGGATCAGCTGAGAAACTGGAGCGATGCACAGCTCCGGGAGCTTTTCTCCGTTAGATCTGCAGCTTAGATCATCTGACAGCTCACAGGGATGGTGGAGGACACACACCTGCGCAGCTTCGATCGCAATAAAAAGCAAGTTATGTCCAAGATACACGGAAGTCCGCGATACGCGCTTAAGTCTCTCCTCTGACGTTGCACCAAGCAGTCTTTTATGCTGCACCCACAGGTGTAGCCACTCAGTAATTGCTGTTTGATCACAGCCAGACCAATGATGAAGCAGAGGGGCGTAACAAATACATTTACAATTGTCCAGGGTTCGTACAGGTGCTTGAAATCCTTGAAAATGCTTGAATTTCAATAACGTGTTTTCAAGTTATGGAAAGTGCTTGATTTCTGTATTGAGTCCTGGAAAATGCTTGAAAAACAAACTGCACAGTTTTGTATATAAGATCACCCAAGTTAGTTTGATGAAAAAACTCAATTTGTTGTTTTTGTTAACGTTAAAAACTAGAGAGCGATTATTTCGCCTTTAGTAAACACGGCTGCGGCTGCTCTCAGAGGGTCCGCTCCTTTCTGTCACACTGGTCCAGGGGTCAGCAACCCGCGGCTCTAGAGCCGCATGCGGCTCTTTTAGCGACCCCTAGTGGCTCCCTGGAGCTTCTTCACAAATGTATGAAAATGGATGAGGAGATATATTTTTTTGTTTTAATATGGTTTCTGTAGGAGGACAAACATTCTTAATGTTTTCCAATGCTGTAAAAATGTGCATAATAAATATTAAATTTCAACATTTCTGTCAACAAAAATTTGCGTCATAGCCTGCGACACACGTTTCAGTGCGGCGCTCATATGGCGGCGTGCCAGGCAGATGGATGTAAACAAACCAGCGGGTGTGTCAGGGCCGTGGATCCCAAAGGGAAAAAGAGAAAGATAGCTGATGAGAACAGAGGATTCAAGGAAGAATGGACCCAATTATTTGCTTTCATTGTCGACGCGGAAGGATTACCTGGAAAAACTTCAACTTTTCATCGCTGTCGCTCGGACAAGGACCAATCAGCAGAGGTTTCACTGACTGACCAATGAGGGGACAGGATGCTTCTCAGTACATCTCCGGGTAAACATGGAGGAAAAGTTAATATTTGCCGTGTCGGATGTCCCAGAGCTTTACAAGACTTCACTTAACTCCAGCAAAACCTTGTGAGACTTCTTATCTACGGCTGTTTCAACTCTGAGCTGCTTTAATAACCCAAAATTCCCTCCAATCTGACGACCAATCAAAACAACGGAAGACTCGCTATTCACCCTGCTGGAACAGAGGCGCCGCTGGCTTTTGCCGCTGCCGCATGTCGCCTCCCGTGTGTCAGGTTATAAAAGCGATAGCGATGAGTTTCGCTGATCGCGGTCATTTGTCGCATCCCGTGTGTCGAGCCAATAATTTGAAAAGACATTTCCAGGGAAGGCATGCTAAATTTGCAGCCAACTACCCAGTTGGGAGTGAGAGAAAAAGTGCAATTGCAGTACTTTTGGAGAAATTAGAAGAGTGCAAAAGTAGATTTAAGAAGTGGATTACATCTCCAAACTCCACTAATGCTGCAAGTTTTGTTGCAACCTGAGAGATAAAAGTGGGGAAAACCATTCACGTTTGGTGATTACATGAAGGATTCATTCATCAAAATATCAGAGCACCTATTTCAGACTTCAGAAACAAAACCGAGATAATCCAGAAAATTAAAGACATTCCTCTCTCCACAAAGAGAAGGACCATTAAAACGACAGGCGACGTCACCAATCAGCAAATCAAAGACAAATTCAGCTCCAGCGTACTCAACTGTGATGAGTCATGTGATGTGAGCGATATCAGACAGACAACGCTGTTATGCAGGTATGTGAGCTGTGATGGGCTCAAGAAGAAATGATCAAATTAATACCACTGATTAATATTGTAATGGAAGTTAAACATAAAGCACCAAATATCTACAGCAGAGTCACGTGGTGTCATTCTCTCCAGGATGCTGCAGGAAATAAACATTTAATCATGAATGCTCATTAAGTATTTCTAGTCATTTTGATAACAGGCTAATATAGCTAATATACACTTACAACCTGTGTTGCCTTCATAAAAGGCTTATATAAGGCTTTTCATTTTTTACGGCTCCAGACAGATTTGTTTTTTGTTTTTTTGGTCCAATATGGCTCTTTGAACATTTTGAGTTGCAGACCCCTGCACTGGTCTGTTAGCAGCAGGCTCCTCCTACTATAAAGACCAGCCGCTGGACCGGCGGTGTACGCTGGATTCGCTATGAAGCAGACCTACTTTACCGATGAGACTTTTATGCTAGTCGTGTGTGTGAGAGCTCTGCTTTGGGTCTGGGATCTGGGGTCCTTCTGTGATTATTAGTTATGAAATCAAGACTGGAGTAGAGCAGGGTACCAAAAAAACGGTAAGAAATATCTTTTTTGGTGCTAAAAATTCTGTTAAGAGCCGCAAAGCCCCGTTCCTCCCGCTGCTGCGGGTCACGTCAGACATCGGCAGAGTTGGGAACGTTACTTTGAAAAAGTAATTAGTTATAGTTATTCACTGCTTGTTCAAAAAAGTAACTGAGTTAGTTACATAGTTACTCTATAATAAAAGTAACTAGTTACCAAGAAAATAACTTTTTGCGTTACTTAAAAAAACTGTTGCAGTATTTCAAAGAATTTGGATTTTTCTGAGCAGTTTTCATGAGTAATTTGAAATGAGTAGAAAAAACAAGTACTTGTACATAAATTCCTATGTTTATTGCACATCAACAGACAGCAAGATGTTTATCCTGCACTTTAAGTTTTATTTTGTAACAAAAGTAAAGAGCAAAAAATATATACGTATATATAAAGTGTGTTTCACTTTATATCCAAATAAACCAAACTCTCACAACCTGACAACTGGTCAAGTAAACAGCCTGTACTTCCAAGTATTTTGTTCACAACAAAAGTAAACAGTTTAACAATATCAAATGTTTTTTCAGAAACTAGAAAATTAAATAAATCAAACTCTCAAAATTTGAGACAACTAATCTGAAAGTCATACACTAACACTACTGTTTTTCAAGTATTTTTTTCAAAATTAAACAGTTTAACAGTATAAAGTGCTTCATCTACACATCCATAAACTCTTTCCAATCCAGCAATCTTTTCATGTGTCCATCATGTCCAGGTAACCCAAGTAGCCTAACCATTCTATCCTTCAAACCACTGATTGTATCTAAGAAGTAGCAGCATTTCAAACCTGTTGTCAGACAGCCTGTTCCTCTTTGGGGTGAATACCAGCTTCCCCAGGCTAAACAGTCTCTACTGCGGCACTGGATGGAATAGCTGCATTGTATTTGAGAGAAATGTTCTTTATCAGTGGGAATCCATTAAGAGAGTCCATCCCTTGTGCTCCTGATTTAAAATAGTCAGTGACTTGGCTTTCCACAGAAGCAGAGGTGTCCTCCTCATCCTCAAAGGAAAATAAGTCATCCTCTACGGCTGAGTCGGTGCTGAGGTTACGTGTTGGTGTATTGGTACCTGTTAGCTGGACTTCATCTTGGGCACTTTTCCGGCACTCTGCCAGCAGACCTGCTTTGGCGTTGTCTTTCCTTTCCTGTGTCCGCAGCCAACGTAGTTTAAACCTGGGCAGAGTCACCGCAGCCAAGATGGCAGTCTCACTTCTCAAAACCTCTGCAAATCTGGTTTTGATTGCCTGAAATGAGACACACACAGACACATGTGCACACACAGCATTACATATAATGAGCTATGAGAGAAATTTCATTTTAATTTGATTTCAAAATTCATAATTATTGTATAATTTGTGTATGGGAGTATATATTTAATGTATTTGAACAAATACTAGCTCTTACCTTGACAACAGCCTCTGGAAGGTCACAAAGGATTTGCAGGCCCCTCTTCATGTCCAGGGTCTTTGAGATCAGGGTCTCCAGTGTGGGTAGAAGTGTGCCATAGTAACAGATTTCTTCACCCTGAAGAATGTCAAGGGCTACTGTTAATGGCTTCATCACTGTGCAGTATTCTTTGAGGAAGAGGTACCCCCGATCTGTGATGGCCTTCAACCCAAAATTGTAGGAGATGGTGTTCAGCTCAGTGATTGGGAATTCACAGACACGAGCAACAGCATCATGAAAGGAGTTCAATCTGGTCATACATGGTACAAGAAGCTTCCTTCCAAGGACTTCATCTGCAGTCTCTGCAGCCACTGTGGAACGGCTAGCCTTGTTCCACAAAGCTGTGCATTTTGAGGTAGCACTTCTGTACACAACTTTTATGTCCGGTCTTGAGAGTAACCACTTGTCCATATCAGTACATGAAATAAGGTTTGCTGTTTGTGATGCACATCGGTTGTGTGGTGGCAAAGTCACAACATCCTCTTCCACATTCATGTGTTTTAAGGTATCATGAAGGTTGACAAAAGTCACATCATCATTATCCTCCTCCTCCTCCCCAGACTCATCCTGAATGGGCTGGTAAACTTTGAAGGCCTTCACAAAATTTGAACCATTGTCTGTGACAGTAGCTGTGATTTTATTAGAAATACCAAAGGATATCGTGTGTGTGGCACGCTTATCCTAGCTCGTGTGTAAACATTGGCCCTGATGGCTACCACATGACTCTCTCTAGCCAATCATATCGCGTCTTGTTGTTAGCCCACCCAGCCTCTGAGGGGTGCGTTCAGAATACACAGTTTATTTTTCGCAATTCATAGTAACGCACAGCATTTACCACTCAGTAACGTTAACGGCGTTGTGAGGACGAAAACAATAATTAGTTAGGTTACCCCGTTACTGATAAAAGAACGGCGTTAGATAACGCCGTTCTTTTAAACGGCGTTATTACAAACACTGGACATCGGCAACTCTCATTCACAAACTTTGTTTACAAAACACCTCCGAGTTCACGAACTAATAAAATACTGAAAAAAATCAAAGTTTTGACTTCATCTGGGGAAAGTAAACAGCAGCAGAGCTAACTAACACTTGTGTTCAGGTTTGTCACTAAACATATAAATACCAGTAATTTAATGAAGCACCTCGTCGTTCATGGCATCTATTTGTGAGCAGAAGCATGGGCCGTGTTGTTTGGCTGCGAAAGCAGCCCCGAGTCTTCGTGGCAAGCCATTTTATCATTTAATCAACAGCTAGTAATTCCTATTTTACATAGCGACAATATAATTAATCCTAGTCCAGATCATATTCTTAGTAGTCACAATTGAAGCTAAATATATCAACAGGTATTTTTACTAACAGAAATACAATACCTAAAACCTATTTGTTCATCAAGTATAATTATTTATTTTAATCAATTAATGGTTCTGCAGATGGAGGGAGGGTTGTGATCAGATATTTCAGTAATGGGTGGTAATAGTCAAAAATTTAACAGGAGCAGGATTTAAAACATGGCTTCTATAAGAGCTGCAAAAGTAGGAGCAAACCTTGACCTTAGACAGTACATTTCAAAATGTAAAATGTTATGTCTTTATTTACTTTGTCCCTGCTTTGTGGAATATTACAAGATAATATTTATAATTATGTTCTGATCACATTTTTTTGCCCCCGATCCGTGTCATAGGATTTCGATACCAACACCTCAGCAATGCATTCATTTAATAAGAAGAAAGTAGAAAACATCCAAGTTGTCCCTTCAGATTTTTTTATTTGTAACTTGGAATATAATATAATACTTTATTTGTCTGAAACCAAACAGTAACAGAAATTTGACAGGCCTCAACTTCCTGTTTTCATGTCATTTTCTCAGATTAGCTGCCAAAAAACATCACTCTGTCAGGAAGAACATTGATAAGAAATGTGTTAATATTAGGAATATGTCTGATAATAGCCTCATTGCTCATAATTCAAATTGTTTAAATAGTATGTGGCTGTGTTTTGCAATCAGCATTACTATGACTGCACCCATGTTGAGGCTCGCTCTTCCCTGCACCACACGGCTCATACCGTGGCTCTAGGAGACTGCAAAAACCAACGTTTGCAACCAGAGAGTCATACAGTGTGATTAACATATGGCTATCTTGGCTGTGTTTTTGCTGTCAGTAGACAGTTTCTCTTTGTCTTTTAGTGTATCTTGAGTGTCAGATGGCTGTGTGTTTTTGTCCGAATTGCTGCTGTGAACTGGGAGAACAGCGTGTTTGGTTTTAAGGTAACAGACTAGAACTAAAAGCAGACAGGTTAAAATTAAAACTAAGTCATTGTCATTTCGTTTGAAAATTTCTATCTGAGGATGAATTAAGGTCACGCTAGTTGCTTTATAAGGTTATAGCTAATCTTTTTCACCTGATTCCAGTAATTTAAAATCACGGGTTCATCTCTATTATATAACAGTAATAAATTCATATGATAGTGAGGTGAAACTGTCCTCTTGAGTCCTAATGTATTGTTTCGTCTTTGCCGTGTGGTGCTTGAAAAGTTTGAAAATTTACCTTGGAAATGCTTGAAAAGTGCTTGAATTTGTCAGTGGAAAAAGTGTAAGAACCCTGATTGTCACTTAAAGGCTGCCAAAGTTGCAACTCTCTACTTCTTTTTAACAGATTATCTATTGATTCTTATAAATACATTAAACTGATTTAGGAAGTTACAAACCATTTACTACTTGTTAGTAAAGTATTTCGAGGGAGCTCATCTAAAGTGGGGACTATATATACCTTACAACTTATAGATGTAGGGCTGCAGCTGTTGTGAACCACTAGCACTACGTTAGCTTAGCGCTACATTAGACCAGGCTCCATTCCACTATAATTTAAAGAGAGAAGTGATTCTAGACCGATGTTCTCTACATCTGCTGGGGGTTTCATCCCTTTGTCTATTTGTTTTTCTATATCTGAAACACACAGAAGAGAGCAAACATTTAGTACAAAAAAAACAGTTACTTTACTTGGTTAACTATGGGTTTATTACATCCTCATTTCAACTCATTACAAAATACACACCCAGATATCTCAACTCTCTTATCTGAGATGTCTGTGTAGCATATCTCAATCAGACAACAACAAAGCACGCATGTCATCATATTTACCAATCTAATTTAGCGTTATTGTCTTTTTCAGCCCAGGTTGAATAGGGGAAGATGGACAGGACAAAGTCAGGACTCTAAGTGTCGTCAGATGTCACTTCTTTACAAATAAAGTGCATTCTAGTAACTTACGTTCATGATAGCATATCATGGTAGCCACAGGTAGGCTAGTAGGCCTAGCTTGTAGCATTTGTTTCTTAGCTACAGGTTTAGCAACACAAATGAGCAAATGTGAACCGAGGCACATTAACTTATAAGTTTGAGCAATTAATTTTTCATATTATGTATATGGGGTTCAATAATTGAGTTTATGAAACCTACGGTGATGATTAGCTTGTTAGCCGAGGCTTACCTGATGTGAAGTGATCGCTGTAGATTTGAGCATTTTTAATAATCTGCTCATTCCAGTCGCTTCATCTGATGGCTTGCAGCCAAAGACTCTTTTGTTTGCCTTAAAAAAGAGTGCAAGTTGATGGAATTCTGCAGAACTTGAGTGTTTTGTTGTTTTTATCAAAGCAATTTGTCTTACGCCCTGAATCATACATATGTTGTATGTCAATTTAAATGAAAAATAATTGTTTCAACTGTCAAGTAATTTGAGATTTATTTGCTTGTAAAAATTTGTAGTTAAAATAACAACAAATCTGATGGCGCATATATGACGTCACCACAGAATCTCTTCTCCCCCAGTGTAGCTGGGTCTTACCACATGGACAGATTTATAGTAGTTTTCTCCACATTTAATGCTCCTCCTTTCATCCTGGAAGAACAATACAAATCTCACTAAACTCAAAGCCTTATCCTTGTACTCCTTGTCTGATTTAATTATCTAAATTAACCAGCTCAGTGGGCCTAGTGGTTTGCGTGTCCGCCCTGAGACTGGGAGATCGGGGTTCAAATCCCGGTCGGGTCATACCAAAATGGGACCCAATGCTTCCGTGCTTGACACTCAGCATTAAGGGGTTGGATAGGGGGGTTAAACCACCTAATGGTTCCCGAGCGCGGCTGTGTCTGCAGCTCACTGCTCCCCCAGGGAATGGGTCAAATGCGGAGAAAAAATTTCACACACACCAGTGTGTGTGACAACTAGAGGGACTTTAACTTAACTTTAACTTTAAATTTGGTGAGAAAGGGAGTTGGAGTCCTCTGTTTTCACACAAAACCTAATGTTACTTTTGCTGCCTGTCCCGACTTACCCCTACTGCACACTGGAAGCATCAGCGGCGCGGGACAGCGCGGAACGGCAGTGGAACGTCGCTGCTTCAAATAGAATCCATTATAGTCTGTGGGGGTGGTTCAAACTAGCTGCGATGCGGCAATTTTCAGACGTGCCCCAGAAGTGGCGCACTGCGCCGCTAAAGATAGGATCAGCTTCTATTTTTGCCACATAACGCTTCTGGGTCGCATCGATTTCGGCAGTTAACATAGGGCCAGACAGGAAATCACACTTGGTTTCAGTGTAAAATGCTTGGTAATTTTCAAAATAAAAGTCAATTGCAGCAATGCGATTTCATATCTATGTAGATCACGTCTATACGTGTGACCTCACGGCTTATTTACTTACTGCATCGTTCAAGAAGTGCAGCAGTGTGTTTTTCATGGCTTTTATCCTGACAGTGAAGAGGAAAAACAATATATATGACATCAAACAGCGATGTTACATGTGAGTTCCTTCTTTTTGGTTTAATTGCGGATGGCATAAACAAACCATGACCTTTGAAGTATCGAGGGATCTTGTGATCTCGCGAGTCCAGCGAGGAGCGCGGCTGTGAAGCCGCTTTGCGGCTGAGATTGTCCCGGTGTGCACTGTCAAGCAGCATGAAAATCGCGAGTAAACCGTTCCGCTGCGCTGATGCTTCCAGTGTGCAGTAGGCTTTAGGCTCCCTATGTAGCACCCTCCTCCCACTGCTGTGGGGAAGTTGTGAAAAGTTGTAATTGAGTTTTTATGTAAAGGCCATATAATCCAGACCCATTTTAACCTTTGACCTCTCTTCTACTTTAGAGCCAACTGCCTGTGGTGGTATCCTGTGATGAAGACAAAAACCAAATGTCTTCACAGAAGCAGTCCAGGAGAGACTCTGAAGCTGCTGAGACAGACAGGTGAGATTTCTGGTTCATGGCAGGGGTCTAATTCTGAGCAAAGATGTGCCAGCATTGTGGACAAGTTTAAAGATACAATGGCAAATTTGGAAAACAAATTGGCTTAAAACATTTTTTATGCCTCTTAACAACATTCTAACATAGTAAAGCTATACATATATTATGGAAATTAAAGATATTGGCCAGAGGCAAATTTCCTTTTAATCACGTGTAAAAATGTATTGAAACCTCAAGTCAATTTTTTTTGGCATTTCCACAGCTGGATTTTTAAGAAAGTTAGAGTGTAAACAGTCATGAAGCTCGGTATTTCTGCGTTAGCATTTTAGCAGACAATGTTTCATCAGTCAGATGTAGCTTCTGAAACCCCTGCTAGTCGGTCAGATTGTTTTTCTCTGGAATACGACGAGAACGGATATCGGAGAGCCGGAAGAGTTCAACCCACCATGTTACAGAGTTTGACTCCTACTGCAGCAAGCTGGATAACTGGAGGTGCACACATGTTTGAGACTGTTTAACTCTGAAGACTCGTGAGCCGATCTGGACACCGGTGGCGAAATTATTGTGAAGGAGGATGCTGAACGTCTTCCGAACCAAAATCGGTACCGTTTGTTTACGTTTATTGAATATTTAATTCCTGTGTTCGAAGCGCTCTCACCGGCAGCTCTCAGCTGATGAGGTCTTAGCTCCATCATTTTGTCCCAATATAATTCAATATCTACAGAAAAATAAAACAAGTGTTGCCAGTTTTACCACTTTGTGTATATATTGATATAACCCTGGAAAAAAATTAATCGATAGCTTACCAAAATAACTTTATCTGACGCTACAGCCGCTTGTTAGCTCGGATCGTTGTTGTTTTGGCAGTATTCCAGAAGGGCATGGAGGTTCTACCGGTTTCAGGAGGATCGGTTGTTGAAATATGTGGATCATCTATTAAGATCCAACCTCTGTGTGTGTCATAGCTTTCTCAAATAACTTTTTTCCTTACTGGTGCTAACACGGTTAGCCGTGCGGCTGCCATCATGCTAACAGGACTTGGCAGGAGTCCAGAAGGACTGGTAGCAGTTCCAGATGGATTTATAGTTGGAATATGTAGATTATTATTTTAGATCAAACCTCTGAGCGAACAGGCCTGACCAGCCCCTGTAGTCTGTGCATCAGCTGTGCTGTAATGGTCACTGCAAATCTGACTGAAGCTAGTGTTGTGCTTACAGCTCGCTACGATTCTCTTCACAAACAGTTTTATGACTTTATTGTTGCTACGTTAGTTAGAAATGCGTGTAGGACTCCGATATATGGCTCAGACATTTTGCTGCAGCTGTAAACGCAATTATCCATAAGCGTTGAGAGCACGAAGTTGAGCAAAATACAGCTAATCACCTAGTAGCACCAGTAGCTGTGCCTCCAAAGACGTATTTGCGTGACGTATGCGGAACCAATGTTTTTCAGTGTTTAGAGGAGAGAATTTTGATTTTCTATAATGATTTATGACAAAATTGCTGAACAAAATGAAAAACTGAAACCAGTTAATTTTTTTGTAGATGGTAAAGTGTAGTTTAACTGAATTTCTACAATTTTCATGCAGAGTCTGGCCAAAAAAATCAACTAAAAAAGTTAATAAAGTGGTTTTCTCGCATTTGTCTAAAAACCTCCGCCTATAACACGTTTCGGACCGAAAGCAACTATTGGACCATCCGGTTGTCAGTCTCGCCAAACCGCTGCACTTCTGCACTTTCCGAGGGTCCTCCATTCATTACGCACTCATAGGCCTGGGACGATAACAAATTTTGCTGGACCATATATTGTCCAAAAATTATTGATGATAAACGATATTATTGCCGACATTATCAAGACCAAAATAACCACTTATGTAATGTTGTTATATCATAATAATGCAAGTATATCCTTTAAAATGCAGCAATTATTGAAATGTCCAGAACCAGAACTTCTAAACTAATAAATAAAACAAACAAAAAACAATAAAGGACTCTCACTCTATGTTAGAAAATATTGCACCAAAAACAATAAAATAGACCCTGTCTCTCCAAACAGGTTGACTTGCGGCTCCGCTTCCTCCCAGAGATACAAAGATCCTCAATGACTGACAGGATGCTTCACTCCCTTCATTTCATCCCGCTAAGTCACTAACGTGCCCAGGTGCTGAGACCGATGCACAGAGTGAACCCTCTTGTCATCCAGCATCTTTTGGAGGCGAGATGGTTGGCAAAAAAAAAAACTATACAAACGTTGAAACTCCTGTGAAGCTAATCAAAACAAGCCAGTTTGTAGCCTTTTATCGCTTTATTTAGTTGATTTTACAGTAAAATGATAATACACTGCTCACAAAAATTAAAGGAACACTTTTTTTATTGGGCCTGGCATGAAATCAATTAAACCTGTCTGATAATTTTCTGGTTGATTAAGCAGCTGAGGGCATTGTTAATCACTTTCAGCTGTATTGGTGTTCATGGACTTAACGACAGGTGCACTAAAGTGGCAAGGGTGTCTACACAATTGAGCCCTCTGTAGGCTGAAAACTTTTATTTCCATTAAAAGACTTGGCATCCTTTTGTTCCTAAGACATTGCCCTGTCGTTATTTGTATAGATATCCAACTTCATATTGAGATCTGATGCATCTAATGTGTTTCTTTAAAGTGTTCCTTTAATTTTTGTGAGCAGTGTAGTTGGCTGCGCGGTTGGCTCTACTAACTAACAGACAAGGATGTAAACTCATTTTTTAAACTTTGATGGAGACTGAGGAAGCAGATGAACCGCAGCGATCAATAAAATGGACTAGCAGCCCTCAAAGTATTTTGGATTTGCATGTTTTACTGGGGTCGGAAAAGGGTAGAATGCCTTCTCCAGGTCAGGGACGAGGTCCTGCCCCAAGTGGAGGAGTTTAAGTATCTCGGGGTCTTGTTCACGAGTGAGGGAAGGGTGGAGCGTGAGATCGACAGGCGGATTGGTGCTGCATCTGCAGTGATGGGGGCGTTGTACCGGTCTGTCGTGGTGAAGAGAGAGCTGAGTCGAAAGGCGAAGCTCTCAATTTACCGGTCGATCTACGTTCCTACCCTCACCTATGGTCACGAGCTTTGGGTAGTGACCGAAAGAACGAGATCGCGGATACAAGCGGCCGAAATGAGTTTTCTTCGCAGGGTGTCTGGGCTCTTCCTTAGAGATAGGGTGAGGAGCTCGGTCATCCGGGAGGGGCTCGGAGTAGACCCGCTGCTCCTCCACATCGAGAGGAGCCAGTTGAGGTGGCTCGGGCATCAGATTAGGATGCCTCCTGGACGCCTCCCTGGTGAGGTTTTCCGGGCACGTCCAACCGGGAGGAGACCCAAAGGAAGACCCAGGACACGCTGGAGAGATTATGTCTCTCGGCTGGCCTGGGAACGCCTTGGGATTCCCCCGGAGGAGCTGGCCCAAGTGGCTGGGGAGAGGGAGGTCTGGGCTTCCCTCCTTAAGCTGCTGCCCCCGCGACCCGACTCCGGATAAGCGGGAGAAAATGGATGGATGGATGGATGGATGTTTTACTGGGTAAGATTAACATTTATATATTTCATGGGGAAGACAGGGACTGGAATAAATGTGATATGTTTATACTTATTGATCATCCTAATGGATGGATGGATATTTCACCATGTAGAGCGTGCATGCGGTTCCGTCCACTGTAGTGAAATGTGAGATAATTATTTACAATAATATTGTTTCATTGTAGGACTATGTGTTAAATTGCGGTATTTATTTAGTATGATGAGCGTAAACATTATGAGATATCTTGTCTCATCCCGTGTGTGAGAGTAGCATCTGAACCCGGTGACCCCACCAGCAACAAACAGGTAGGGATCCGGACTTTTTTTGTTTTTTTCTTAATCAGCTCCGGTGTAAAGTGAAATGCTGTTTATCGGAGAAAGTTATAAATCCAGCCGAGTGAATTCTGGCAAACTCGGCAACTTGTTTATATATCAGTGAACAGCAGCAGGGAGAACGTAAGCTAACGTTCGTAAGCTAGCTAACACGTAACTTTTGTAAATACTGCTGTCTATGAGCCCACCTAGGTGCGCTAAATCTTCCCACAAGTGAACTGAGCTTGAACTAGTTGAAGCCAGGCTAAATATCGCAAAAAACAACCATGACAACAACAAAAAAACTATTTCAGGCGCTACTTTCCCCTTTATTTAGTACTTGTGTCACTCACTGTTTACATGCTTTTGCCAATCAACGTGGCGGACCCACGTCATTATGTGACGTAGGTGCAAATGGTCAATATCGAGGCTGGAAAAATTGTCGAGCTCATTTTCATCTATCGTACGATCAATTGATTTATTGATTATCGTCCCAGCCCTACGCACTTACGTATTTAGCAACAGAACACCACTGGTGTGAGAGGTTCTCCTCTCAATAATATCAGAGAAGGAGAAACAGCCGGCTGCCACCACTTCAACTTTAGGACAAACTACCAGAGTCCCAAAAAGAAAAACTCCATTTGAAGTCATGGACAACAAAAGACGTCTGGACCTAGAAAACAGTGACTCCCTTTCAGTGTTTCGTCTGGCATTGCTGGTTTCCGATTCTGTGAGAAGTGTGTCAGGGAGGATACCCGAGGGGAGGGGTGAGTGTTCTGTGATCGTCTTTGCGTTCAAAACCTAGCTTGTTCTGTAGATTCGTTATAACAGCTTTAAAGCATTAAAACTGTTATCTGGGATATCATCTATGGACTCATGATTGGTCCATAGAAAGGCAACATAGAGCATGTTGGAGACAAAAATTGCAGTTCCACCCTCATCTGCTAGGGGTTGGATCCAAAACAGAGCAAATTCTCATTGACTCCCATGTTAAAAATGCCAGCTTCACTGCAGAAATAAACATGTTTACAGCCTGGTTGAAAAAATCATTTTAAATAGTAAATGGCCTGTATTTGATATAGCACCTTCCAGAGTCCTAGAACCCCCCAAGGTGCTTTACAATGCAATCAGTCATTCACCTATTCACGCACACCCTGGTGATGATGAGCTACATTGTAGCTACAGCTGCCCTGAGGCGCACTGACGGAGGCGAGGCTGCTGTACACTGGCGCCTCCGGTCCCTCCGACCACCAAAAGCAGGCAATGTGGGTTAAGTGTCTTGCCCAAGGACACAACAACAGCGACAGACTGAGCGTGAAACGAACCTGCAACCTTCCGATTGCGGGGTGGGCACTTATCTCCTCTGCCACCATCGCCCATTTTAGGTTTAATAGGTCTAGTTTACAGTCATAGCTCTGAGGGGGGTGAATTTTTTTGTAACTCTTCCATTTAGGTGTCATTAAATGCTTGAAATTATAAATAATTAGGTTTGATTTTCAGGTACAAAGAGCGTCAGAGCTAGCGCTTATCCTCGGGCTCACGTTAATAGATGTTCAGCCATTTTGACTCTCTGAACTTTCTCTGTGTGTTCGCGTTTGGATGTTAATCATGGAATTATTTGTACAAAGAGGGCAAGCTGTGGTATAGATTGCAATAACAGATCATCCAAGAAGTCTCAGCTTCATTTTTATCAGTAACTAAAATTATATTTCTGTACTTTATTTCGCTGGTTGAATAGGGAAAAATGCTGTGAATGTAATATAACACTGCTTGGTCAAAGATGGGTTGAAAAGTTGTTGTTGGTGGGGCTGGATGGGTAATGAAACTAGAGCTAGGTAAGCTGGCCGAGGCTAGATAGCTTTGCTGGTCCACCGCGGTCAAAGATCCGCGAGGTTGCCGCTGCAGAAGGGACGTTTGCCTAGAAGCGGCAGTCCTGCAATCAGAGATCCGCCAATGTGCCGCTCCAGCCTCCCAGAGGCAGCCCAGTGAGGCGGGCACCTGGCTTCTCCTGTCTCCTGGCTGGGAACAGTTGCTAGACGCTAAGTTGAGTGACAGTTGCTTTGGCGTGGGTCACCAGAGGGTCACCTCGTTTGTTGTTGAATTTCTGAAGTTGAAATTTTCACGTTGAAATTTTTGCTGGTGTATCTTAAAAATTTCAAATACATAATTTCACAGAATAAAATTCAATGTCAAAAATTCAATGTCTAAAAATAAGTCACATTCTGGTGAGACTGTATTTCTTCCATATCTGTGGCTACTAATTTGTTGAATTATTATTTTTCTGCCGCTTTATAATTACACACATTCTGGGTTAATAACTATGGTTAGATAGGAAATAAAGAATTCAGAAAGAAAAACCTGAAAAAAGTGGAATTATGGAAAAAATGAAATGAATTTTATAGGGCACTAGTATTACTGCTGAAAAAATAATGAATATCAACAAAATTTTTATACTTTGTTATATCGTCAGATTTATCATTGTTACCAGAATACTGTGGAATATCGTGATACATTTGTTGGGCCATATCACCCACCCCTACCAGGAACTAGCATAGCTAGAATGCTCTCTGGAGTGCATTGATAATGGTCAGTTACAATGGCTGTGGGTCAACTTGTTGCTAACAAGGATTCAACAGCTGTATGAGTTCCACACCCTACTATCCCTCATGTTTCTTCAGAACACTGTAATTTAATCTCCTCCTGGTTGCTTAATGTTGTTGGTTTGTTTGTTTAATATTACGTTTAAATGATCTGTTTCAGTGACTCATCAGAGGACAATGATTCGTCTTTGGCTGCAGTTCTAGCCCAAAACCTTGATTTGTTCAGGTGATTTTGGGCCACTGACACAAACTTACATGTGATTGGCTGTAACAAAAAGAACAGATTCTAACTAATCTAAATAGTTGATGTAATCTGTTTATTTTCCTGTTGTGTAGGTTTTTAAAGTTTATGACCCATGACACCAGCTGCCCTCAAGATTCATCCAGTGTGAGTACATTTAAAATGAAGGTGTTGGGAAAAGGTTATGTCACATTTTAGTCTGACCCCCTCCTCTTAGGCCTGTTTGTCATGGGAGACCCTGCCAGGGGGTCAGTTCACCAGGTAATGCACCCCTCAGGATCATGGGGGCAAACAGATCTCTCCACCACCTTAACATGGTGATTCTGCTGAAGCTCACTCCAATCATCAAACCATGAATATAGAAGGAGCACTGTGGCATTTACCCATTGGGGTCATAGAACAGGGTGTCCGCGGGGTTTTAAAAAGTATTAAAAAGTGATAAATAAAAATTGTCAAATTTAAGGCCATTAAAAGTGTTAAATTTGGTCTCAGGGGTATTATTTTTTCCAAATTAGGTATTATTTTTTCAGACTATCAGGTGTCCTATTCTGACTTAAATTCTATATGCTTAAGTTCGCGTTAGTTCGTTTAAATATGGGCTTTAGGGGTGCAACTGCACGCACGAGGGTCCGCGGATCGGTCACGTGGAAGACCGACGCGCCACCTGTTCAATCCAAACGAGAAAAGCACAGCGGTGGTCATGGCTAGTGGAGGAGGAGAGGAGCTTAAAAAACCACCACCGGCATCGTTTAAGTCGCATGTATGGAAGCATTTTGGCTTCCCTGTAAAATACAAAGATGATACAAACAGCAAAAATGAACGCACGTGCCTCTATGCCATACCAGCCTGACGGCGCCGCACACACAAACGTCCAATCGCTATGAAAGCAGGAAGGGAAGTGCCGCGCGCAAAATGCCTGGGACAATTATTACATTAACGTGATGGGACCTGAAGTATTGATGGGGACACATCTGTAAACAAGGAGTAAAGAAAAACAAACAGTGCTTCAGAAAGTTGAGGAAATGAGTGAAAGCATGACACACAGGGAGTGAGCTTCGCTATGGCAAGCCGTTTTCACATTTAATCAGCAATCAGACCTCTCTGTAATTCCTATTTAGCAATACTTTCATTGATCCTAGTACTAATTGTTCTTATTAGTCAAAATTGCAAATGAAGACATCAGCAGCTATGGCACCGTGCCGTGGTCCCCGAATTGCCTAGAAACGGCCCTGGGTGTGGGACTGAGTTTTGAAGGTGATCTGAATTGTATCAAATAAATAAATATTACATGCTTATAAATTATTATTATTATAAAAATACAAACGTGTAGTGGGATATATCTGCCTACCGTTTTGTTTTTTATGCGACTATTTTCCTGTCCTGCTGTCTCTTAGCTGCATCTCCTCTCAATCCTCCAGAAAAACTGCTGCCTGGCTTCTTACTTTTCAACTCACAAGTTACTTTTGAAATTAGCAGATCAAAAAGATCCGTCGTCCGCAAAAATAGCGGAACGTGCGCTGCGCGGCCACGCCAGTGAGGTGACGTCACCGAAGCACGGGAGATGATCTCTGCAGCAGCGGAGTGCGTCAGGCACAAATCAAAGACAGAAAGTATGAGCAAACACGAACGATCGTGTGTTAATTATGTTTTTTGGCGCCACTTTGAGAATGTTACTGTGGCCGTGTGCAGGACGCAGCTGCCCGGCGGAGCGCATCAGTAATCAGCGCTCTGCCGCTCTCCATCCTCTCTGCCCAAAAGTACGCTGAGAGTCCAAATAAATAATGTAATATATGTAGAAACTGGATCTTTTGAGGGGGAAGCCAACAAACAGTCTGCAATTTGTGGTTTTCAGGAAGTTTATTTTATTTTGGCACGTTCAGAGAAGACGCACAGCGTCGGTCATATTGTCCGATGATTTAAAGTTTTTCGTCTGACAATATTAAATCACGTCGGTAATGTCCGACTGTCCGACATGTTTTCGCAAACACTGTAAATATATCCACAGTTAAACTATGATCAGTAGAATTTAATGTATTTGATTAACATGTTCAGTAGTAAGCTACTGGAAATGCTAAGAACATTTAATTTCTACTGGTAACAATGTAATGGTGGCATGTCTATAATGTATGGGTTTGCTCACTGATAGAAGCGTTTGTGAATTACATACTACAATGACTTGCTATAGCCCTGGAGCGGTGTTATGCAGACTCGTAACAACAACGTGACTCACGGTAGCTGCTGTGGCTCTGCTCCGTAGCGCTGTAGAAAGCTAAAAATAAATAAGATGGTGGGGACTTTTCTTCCGCATGTACAATTAGTCATTCTTAGTTTCACGACCATCACGTTTTTTCGGAAACCCACTTGATCGTGAGTGTACTACCCGCAAGCTTTAGCATTAGCTTACCCGGACACTGAGCTTTCTGCCGACATGTTTGCGTTTAAGATGCTGCATCATCACAGTCCTACTCCTGTGCCATGCCATGTCTGCGTTGTAAGTGCTCCCAAACTTTTGCAGTTTTCATTTTCTTAGTTCTTCCTGTTTCTGCCATGTTCTAAGTGTGTCTTTCTTCATCAAAACACCAGCTTTCTCTCTCGTTCTGATCTGCCTCGGTCTGCTCTGCTGCCGTCTACAAATGAGCTGCACGCATTGACTGTTAAATAAAGGTTGCACAACACAATTAATCGATTACGAAATGCGTTGCCAATGCATTTCGTCATCGATTGTTATCGATTGTGCTAACATCACAATATTGTACAGATTACTATCATGTACCAGACAGTCAGTTAATATAACATTAATACTTGACAATAATAAACTAATGAGTCTTTGTCAGCGGTCTCATACTTCTTAATATCCGTTCACGTAGCGCAGTTTAGAGAGAGAGAGAGAGAGAGAGGGAGAGAGAGAAACACACAGAGAGAGAGAAACAGAGAGAAAGAGAAAGAGAGGGAGAGAGAGAAACAGAGAGGGAGAGGGAGAGAGAGGGAGAGAGAGAAACGGAGAGGGAGAGAGAGAGAGAGAGAGAGAGAAACACGGTTGTAGAGGTCCTGTAGAGGTGCGTTTACATGGGCAGTATCAACATCTAAGTCGATCCAGGTCGAACTTATGATAATAAGCTGCGAGTCTTTATCCTTGTTTACATGCGCTTTAGAAAACCGACCTCTCAAATGGAGTTCGTTCCACTCCGGTACAGTAGGGGGCGACATGCACCCTTTCATGTCGGGCATTGTTCCGGTTAGCTTGTAGCAACACAACTTGTAAACAAACGCTGGCGGCAGTAAATGAGACGGAATTGAAACAGAATATGCACCGTGGATGAAAGAATGGACAACAACAACGCTGCAGCACAGCTTATTGGTACATACTGCGCTGTTAGATGTTACGCGTGTTACGTTGTGGCGGTGATATTATTGGACGAGCGCAACTGCGGGCCGCGTCACTTCCGGAACGCGAGCGTCTAGTCAGTTCAGCTCGGCTGACCCGTTTACATGCAGAAGGAAGTCAGATAACTACCGCATTATCTGGGTGCTTCAGCCTGACTAGAAGAAGTTCACTTTCAGCCAGACTAACGCGTTTACATGCATTAAAAAAAAACGATGTTAGTCTTTTTAGGGCAAAAGTTCGGTTTTCTGATGTGCATGTAAACGCACTGAGAGAGAGAGAGAGAGAGAAACAGAGAGAGAGAAACAGAGAGAGAGAAACAGAGAGAGAGAGAAACAGAGAGAGAAACAGAGAAAGAGAAAGAGAGGGAGAGAGAGAAACAGAGAGGGAGAGAAACAGAGAGAGAGAAACAGAGAAAGAGAGGGAGAGAGAGAAACAGAGAGGGAGAGAGAGAGAGAGAGAGAGAAAGAGAAACAGAGAGAGAGAGAGAGAGACACGGTTGTAGAGGTCCTGCGTGCTGGTGTGAGCTGGATGCGACCCAGACACAGCTCGATTGGTTCGCTGGTATTTTCAAGAGCAGCACGTGCTTCCCTGGAGGTCCGTGCGCCGGTTATGATCTGGTTCCAACCCAGAAACCTTCTCATCTGGCCCGCTGAGTGGCACATCTCTTCTGGTGGTCGGAGCGGCGGTTCTGACATGGTTCCGACAGGTGATCTGAGTTCTAGAAATCCGCAATAAATTTTTTTGAAAAAAGAGCGTTTTTAGAAGCTTTGCTGAAAAAGGCCACTTTTTACTCAAAAATCTGTGCTGTTATGTATTTTTAAATGAAATACCTACAATAAATGTTTAAATTAGTATTTTTTGGACAGCATTTTATATCAATTAGAAAAAAATAATTAACCTGCAATTTGCTCTTTAAATCGACAAGTTTGAGGCTGCTGTGGAGGTGGGTACAAAGCAGTGACAAGGCAGGTATGAATAGAGCTGTGGTTTTTTCACATAGAAAACAGTTTCTAATTATATAATAACCAGCTCCGGTGGCGTAGTGGTAGAGTGTCCGACCCGGTACTGGGAGATCGGGGTTCGATTCCCGGTCGGGTCATACCAAAGACTTTGAAAAATGGGACCCAATGCCTCCTCGCTTGACACTCAGCATTAAGGGGTTGCATTGGGGGGTTAAACCACCGCTCCCCACCATGGGGATGGGTCAAATGCGGAGATGTAATTTCACCAGTGTGTGATGAATACTTGGGACTTTAACTTTAACTCTGGGCGTGGGTGAAGTATCTCGCCTTCCGCCTGGGAGAGGAGATCTGGACGGGGGAGAGCTCCCAGGGCTCCCCCACCGTCAAGCTGATTATTTCTGCGTACCACGACTTCGCTGGCCAGCGAGGGGCCACTAGAATCAGGGACAGGCCCAGTTTGCGCACCCTCTCCAGCACTGGTGGGATCAACTCCACTGGAGGAAAAGCATACAGAAGCACATTGGGCCACAGGTGAGCCAGCACGTCTACCCCCAGAGGAGCGTTCTGATCTGTTATTGAAAAGAACAGGGGGCAGTGGGTGTTGTCCTTGGTCACAAATAGGTCTGTGGTTGCTCTCCCAAACCGTAGCCAGATCTGTGCCACCACTAGTGGGTGCAGCCTCCACTCCCTCACCATTGGGCTGCCCCTGGACAGTAAGTCTGCTCCCAGGTTCAAGCGCCCTGGCACATGAGTCGCTCTGATAGAGAGAAGCCAAACGCTGCACGATCGGAGCAGTTTGTGGGACAGGTCCAACAGGGGAAACGAACGAGTGCCCCCCCTGCCTGTTTATGTATGACACCACTGTAGTGTTGTTTGTACGTATCAGAACATGCTGATTGCTCAGGATCTCCTGAAATATATCAGAGCTAGCAAGACTGCTAACAGTTCTAGACAGTTGATGTGGAGCTTGGACTGGGCTAAAGTCCAGACCCCTCTGACCGCCACTCCATCGCAAATGGCTCCCCACCCCTTTGGAGAGGCATCTGTGGACACCACCTTGCGGAAAGATACTCTGCCTATTGGCGAGCCTTGGTACAGGAGACCAGGTTCCCGCCATGGGCGAAGGGCCATCATGCAATCGACTGTTATTGTTAGCTTTTTGTGCAAGTGACGTGTCGTGCATAGCCGGTGAGCGCGGGTCCAGCGTTGAAACGCGCGCATCATGAGCAGTCCCAGTGGCACCACTGAGATCATTGACGCCATCATGTCCAACAGTTGCAAGATAGTTTGGAAGCACAGTTTGCATCCCAACTGAAACAGAGCCAGACGTCCGCGGAACGCTATTGTTCTGTGCTCTGAGAGACGCGCTCGGTCCGACAGGGAGCAAATTTACAGACCCAAAAAAGAGAACTGTTGGCTTGGGGTCAGTGAGCTCTTCTGGAAATTCACCAGAAAACCCAGATTCTGGATGTGAGACAGGACATGCTGTAGCTGGTCCGTTGCTCGTTCTCTGGAGTCGGCTATCAGAGCCCAGTCGTCCAGATACGCTAGAATGCGAATGCCCTTCTCTCTGAGAGGGGCTAAAGCTGTCTCCACACATTTTGTAAATGTGCGGGGCGCGAGCAACAGACCAAAGGGTAAGACTAGGTATTCGTAGGCTATGCCCTCGAAAGCAAATCTTAGGAACTGCCTGTGTTCTGGATGTATCGCTACATGAAAGTAGGCGTCCGTGAGATCTATCGTTGCAAACCAGTCGCCCGGGCCGACGGCATTCAACAGCTGTCTCAATGTTAAAATTTTGAACTTGTCAACTTGAACATGGTTCCCCAATTCCGACAGAAGCATTGCCTGGTATGTCTGTAGCATGGTAGCGGAACTCAGAGCGCGAGCGGAGGTCGCCTGAGCCCGGTAATTTTTTTCCAGCTGGGATGCTGAGAATCTGCATTGTTTTGAAGGCAGGGCTGTGGGGCAACTAGCACCCAGGTTGTGCGACGGCACCAGGTATGCTGCCAGAGATGGTTCCATTGGGGGAAGGCCGACCAGTCCGGCCTTCTCAGCGCCCTCGAGGTCCACGTACTGGGCAAAACCAGGCACAGTAGTGCGTGTGGACAGCGGTTTGTTCAAAGAGGACTTTTGTTCCGTCACAAAATCCGGGAACATGGGCAGCTGGTTCTTGACTGTGGCCGGCTCCGATGGGAGGAAGAAACCCGCGAACCTGGACAGTTTGTCAATTGAAGCTGATTCCTGAAACAGAGAAGAAATTTAGTTTACCAGCTAACAATGGTGATTATTTTACTAACAAAATAAATGCTAAATATCCATCAAATAAGATTGATCACAAGTGTGATTTCTTTTGTCTTTCTGCAATAAAGATAAAACGAAAATTGAAAATATGATAAACAAGACTTTTTGTTATTTGGTATCCATTTAAAAAAATAGAAAATCCAGTCAGTTTTTCATTTTTTGATACTTGGTTTTCAGTTGAAAATTGAAAGAAGGAATAATACAAGGGATTCAGAATTATGGGCTGACTTTGGTTTGTTATGTTTACAGGTGAGTCAGAATGGTGAGATGGATGACAGCCCACCAAAGGAAACGACTGAACAGTTAAACACCTGCCCCAGCTCAGGACAGCAAGAAACCAGCATGTCGCCAAAAACTCTGTATGGGCTCTTCATTTTCAGAATTTTCACTATTCTGTTTAAAAATCAGCGATTTTGTATTCCATTAAGCGTAATCCTGTTGTTCAAAACATAACAGCTACTTAACTCTGGAGCAGCAGCAGCAGCAGCACTATTCAGCTCATGACAGGCAAGCTACCGTTTTGTGTTTACAACTTCAGATTTTACCCTTTTCATGTATTCTTGCTAGTGGTGTTTGTTAATCTTGGTTCCTGGTCTGGCTTGCTGCACTTTGTTAAAGGGGTATTTCAGTAGAGAGTAAAATTTTGTCTCTTGCCATATTCCCCATAGTTAGATAAGTAGAAAAAACCATTTGCAACTAGCCCAGTCCTTCTCCTGATCCGGCAGTACTCTTTTAGCTTTAGCTTAGCATAAAACAATGTAAGTGAATGGAACCAACTAGCCTTAAGTGTGGAGAAAGTCATTAAAATTACTCGGTAGTGATTCTGATTCTGCTTGGTGATCTCAATAATTATATTGACTGCAAGTGAAAATAAGTAACACAAAGGAATCACAGTCGCAATTTTAGACTTGGGACTACTTTATGACAAAGCACAGCTGTAAGGTGCAACATGATGCAACAGCCCCAAAGACACCTGCTTCCATAAACACAAATGTACACGTTGTTAGCAAACTGCCATAAAACGCACACAAGGAGCAGAGTAGTTTTTCCGTGGGTGCGCTTTTTTTCTCCATCATAGATGCCATAATAACGCAGCAGTAACATTATAGGTCCTCTGCAGAGCAGTTTGAAGAGTTTCCCAACTGTTTTATGGTGTGAACACATTTAATAAGCATAATTCCTTCTGTCCGTGAACTGCAGATGGATTTTTGTGTTTCACGGCTGCAGGGGGAATGCGGGTCATTCAAAGCAATCTATTTTGGATTACCAGAGAGGAGGAGCAGGTCCAGGTATATATATCAGGTTACAGGTATATGGTGAAGCTTTGTTTTTATTGATCAGAGTCATTAAGTCTTCGTTCCTGAAGAAGGCTGCACCGCGATTTTGTGCATAAATAAAAATTAAAAACAGCTTCAGACATGATCTGCTCATCTCCTGTGTGGAACAGCGTCTCTGTCAGTTTAAAATCTTTCATGCAACACACACACCAGTGGAGCTCCATGCGCTCCGGCACAAATGCGATATGCCATTTTTTCCCCTCGCTTTTGTGTGTGTGTGTGTGTGTGTGTGTGTGTGTGTGTGTGTGTGTGTGTGTGTGTGTGTGTGTGTGTGTGTTTTAAGGCAGTTCGAAAACAATGTGTGCTTTTGTGTTTATGGAAGCAGGTGTCTTCGAGGCTTCTGCATCATTATTCTTGCACCTTTCAGCGGAAGCTTACAGCTGTGCTTTGTCATAAAGTTACTTCACTTCACTTGCAGTCAATATGATTTTTGAGGTCACCAAGCAGAATTAGAATCACTACTGAGTAATTTTAATGACTTTTTCCACACTTAAGGCTAGTTGGTTCCATTCACTTACATTGTTTTATGCTAAGCTAAAGCTAAAAGAGTACTGCCGGATCAGGAAACTAACTGGGCTGGTTACAAATTTTGTCCTACTTATCTAACTATGGAGAATATGGCAACAGGCAAAATTTTACGTTAGGGTAGAATATCCCTTTAAGCGGAGCTAATGATGTTCTTCACAGAAGTCTAGTTGAAAATGCTGTTTTTGAAGAAACAAGGTTTTGTTTATTGTGTAAAAGTTATGTAGCTAAATCTGAACTTTAATTCAAGGTTGTAATCTAATTTGGATCATTCAGCTGGCTGTCTCCATTTTTAAACAGTTTGAATGAATTATCAGAGTCTGGACCAGAGGCAGAGGAGACGTGTATGACCGAAGAGGACAGAGTCTGCTCACGGTGAGCTGTAGCTCCTATAGGAGTTTTCTCACCTCACACAAATATGAGTCAGGGTTACATTTCCACCTGTTTATTGATACCATTCTGTTTGTCAGTATAAACATGGATTCACTTAGGGATGCTCTGATCCAATCTTATGATCGGAAATCAGGCTCGATCACGAGATTTT
The DNA here is from genome assembly GCA_006937985.1 of Aphyosemion australe. NCBI lineage: Eukaryota > Metazoa > Chordata > Actinopteri > Cyprinodontiformes > Nothobranchiidae > Aphyosemion > Aphyosemion australe. The sequence continues at coordinate 3,419,588 of SSNS01000028.1, read as the reverse complement.
CAAAAGATCGGAATTAGGTGGAAAAGACCAGATATTAAATAAATAACACAACCCTTTAATTCACCCTGAGATTGAAATTTTAAAACATTATAACAATGCCTTAGTTTTAATATTAACAAGTTTCTCTACATGACTATTCTTTGTTTTATAGATGACAACAATACTGAAATGTCACAATTTAAGGCAGTTGGTGATTCAGACATCATAACATGTAGCTGTTAGCTGGCAGGCTAATGCAGGGCTAATATGTGGCCTCAGGAGAGTAAAAATGTCTGCAGTTTGAATGAATTTTATACTGGACAGTGAAAACAGTGCAACAGCCACTTGTAATGTGTGCACATTGGGCATTTCACCTGGTTGAAAAATACAGAGCTGCATTCAACAATGCAAATCTGATACGTCGCCTCAAAAACAAACTTCTTTCTCTTTCGGCTTTTCACTTCCGGCGTTGTCACAGCGAATCACCCATCTCCATTAAGTCCTAGTTCACCACTTAAAAAAAAAAAAGAAAACAAAGAGAAATGGCCTATGAACAGTAAAGGTCAAAGCCAAGATAGCAGTATATTTGTCATACAGGATGACTGTCTATAGTTGAAAATGTCCGTTTTTGCAGCCTATTGGAGCTGCGTTAAGAGTTTCCTTCTCATCAATATTTACACACGCAGCTCTCAGGTGTTGTGCAATGAAAAGTGAGCCCGCCGGCCGGAACGTGTGTGCACTATCGTGGGAATGCGCATGGCTCAATAAAGCCACATACTGTATAAACTATTTTAAATATGAGCAGCAAGGCTACTTTTAAATACACTAGTAATTTTAACAGGTTTTTATCAATGTACTTCCTAAACAAGTGATGTTTTTTGGCAGATAAACTAAGGAAATGACAAAATGGCTATAAAAATATTAACAAATGGGTAAAACAGTAGTAGGAACCAGTAAATATGTTGCGGATAGAAGCTGATATAAGTAAGATAGGGTGAACAAATGTGTCTTTAGCTTCACTTTAAAAACCTCAAAAGAGCAACCCTAACCCTGAATGAAAGGGGCACAAAAAGAAAGCAGTCAGGGCTTCCCGCATGCGCAATTAATTTTCATTCTGGTTGCTGTCGAGTCAACAAGCACGGAGTCGGAAAGAGCAGTGTGGGTGTGTGTGCGTGCGCGCAGCGGTTATGATGATACAGTGGTGAGAGAGAACAGGGAGCAAACTAATGAAAAAATGTGGTTCAGAGTCTCTAAAAGCAACACAGCTCACATCCGCCTTTGTTTATCTTAAGGAGGACACCACAGACAGCTCGTCTTTTGCGTCGCCCACATGCTCAGGGATTTCCGCATTCCTGAGAAGTCTGTGTGAACAAAAACCGCCCGTACTAGCCCAAACTGACGTGGCCGAGCCCTGACCGTACTGGCCCAGATGTGCAAGTGGCTGTAGTTGTGCAAGAGGTCAGAGAAGCATGTAGGTGCCAGACCATGTAGAGCCTTGTGAGTTAGCAACAGAACCTTAAAGTCTGTGCAAATCGAACAAGGTATCCAGTGTAAAGATTTCAATACTGGATTAAAAGTCGATTATCCATGCAGTCAGCTGGACGAACATCTGACTGCATGGATCATCAACTACCTCACCAACAGGCCACAGTACGTGAGGCTGCACAACTGTACTGTGGCCTGTTGGTGAGGTAGTTGATGATCCATGCAGTCAGCTGGACGAACATCTGACTGCATGGATCATCAACTACCTCACCAACAGGCCACAGTACGTGAGGCTGCACAACTGTACGTCTGAGGTGGTTGTGTGCAGTACTGGAGCTCCGCAGGGTACAGTGCTCTCACCCTTTCTCTTCACCTTCTACACCTCGGACTTCACCTACAACACCGGCAGCTGTCACCTCCAGAAGTTCTCTGATGACTCGGCCATCGTCGGCTGTGTGTCTGAGGGGAACGACCAGGAGTACAGGTCAGTCATCATGGACTTTGTGGACTGGTGTGAGCGTAACCACCTTAGCTTGAACACCAGTAAAACAAAGAAAATGGTGATTGACTTCCAGAGAAACACTCCTCCTCACTCACCAGTAAACATCCAGGGAGCAGACATTGAGGTGGTGGACACCTTTAAGTACCTGGGTGTTCACCTCAACAGTAAACTGAACTGGTCCCACAACACAGATGCTCTGTATAAGAAGGGCCAAAGCCGCCTCCATCTCATGAGGAGGCTGAGGTCCTTCGGAGTTAAATCCCAGCTGCTAAAATCCTTTTATCACTCTGTTGTTGGCTCTGTTATTCATTCTGCTGTGGTCTGTTGGGGTGTAGGCAGCTCTGACCGAGACAGGAAGAGACTGAACAAGCTAGTTAACAAAGCTAGCTCGGTTTTGGGCTGCCCACTGGTTGAGGAGACGTGTGAAAGAAGGATGCTGGGGAAGATGACCTCCATCTTAAGAAGCCCCTCCCACCCACTGCATTCCAATGTGGAGATCATGGACAGCTCCTTCAGAGGCAGACTGAGACATCCTAGATGTAAAACAGAATGCTGCCATCTATTCTATTCTATTAATGTGGTCATAATTGCTCTTATGGGTTAAATTTTCTGCAGCTGCATTTTTGTACCATATGCAGACCTTTGAAACTCTTCTGTGATGGCCAAGATAGAAAAGTGTTGAAATAGTCAATGGATAACACATGGACAAGATCAAACCTCAAACCCAGGGAGAAATTAGGGTACAGGTGGCAGAATCTTTGTGGTGCAATGACCATCAGAGTTTCATGTCTCTATTTTATTTTTTCTGTTTTATGATGTTTTTGTTTACCTCTCAAACAGACTTTTGGAATGGCTGAACCCAGAACCTCTGAACCCAAATCCAGATGCTGTGAAAGATGTAAGTTTTCTCATTTACGAATTTATTTTAAACAAATCGTGGCTTAAAGTGATAACAATGATTATTAAAGGTGCATTGAAACACTCATTATTTACCTTTTATTTCGTGTAGTCATGATTTAATTTGCATCTCCTCCTGCAGCTTTAAGTAAACAGACAAAAAGTCATGAAAACGTGTTCCACCAGCATTAAAAATGGTTTAGGTGAAATATGTAGAAATAAAATGTCAACAACAGGACTTAAGGGAAAAGTGTGAGAAGATCTCACCCCCTTTATGGCTCTATAGCTCAGGTAGACTTCACAATAGTGTTATTACTTTGGTCTGTAGAAAGCTTCCGTCATGTCAGATCACGTCCAGGTAGCGAACCTCATTTTTCTGGTTTCTTATTTTCAGGAGCGGAAGACCAGGCACACTAACTGTTCCTGATACACTCCAAAATTGGCCATGATTCAGTAGATTAGTTTAACTTGGTTTATATAGAAAAAGCATAGACAATATTTTGCGTGACAGAAAAAAATGCCTGGATCTGAATAGCTGATTTTGAAATTCCCAAACATGGAGACTTCCTGTTGGTGGCCATAAGGGGTAGTAGTGGAATAAAATGTTCAGTTTTTTATCTAAAGCTTTTTGAAGTCAGCTGCAGATGTAATGAGTCACTGGCTCAGAGAACTTGAAACAATGTTCCAAGTTGCTGGTGGTGGTCGGAGGGACTGGTGGTGCCAGTGCTCGGCAGCCTCGCCTCTGTCAGTGCGCCCCAGGGCAGCTGTAGCTACGTTGTAGCTCATCCCCACCAGCGTGTGAATGTGTGTGTGAATGGGTGGATGACTGATTGTGTTGTGAAGCGCCATGGGGGGTTGTAGAACCCTAAGAAGGCGCTATACAAATACAGGCCATTTACCATTTTATCGAACTAACCAAGAGGACGGTGGCAAAACCTTGGCCTTTGGCAGAATTCGCTGAGGTTCTTGATCCTCTTCTGCTTTGACTGAGCACTTTTTTCTATAGCAGAAAAAGTAGAACCAGGCCCCAGATACATCTTATGACTACATCCCTTCACCACAAGACGAAAAATCTCAGTTCTAAAAAGAAAAATACCATTTGAAGTCACGGACAACAAAAAACGTTTGAACCTAGAAAACGGCGACTGGTGTTTAGCGCTATCTCGTATCCTCTGGGAATGCGGGTTTCTGGTTCTGATGGACGCAGATCCAGGGAAGATACCCAAGGGGAGGGGTGAGTGTTCCGTTCAAAACGTAGCTTGTTGCAGATTCGCTATAATAGCTTTAAAAGTGGGTATTGCAGTGACCTTTGACCTTTACATATTTATACATATTTCTATTGTGATAATAATCTGTTGAAATAATTTGAAAAAAGAACCATCATTGTGATATACTGCAAAATTCAGAAAATGAGGATTAGACAGTCCCTCTACTTAGAAACATTATTAGAGATCTTATATTTATTAGGAATTATTATGAAACGCCAGAGACATCAGAATACATATGAAAATATTTCTAAAGATTGTAATGATCCATAATGAGTTATTGTGAGTGATGTTGTAGCCAAATGTTACTGTTCCTTTAAGAGACGCAGTGGCTGATTTCAGAGTGAAACTGAAACTAGAGATGCTGGGTTCATCCCAGTTGTTGGACTGCTCTAATGGCACTTACACACTAGCACCGGCTCTACCCGGACTAGTCTGGGTATCTTGTGTTCACATCTGGGTAGCTCGGGAATTTCTGGCACCGAACCGGGCTTGTTTTCAGCCCTCTTCCTAAGGCGTTCTACCTCAAGCCGAAACCGGGCCAACACACCCACTGCCAACTGATTGGCCGGCTCAAATATCACGCATACCATAGGGGGAGCCTCCGATTAGCAGTGGGAATCAGTCAGCGGGGGCTTCCCGCATGCGCGCTTCATTATCATTCTGGATGCTGAGGAGTTAACGAGTCTCTGACTGAAGCCATTTTTCTCTATCTCTGCTGTGAAGAGCACACACACACACACACACAAATCATTCTATCTGGTGTTTTAGTTTAGCACAAATATAATAATAAGAAACTATCTTAAGATACCTCGCGTTTGTATTACAGCTGCTCAAAGCTTCTGGTGCGCTGTGCACCTTGTGCAGATCAATTAAAATGCTCAGAAGAAGCGCTTCTGCAGCAGCTGCTGAAGAGACCAGAGACAATCTCTGATGGATTATTGAAAAAAATGTCTGTCATGGAACCAGAGAAAATTATCAACAGTCTGCAATTTGTGGTTCTTAGGATTTTTATTTTATTTTGGAAAGTTCAGAGAAGAGGCACGTCGGTCATGATGTCCATCATTAAAATATGTTGGTAATGTCCGGCTGTCCAACGTGCTTTCACAAACACTGGTTTATTATATTTTTTTTATATTATATATTTGCATTTTGCAAAAACAATCACATTGATGATTTTTTAAATTATTCCGATTATTTGTAGCAATAAAAAGTATGCAAATGTCAGAGGTCACTACAAAACTCACTGATGAATAGATGCATATCTGCAGCATGCGAGGACCTTGTTCAGGTGGGGGTGATTTTAGTTCTCACCTATTTCACACCTTCTGAGTTTGCAGGTATAAAAAGAGCCGAGCCTATAACAGGTACTATCAACTCATCCTCAGCCTCTGTGTTTATGCACATAGGCAGCCAGTGGTAATGTGACCTAATGTGTCTTCTGAGTTTTTTATACATAAATCAGGCTGGAGAAATCAAAGAACATGATCTTCAAACTTCTGCCTGCTTTAACCAGATGACTGTGTTTGATGAAGCAGGTTGTTTTCATCTCCAGCCTCATAATGATAAGCTAAATGTTGAGTGTTCTGAAAGGTGTTTTCTAATTCCCGTGGGCAATAAAAAGTCTCTGGAGGACTTTCACGGTGTGTTACGTTCAAGAACTGATCTTTACTTAAAGGGACTATGTGGACTTTGAAATTTTTATGCTCGCGATTGCCCCCTCAGGCCAAACATATAACTGCAGCTTCAATAGTAAGCTCGTGCACGAGGCATGCATGCTGTACTCCTGAATGAAAACAACAGCTGAGTCAGTCCTGCTGCTGATGGCTCTTCTAAATTGTCTTTCAAATCTGCCTCCACACAATCAGCAATGTCCAATACAGAATATAATATAATAGAATAAAATAGCCTTTATTGATTTTGTACAGGGTACAGTGAAATTGGAGTGCCACTCCCTTTGGTGCAAAACGTAAAAGAATACAAAAAATAATGCAGAAATAATATAAATATAAAATCAACAATAATATGTGCAAATATACACACAGAGTAGCAGCATTAGTTGGGTTCTGTGCAGGTCACTATTGTAAGCAGAATTTTAGCATATTCAGTGAAACTAAAATAGCACATATAATTGTTAGCCTGTATAATAATTATAATTGTTATATAATAATTATAATTGTTATAATTGTCAGCTTCGTCCAGGCCAATGCAAGGAAGTTGGTCAAACTTATCCTGTGATGCACACATATTGCACAAGACAAATACATTTTATATAATCAGTGAATAGAAAGTGAGAGTGGGATGTTACTACGGTATTAAAAAAACAATAAAACATACCTTATTGATATTGGAGATACATCATTTGAATCATACGGGTCTAAAGCTCCTTCCTTCTCTTTCCAGCTCTAATCTGGAAGTAAAAACAGCAGCAAAACATGATTATATATCCTGACATATAGCCATTGCATTTCAATGAGAATAATTTGTTACTTACCCACTGTTTCCAAACTATTGGCTTGTTCCTCATCTAAAGAGTTCTTTCAGCTCCATCGATTTGATGCTACAAAAACAAACAGAAAACATCAATTACAAAAACATAGGTTATGAATCAAATGATAAAAGCTCTGCATGTTTCTGCATTTACCAAGACTTCTCATAAATGATAACCAGGACTGCTGTATAATTTATTCTCCACATCCAGACACAATAATCCTATCTTCTGTCTCATGAACAGAAGCTGGGATGTTTATGCCCACAAAGTTTTTCTTTTTTGTTCCAACAACACACTCCTCTGGTTATGACTTTTTCTTTCTTGTGCTTGCTCCTGGTCTATATTGCCTCTCCACCTCCATGGATCCACCTGTCTGTCGGCACATCTGACGCTGGTCAGATGCTGCGTGTTGTCAGTCATTGAGGGAACGTGCACGGTGTCGGATAACTTGTCTTTTTTCTCTTTCTCCTCTTGCCTGGGCTGACGGGAGCTGACGGTGCTGTATGAGCGGCGCACATTCTCTCCAAATGCGCCTTTGTGCATTTGGAGAGAATGCATCCTAATGCGCAAATTGTGTCCCCTCTTGTAGCTTGTGTTCTGCCTATCGGGAGGGGCGGGTCAGCGGCGCTGGGGGGAATGTGTTTACTTGGAGACGGACATATATTTTTGCAGAAATCTCGGAGATTTCCACTAATAAATGAGCAGTAATAGTACCGGTACTCATCCTACCCTGGAAAAAAGTCCCAGTGTGCTGAGAAGTAAAAATAAGAATAAGACTAATATTAATATCCTGACCAGCACTGACTCTGATGGAGACACGCTACACAAGCAGCCTAAAAATGTTCCTACTATGACATACGTAAGCCCCCGGTTTGCTTTGAAAGCACCCACAACCCTTACCCCACACGTATTTATTAATAATTTCTTACCTGTCCAGCAACAATGATGCCAACTGCAGGTCTTTTGTCTCAGCATTTTCCACTTTTCAAATGCCGGCCGGACCGATGTTTATTTTCGTTCTTTGCCTTCGGCGACCAGACTCGAGTTTTGCCCTTCTTGTCGCGCTGGAATACACTCTTGGGCTCTTTGTCTTGTTTGGGGTCTGGGCTGGAGTTTCGCTGGTGCTTGAAGCAGCTCTCTTCTTGTTCTTGGCTGAATCAGCTACCAAAACCACCTCTCGCTCTACCGCTACGCCACAGCTAGCAAACAAACGCTGCGGGCGCGTGAGCGCGCATGACGTCATCACGCATCAGGCTGCCTCTGGAGGACACTGGGGAAGCCTGCTTGTTCGACCCGAACATGATCTTTTCTGTGAGTTTACAGGCCTACAGAGGCAATCACAGTAAAAATGCCAGGGCTCATTCTACAGGACCAGGGCATTGCAGGAGAATGTATGAGGAAGAAATTTAAAATTTCTATATATGTATTGGCTGTTAAACTTCCACATAGTCTCTTTAAGGATGGATGCATGAAACCTCTAGAATAAACCAAGACACATTGCAACAAACTTTGAATGACATTGACATTTAGCTCATTTTGACTTTGGTATAGTTAAGGTAAATTTCAGTTTTAGTTGTCTCTCTGTCTGTGTTTATTGTGTTCTACCAAACACTAACCCTCCTGAAAACCTTTAGGTTGACACTAACCAAGAACATTGGCAGTTATTCATTTTTTCTATCTCTTTACTTTTTTCCAGATTTTCCCCCAAGATACCAGTATCAGTGAGGTTCTGGTCCACTCGGCTCTCCCAGTGGAAACCTGTAATACCTTGGGAGATGCACCTGTTACAGATGTTCTTCGTAAGGTAAACCTGTGGGCACGTGCAAATGTCAGCATATACAAGCTTATCATTTAGCCTGAAAATGATTTTCAGAAACTTTGCCTTTATCTAAAAACATGATCTGTTCTGATCAAACAAATCAATCCAACACAGACCTTGTCATGTTGAGATGAGGTTAGGTCCCAAAAATGCAGTTTTACCAGTGATGGCACAGAGAGGAAGTGGTTCAAATAAAATAATCCTTTAATAGGAACGCAGAACTTAATATATTAGGGATGCAACGGTCCACTTTCCCCACGGTCCGGTCTGTACCTCGGTTTTTGGGTCATGGCTTCGGTCCGGTTTCGGTCCACTTTGAATTGTAGAAAAGCTTAAGAAAATCTGAAATTTCCAAACTTTATTTTATTCACGCAATAATATAACTTTTCAGATGTATTACTTGTAATCCAGTGTATAATAATATGTTCAGACAAACAGAAACGTCACTTTTAAAATGCCTTTTCAATGTGGTGTCAGTGAGAGGCTAGGGCGACCGAAGCGGGACCAGGAGGGAGTGACGCGTAATTTGGAATTGTAGGATGTCCAAGGAAGGTCCCGACTCGGGAGAGTTGTGTGAGGGGTTGTGGTTGTGGCGTCAAATAAAGTGAGCCTCTGAGTTCACTGTTTTCTCTCCTCGTCTTTATATTCAACTGCAAACCAGAAATGTTCCCACACGGAAGGTTTGTTTGAAGACGGCGTGTCGCATGTCGCCGTGGCCAAGTTTCTCTCTGTAGCGCTTGTTTTGCTCAAACTTTCAGCTCAGTGGGGCGGGTCAAACCTGTGACTGGATATTTACTGGTGGGTAGGGAGGGGGTCTGCTGTGAGCAGCTTCAGACGAGACTAGTGAAGGCACACGGAATGAAATTCATCTGCCTGGACAGACAAACGCACCCTGGTGCCGTGTAAAGCATGAAATAAAAGGACCAGCGCGAAAATAATGGAAAAACCGAAGTCTCGCGGCACACGAGGGTAGATTGTCCCGTGCAGGGAGGACCAAATGATGCCGGATTTTACCGCGTACTGTTGCATCCCTAATATATATATATATATATATTTTTTTTTTTTTTACTTATATATTGTTTAGTTTGAAACTGTTCAAAGTTCTCAGATTCTGTTTATACTCCTTTATTTTCACATTAATTCTGTCTTTTGCTGTGACAGTATGAAAAAGCATCTGTCTAACAGTGATTCCTCTTTTTTAATCACAGATGAGTCTCAAGTGGGTTTTGGTTTTTCTCTAGATGTTGCAGAGAAAGAAGTACGACACATTGTCTCCTGCTGAACGTTACAGCTGGCCAGTGGTGGCTCGTGGATGCAACGCACTCGTTGTTTCTCACAATGCTGACAACCCACTCAGCTACCTTCCTCCCCTCCTCTCACAAATCCTGCTTAATTCTGTTTTCACTTCCCTCACCTCCTATTCAGGGGTGAGTAAAAACACATGGCTTTTATTTTTGGATATCATGTAACACTACAAACCTTTGCTTGTGTACCTTCTTGATGTGTCTACATGCAGCCCATTGCAGTGCTGCTGTGTTCAGGCTGGGAGAAGGCTCAGGCAGTTTATGATCTGCTGGAAGAGACCAAGGTTTCCCAAAGCCTCTACCCAGTCATTGTCCTGCTGGGTGTCGGTAAAGATGAAGCCAAAGCTGTCAAAATCCCCAAAAACTGTAAGCAAAATTCCACGCTTGTCTGATCGTAGTTAAAGGACCCTACTTTTCAGGTTGTTAAATATCTGCTTATTCACAGTTACAAATAAACTCAATTATGTATTTGGATTTTCGACAGGCCTGCTTTTAGTGACCACTCCTTTCACCATTGTTCGTCTGCTGTCCTGCCACTGCTTCCTGTTCTTACGACTGTGCCACCTGGTTCTGGATGAGGCTGACCGTCTTTTTGATCTTGCTCCTGATGAGGTAACAGTTGATCTGTTTTTACAAATGTGTACCTGCAACGACAGTTGGGTTGGTTGTATCATCCAGGTCATTGCAATCCTACATTCTTTAATAGGGTCAAATTTTAGGAAACACAGAATTTGTCTAGAAAAAAGGTCAAGGAAGAGCTAAGTTTGAAAATTCAGACAACATTCTGATGATCCATCAACTCAGTATTAGCAAATTCAGGAACAATTTTTACGGGTCTGCCACTGAAAAATAATGGTCTTTCAGATGGAAACCATCCTGAAGCATTTCCAGAGGGTGACCTGCAATGAGGAGAAGGCATTCCATCCTCAGCAACTGGTTGCTGTAGCAAAACGTTGGACCAATCACATAGAGGGTCTGATTTCCAGTCATATAACGGACCCTTATATCATCATAACGGCCCCGGAGGAAGCAGCCCTCTACGGTAACGTTCAGCAGGTCAGTCCATCTCACATGCTTATCATATCGTCACCATTACAGGATGTTGCACTGTTTTTTGTGATTTTCATGGCCAAAAATTGCAAATTTTTGTGTCACCTTGTTCAAAATGTTGTGAATGTTTTCAAGCTTTTTTTCTTTTTTGCTTTAACTCACTTTTTGCTATTAACAGCTGGCTGTATGCTGCATGCAACAGTGAGAAAGTTCTGTTCTTGATCATTTCAGCTTCTTCTGTGACTACAGACACTTTTTATCAGGGCAGATTGAATCCGCTTGAACGAGTCTGGAGTGAAACTTTTTATTTCAAATCTTTTCCACACTTTCCGTGTTTCAGCCTTCCCTGCAAAGGACACCAACAGACAGGAAGAGCCAGATCAGGAGATCATAACACAGCACATCAGCTATCACAAAGGAGTACATCTTGTCTGCCAAGCTAAGGACAACTTTCAGGATGTTTCCAAACAGCAAGACTCAGCATCTCTGTGATCATATGGAGGAGCCCTCACAACCTTCAGATAGTTCGATGGTTTCCATCTCTCGTCTGCTCACTTCTCATCTTGGCTTGCGATGGGAAGGCTGTTGTTGGTTTAGCGTCCAGGAAACATCATAGAACGTCTTGGCTAGTGGAAGCTAACTGTTAGCATTAGCAACTCCACCACAAGACAGAACTTATTCAGGCTTGTTATTTGTGGAGATAAACCATCAACACTGCAGAACAAATGGAATTAGTGAAAGAGTCTCATTGCTGTTAACGCAAGTATTGCCCCACCCCCCACCCCACCGAGCTTCCCCATCGGAGGATAAAAAACAGATGCCATATACAACACACTCCCATCCCTGCTCAGAGATACCCATACAACATACCACGTTCTGAAACAGGAGCACCAGTGCTGTTTTTCCCCACAGATATTGACTCACAAGGCATTTATTTATACTAGAGACCACTGCAAATGTATTGGAAAAAAAGTCCAACTTGATCTTTAAATACAAATAAAAAAATCAAGTCTCGAGGAGTTGTCAAACTGTAAAATGATCAACTTGAACTGTCCAAACAGAATGAGCAAATCCTACTGAATATTCTCAAACGTGCCTTTTGCAACAAATTATTTATAGTGCAAATAAAAGATGTGGAAACATGCCACTGCCATGAGATGCTGCAGACACTTCCGGTTTGAATTGGGGGTAATGAGGATTTGTAGAAAAGAAGTGATGATTAGTTAAAATTTCAAGTCCATGTTAAAATCATAAATAGGTGTGATCACATGTACAACACAGGTTGTGATTTTACCTGAGGTTTACCTTTGATCCTTTTACAGGTTATCTTCATGACTCCAGAGATTGGCAAGATCTCAATACTGTTGGGTGTGCTGGACCTAAACCCTGATGTTGGCCAGAAGACTGTGGTGGTTGCAAACTCAGCTCAGGAGGTAGAAGATGTGTTCAAGGTAAATGCTAGCCTGGCAAGCCATCCTATATATGTGAATATGTAGTCTAGCCATGACCCATAAACACATCTCAGTCGTGGGGCGCAATCTGCAGTTGTCTTACAAACCCTCTCCACATGCTATTGGACAGCGAACAACATGACTTACTCACCGCTACGGATGTCTGTCAACGGGGTAGTCCACCATACACTGTTGAAGAAGACGCAAATACATCCTTTTTCTAAATAAAGGACTTCAGTACCTATATCTGCTCTTGACTCAAAGATAAGTTGATACCAAAGCCGTTTCAAATGAATCGCCGCCATCTTAGTTGTTCTGCTCCGTCGCATCATAACTGCATGCACACCAGTGAGGGACATATGCAGTGAAACTGCTGACATGCCATACAGTAGGTGGGGAGGGGCTTCCCTTTGCCGGATTGGGGGCGAGGGACAGCCTCATGGACTGACATGCCATGAGGCATGTTGATTAACTGTTAAAGGGGTCAGCACCTGAAATCTTCACTTTTCCACTTAAAAACATGTCTATAATGGTTTCCTAATGATTTTTCACTGGCTTAGAAGCCGATATTTAACATTGACGCGTTTGTTCAATCTTGCCTTCTTAAACCAGCTCACACGCACCCCACGAGCACGCGCACTGCAACACGAGAACTTGAGTTCTGGCCGTATATGTAGGCACAACGGCCTAATATAAACAAATATGAACCAGCAGCAAACAAACCAGCACAACAAAGCTCATTTCATAACGTGAAACGCATAAATTATGTCTTACCGTTGACGACTCATGTTATAATCCGTGTTACGGGAGACAAAACTCCGATCGGTTTGTATATCCCATCTTCACAACAGCATAAGAGCCGATGCCTGGATGAGCTTGCTTTCGTCCCAACTCAACAACAAACGAGGACGCCATTACGCACGAGGCGAGGCCCGGGCTCGTAAATACACGGTTAGATCCCGTAGGTCACTGCCAGGTCGGGTTCAGTTATAACTTTTGTTGTTTTGGAGCGAGACGCTGAAGCCGCGTCCTGCTTCCTGCTTCCTTCCACCGATGAACGCGCTCCTCAGTCCCGCGCGCGTCCGAGACAGCCAAAATATCGCGTGTGAGCTCGCGAGAAAATATGCCCTTCACAATATAGGATTAAAAAATCACATTTTTAATTTATTTTTCCAATACAATTTAGTTTAATGGTATAAAAGACTATAATAGGATGTAGATATCCATGGTATTATAGGTGCTGACCCCTTTAACTGTTGATTTTGAGGTTTTTTGTTTTCTTTTTTTGTAGCTTTTGTTATAGCTTTCTTTATTAACCTGTTTCACACAGAACAATGCTTAGGAGACTGTGAGTGGGGAATGCACTGCCATTTGGGCCTTTAATCACATGAACTGCATGTCCTTTGGGCAAGCTTGACCACGGCGCGAACTAGGGGTGCACCGATAGATCGGCCGACCAATCTATCGGCCTCAATCACAGGTTTTTCTCAAGATTGGTGATTGGCCAAAAACTGCAATCGGTGCACCCCTAGAGCGAACAGGTCTCCCTGTTCCTGAGGTCCATAATGTCACAGTTTGTTGCTAGGACAAGTGTTTATTCTTCAAGCAGGACCTAGTGTCCTGCTTGAGGCTTGGGGGTGGGCCTTTGCTCCTTGCCTCTGGGACTGTGGCTGCTGGGGTGTAGCCCCGGTGGTTGCAGGCACGGCTATCCTCTTGGTCGGTGGTGGATTAACTATTGGCTTGTGTGAGCTTGTGCCAGGCTTATACTGGGCCGCACTGCAACATAAAGGGAGGAAAAAGAGGTCGTCCTGGCTTACTGGAGAGGTGGTGGTGGCAGTCAGAGTCACACACTCACCCATCAAAAAATCTTCATGCCCTGACACACATAGAGCATCCGTGTTGATGTCCAGCACATCATCATCGTTGTCTTCGGGACTCATTTGGGGACATCCTGGGACCAAGGCATCTTTTGTTTCATCATGAAACATGTAGCTGCATCCCTGAGAACAAGGCCAAACAGCAGACTTCTGCTGCTTTGAATCTGGCTTGGTGCTCATCCTGAACCGCAAAGCCCAAATGCATTGAAAATAACAGGTAGCGGCACTAGTTCTCGGTGAATAGACACAGTTACCTGCAGGCAGTAGATTAATTTCAGCACAAGAAGTTAAACTAGTGTTGCTAGGAACAAACACAAAGGAAGGGTACACAGGATGAACGTACCGAAGATGACAAAGGAAGCGTGCCATGTAGCAGAAGCTAGCTAGCACAGGTTAGACTGGGAGAGATGTTATCAGCGAGGTGAAAAGTCTAAGAACTGGAGCATGATGTAGGGATATTTATAGGCGAGGCCTGCCCCCTACGTCAGACGTCATGTTGCCTAAAGGTGTGACTAAAGGTGTCTTCAGTCAGACCACTCGGGGGCGTGTTATCCCATACTATATGTGTTGTACCAAGTGAATTGACTGAAAAGGAACTACAACCAATGGGCCATGTCCATTGTGAATAAAATAAATAGCCATAAAATAAGGAATTAAAGGCTGAGGCCTGGTTTCATTGAAACTGCAAAACAGATCCAGCAAGTCTGGCCAGTCACTGCTGAAAAAAGGAGCAAAGGATTAACAGTCTGGGGAAACAAAATCTGAAGGTCAGTTGAGGTTCATTTCCTCAGCTCTACTAAATAAGCCATGAATTAAAAAGATCCACACTGTTGGACATAATATAATATTTCTTATAAGTCCAGAAGCAAGAAAGCCAGGTCAACATCAACTTGTGATTTCATAGCCTCCTTCAGCTTCCTCAAAAGAGTGTAGGCTGTGTCGATGTTCACTCTGGTTTTAGCTCTGCTTTACCTCCAAAGACATTACTATCTGACTTTTACTTCCAGTCTCCGCCATGATGCCAACAAGAAAGCAAACTTCTTTTTTTAATTTTTCTTGTGTTTTTTATGACTGTCGGTGAACTGAAAAATGCTAACTGCTAGCCTTTATATTAGCTACCAGCACAGAAAATAGCTTACAGCCATTAAACAGGTAAAGAGCACCCTCTAGGGCACCTACCCGCTCCACAAAACTGAAGTGCTGTTTCTGATCAGTAGAGGGCTGCAGATTGCTGTCCGGTGTGAAGTTGGTAAAGTTTCTACCAACAAAATCAAAATCATCAACATCAATCATCAACAAATCAAAATCAAAATTAACCAGTTCAGTGGCCTAGTGGTATGAGTGTCCACCCTGGGACTGGGAGACCGGGGTTCAAATCCCGGTCGAGTCATACCAAAGACTTTGAAAAAATGGGACCCAATACCTCCTCGCTTGACACTCAGCACTAAGGGGTTGGATTGGGGGGTTAAACCACCAAATAGTTCCCGAGCGCAGCCACAACTGCAGCTCACTGCTCCCCACAGGGATGGGTCAAATGCAGAGATGTAATTTCACCAGTGTGTGATGATGACTAATGGGACTTTAATCACTTAACCCTGCTCGAATGTAACTAAACGAACTAAACTTTCATTGCATGTTTTCTATTTTCAGGCTGTGAACAACAAGTCAGTGTTTTGTCTGAAGACCCATGAAGGAATAACGCATGAGTATGACGTTGTCATCGAGCAGTGGAGGAAGGACATTGACCCAGGGACTCATGTGGTTCTAGGTACTTTTATTTTATTTTATTAGTAAGGATGAGTAACATAGCTTAAAAATAATTTTTGGTATCACTTTACAACAGGGGTCACTTCATTAAAGTTACTTAGTGCATTATTAAGCATTAATAAACAAAGGATCCCTTTATTAACGTTCCCAACATTAACTTTTAAGTGTCCTTAAGGTTAGGACAAAGGGCAGGGGGGAGTGTGTCTGCTTAGTAATGCATAACCTAATATTAACATTAATATTAAGCAGTTGTTAATACTTTATTTAATAGGTTTTTAATATTGACAGAAAATAGCTTTGAAAAGTTGCTTCTATTTAAATCATTCCTTCTGAAATAAAGTCCAACTAAATACAAGCTTTAAAAGCTGCTCGTAAAACATGACAGCATTGCTATTTGCATGTTCCCTTGGGAAATTTATAAACATTTGATGTTAAACTTGTGGTGCACTTTAGACAGAAATTTTGGCTGCCAATGTTTGATGTGTTGTAGCTGTTTTTTTTTTTCAGCCACATCAAAATAATTTATGTCAGCTGTTCTGAAGAAATTGTTTTTAATTCTTTCTGTCATAAGCAAACAACTCTTTTAGGCAGACGTCTTTAGTCAAACCCTGTATGTGTTATAAGGGACAGGTTGAGGAAGACACCGAACGTCTTCAGAACCAAAAATAAGTACACTTGGTTACACGGAGTTCACAAAAAGAAATAATACAAGAGGAACAATAATCCTCTTCTAGACCTGCAGAAGAGAGAGAAAAAAGGGACACCAAAATACAACAGGACCCAAATATCACAGCACCAAACAACATAGGGATATAGTAACAATTTTACTGATAAGCACGCAGAAATAATTAATTCATGGTGCATTTAGTGCCAGCCACAGCGTGCAGACCCACTCCAGCCTACCCCAGCTGTTGTCAGCACATCTTCTCGCCCCCTAACCCCCCTCAGAACCCGTTTTATTTTTATTTTATTTTATTTGTACAGCACTTATCACAGAAAAATAACCACAAAGTGCTTCACAAACATCAACAAAACAAAAGATAATCATCATAAAATGATCTTAAAACAAAACAACAGAATATCATAAAATAAATTAAAATCAGAAAACAAAGTCATAAAATGATAAAACAAAGGAAAGATTATTATAAATTCTAGTTAAAAAAGAATAAAACACAAAAGATTTAAGTAAAAGCAGTTTTAAATAAAAAGGTCTTCAACTACTTTCTAAAGGTGACCAGACTGTCAATACTACATAAGGATAAAGGAAGTTCATTCCAAAGTCGGGGTGCAACAGCCTGGAAAGAGCGATCACCTCGACTTTTCTATCTGGTCTTTGGAACTTCTAGGAGGTTCTGGTTTGTGGACCCGAGGGCTCGGGTTAGAGCATAAGGCACAGTTCAGTAACATAAGGAGGAGCTTGACCATGTAGAGCCCTGAAAGTTATAGTCAGGATTCTAAAATGAATTCTAAAGTTAATGGGTAACCAGTGCAGAGACATCAGAATAGGAGTGATGTGAGCTCTTCTGTTTGCTCCATTTAGGAGCCTCGCTGCAGAGTTCTGGACCAACTGAAGGCGGTAAAATTATGCTTTGCTGCGTTTTTTGTTGACAATATTAAAAAAAGGTTGGAGGGTTATCCTTTTTCACTGCCTCTGGATCAGCTGATCCACGAGTCAGATGAATGATCCGTGCCTTTCTCTCACGGAGAGAGCAAAAGAGAGAGGGAGAACTTTCATGATCACGTTTTATTACTAAATGGGACAATCAGCTGAAACAGTCGAGGTAAATTTGTTGAAACTAAATCACAGGAGATGTCCAGAACGTCTGGAAATATGTGTTCATCGTGTTAATAAACGAACGGCATTTAATTTGCGTTAACAAGCTATTATCACAGATAGGACCTTACTGTCACCCAGAATATTTAATTGAGGATGTTTTCAGTTCAACATCAGACTCCTGAAACCCAAACCAGCTCTGTAACCAACGTCACCCCGTCTTCTTTAGAAGTGCATCTTCATCACTGCTCCAGATGCAACCACTGAGATCAAACTTGACAGAAACGGGGATCCGTGCTGCAACCAGAGCAATTAATCTGCGTTTTTCCAGTAGAACACATTTGCCAAAAGATTTGTGCAATAATCAGATTTTTATTTTACTTCCACAAAATGCTGATTTTAGATTAGATATTACAGAAAATGGGGAGCCATCCCTCGAACAAGTCAGGAAGTATGGCTGGCTGGCTGCTTCCAGGCGAGCGACTTTCAAGTGTGTCGCCAGCTACCGGTGGCTCACAAGCGACGTGTTGGAGACCCCTGCACTAGGTGCTGGCTCCAAAACAGAGCAAATCCTCATTGACTCAAAAAATGCCAACTTCACAGTAGAAATAAACATTTTTACAACCTGGTACAAAAAACATTTTTAGTTTAGTAGGTCAAGTTTGCAGTCATGACAACTCTGAGAGAGGTGATTTATTATTATTATTATTTTTTGTAACTCATCGATTTAGATGTAAATAAATGCTTGAAATTATGAATAATTAGATTTGAATGACAGGTAGTATGAGCCATCAGAGCTAGTGCTAGCAGTTTGCTCCGGAGGCAGGCCTCAGCCTCGAACCCACATAAAAAGTGTTTGGCCATTTTGACTCTCTGAACTTTAGTTGTGTCCTCTGTGTGTTCGTGTTTGGATGTTAATCATGGAATTATTGGACAAATATGGCTAGCTGTGGTATTGATTGTACGAACAGACCATCCAAGAAGTCTCTGTTCCATTTTTTATCGGTAAGTAAAATTATATTTCTGTACTTTATTTCGCTGGTTGAATATGGTAAAATGCTATGCATTTAACATAACACTGCTTGGTCAAAAATGGGCTGAAGTATGACGTGTTGGTGGAGCTGGCTGGGTACTGAAACTGGAGCTAATCGAAGCTAACGGAGATTTCCCGGCATCGCTGGTCTACCGCGGTCAGAGATCCACAAAGTCGCTGCTGCAGAAGGGAGGAACACCGAGTTGCGGTACTGTGTCCCTCCTTTCAGCAGCGTCAGCCCCGCGGTCAGAGATCCGGGAGTCTGCCACTCCAGCCTCCCAGATGCAGCTGATTAAAAAAGTCTAATACACTTGATGGTGTTTGTAATTCTCCTTTATTGAGCTTTAATTTGTGTTTAACTACAGGTTTAATTTGTTTATATTCTTAAAATCTGTTCTTGTCAATTCCATATTGATATTAGTTGACATCCAGTTTTCCTACTGCCATTTTTCTGTTTCTCTGATTTGTAGTGACCACCAGTGCTTGTCTGAAGTGTCTCGGCATCAGAGATGCAACTTGCCTCGTCCACTATGGATTTCCTACTTCTCCCAAGCAGTTTGGAAGCAGGTTCTTCTGTATGTCTGAAAACTTCAGAAATCTCTCTCAACAAGTAAGGACAAGCAAACAGTTCAGCTGGACTAAATCCTTTTCTGTTTAACCAGTGAAAACGTTCAAAACTTCCAGTTTTGGTTTAATGGCACTTGCATTTGACCTTGCTGCTGCTCGTTGCCTCACTGCTGGATATCGTTGTCTGTCTGGATAATTTTATTTTTCTTCTGTTTTTTTTATTGTAATGGGGATGTTCTACTTTCTCTGGTATATGATCGTAAATGTTGCTGTCCATTCGGGACGCTAGGCAGTCACAACCCATCTGCTGGCTTATTCAGAGTGGTTCTTCGGCAGGTATTCTCCACAATGCTCCTCTGGCTTTGCACAGATTTTGGAGGAGGAGGAGAAGGAATAGAGCCAGTATAAAGGTGAAAACTCAGACCTTTTTGGAAGCAGGGCTCAACGCTTGCTAACGAAGTGACACATGATAATTTTTTTGTTTTATTTTCATTGGTTTGAATGGATGCTCAATAGTGGCTTATTTACCGATATCTAACTTTTAATTTCCAATACCGATATATACTGATACCGATATAAAAAAAAGAAAAGCAAAATCATTTTAGAATGCTAGCTAGGGATTCACGTTTTCTAGCCTGGCCTGCCAGACTCGTCCTCTGCCTATTCTACACAGAGGACAAGTCTGGAAACTCAGAGGCAGAGAGCACCATGAGGGATGGGACTAACCAGCTTAAAAATAATCAGAAAAAAGGCGGAATTGACAATTATCGCACAACGCTGTAGGTTTTTAGCTATAGTCAAAGATGGCGTCTGGCATACACGTGAATGATAGCTGACTTTGTAGTAAAAACTTAAGAATCCATGGAGTTATAACCAATTTTGTATTAATATTCAAACAAAAGCTAGTGGACAGGACAGTTTTCGACAGATGATCGTGGTCAAGTGAGTCGACACTTGGAAATACACGATCAAGCCAGCCAACGCTGGAGCTTAGCTAAAACACTTCCACATCATTTCCTTGTTTTTGCCTGAAAGGACGCACCAATGCTTTATTACCGTAATGCACCATGTACGCGCGAAGCAAATTTTAGCTAACTTCTTGTTATGTTCTTCCTGTGTTTATTTTTCATCTCCATTGGTTTTTCTTGTTTTAACACAGTATTATGATGTTTCATTTACCTTTAATCACTGACGGTTTCGGCGACTAAACCATCAGTGATTAAAGGTAAATGAAACATCATAATACTGTGTTAAAACAAGAAAAACCAATGGAAATTTTAGCTAAGCTCCAGCGTTGGCTGGCTTGACAGCATATTTCCAATAGGGTATTCTACAGTGGACGTCACCACGCAAAGGCTGCTGGGAAGGGTCATACTGATAAGCCGCATTAACAATAGAAAATATACAGTTTCAGAGCATTTTGACATCGATATGAAGGCATAAAATGGAGGAAGTTGTTTTGACAAAAAAAAAAAAAACATACCAGAGAGCTTTTCTTGATGGCGACCCTGCTAATTATCGATCACCAGAACTGAAGCGCTAGCTCAAATGAAAGTGAAAGTAAAAACTAACCCTCGCTAGCAGCGCTGTTGTTTTAAACGCCATTATTTCCATCACGGCTCCTTCTTGAGTAATATAAAAATAAGTTCATTACTCAGTGCTCAAGTAACATTTTTTCAAGGTAGTTTTTTAACTGTCAGGTTATCATTTGTGTTCCTACTTTTATATTCCACTCACCTCTGGTCAAAAGCCTTTTTCGTGGACGTTTGGGTGGACATGCTGTTTGGCCCAGACGTTCAGCTGGACCGCTGCCTCCTTGTTAACTCTCCTCCGTTAACAACGCTGCCTCTAACTCTCCGTTAACAACGCTGCCTCCACTCTCCGTTAACAACGCTGCGTCCTGCATTAATTCTCCTCCGCTGATCCTCCTGGATAACCCCACGACTGAGAGCGTCGTTACGACCGGCGGCTGGTCATTCTCGGATGTAGGACTTTCCCCTCCAGGAAGATGTAAGTAACAAATATACGTGCTTTTCTTGATCTGCTCCACACAGTTAAAATCCTCTCGTCCAACTTAAAAACTACCACCGCTTTGCTTCTTCTGTCTTTAGCTTAGCCCGTGTAGCTTTCCAGCTGTTTCACGTGGTGTCGGCCTGAAACTGGCGTCTCCGGGTCTGCAGCGTTATACTATTGACTTTACCGGCTTTGGAAAAGGGATAAAAAGTCCTCTCCAACATCCGATCTGGGCGTCTAGAGTCCGATTAGCACCTCCCCCAGCAGCAGCGTTAAGTTCCTTGCTGTTTGAAAATCTTTAGGAGACGAAAAAATAACTTTAGCTAGATCGGAGCGACTCAGACCCATGGGAATCCATACTAAAATGTAGATTGTTTGTATGACCGTATTTCCCAGAGTGCTTTGCGGCAATCTACTGTAGAAAGCTCTATTGTCAGCTCACTTGACCACGGTAATCTTTGGCAACAAGCAGAGCCAGCTGGTATAACTTTTTCCAGATCCATTTGGTAGCAAGGTGCAAACATCTTTCTTTAGAAGAAAGGCTTTTAGCGCTTCTTGTTGTTGTTGTGGTTTGAAAGACATGTCCAAGTCTTTTAGAACAGAGGAAAGAACCGCAGCAAACTGCGCTTCAGACGCCATCTTCGTTGTTTATGAGAAACTGAGCGTCGCGGTGTGTGAAGTACACTGCTCAGCGCTGATTGGCTCGAGTAGAATTCTCAGGGGGTGGGGTTATTTGAATGGAAGCGTTACCAGGCCCTTTACATCCCATAAATAGAAGCACTAGCATTGCTGGCCAGGCTACACGTTTTCCAAAATTTCTTTAACCGGTTATTGACGTCCATAACAGTTAATAGTCAGTTAACTTTAAACTCCCCCTCCACTTCCCGACACACACACACACACAAACATTTGCCCCCGCTCTATAAATAATACAAACGCTTTTTCCGTCTACTCTTCAATCGGAAAGGGGCTTCATCGAAAAATATGACTTTGCCCCAGTCCTCAGCAGTACATTCGCAAAGTTATATTCTCCGATGAAGCCCCTTTCTGATTGTTTGGGGCATCTGGAAAAAGGCTTGTCCGGAAAAGAAAAGGTGAGCGCTACCATCAGTCCTGTGTCATGCCAACAGTAAAGCATCCTGAGACCATTCATGTGTGGGGTTGCTTCTCATCCAAGGGAGTGGGTTCACTCACAATTTTGCCCAAAAACACAGCCATGAATAAAGAATGGTACCAAAACACCCTCCGACAGCAACTTCTTCCAACAATCCAACAACAGTTTGATGAAGAATAATGCATTTTCCAGCACGATGGAGCACCGTGCCATAAGGCAAAAGTGATAACTCAGTGGCTCGGGGACCAAAACGTTGAAATGTTGGGTCCATGGCCTGGAAACTCCCCAGATCTTAATCCCATTGAGAACTTGTGGTCAATCCTCAAGAGGCAGGTGGACAAACAAAAACCCACTAATTCTGACAAACTCCAAGAAGTGATGATGAAAGAACGGGTTGCTATCAGTCAGGATTTGGCCCAGAAGTTGATTGAGAGCATGCCCAATCCAACTGCAGAGGTCCTGAAAAAGAAGGGCCAACACTGAAAATACTGACTCTTTGCATAAATGTCATGTAATTGTTGATGAAAGCCTTTGAAACATATGAAGTGCTTGTAATTATATTTCAGTACATCACAGAAACAACTGAAACAATGATCTAAAAGCAGTTTAGCAGCAAACTTTGTGAAAACTAATATTTGTGTCATTCTCTAAACTTTTGGCCACGACTGTAGTTCAGGTTTACGTGCAGCAGAAAGAAGGTGTGAGACAATTCGTCTGGGCCACAGCAGATGAAATGTTCCTACTTTAAGTGAAATTGTTTAATTGCATTGTTCATATGTTACTGGGGCACTCTAAACATGAATAAAAATGATCCTAAATGTTAATCTATCTTTATTTTAAAAATGAACGTCACAGGAAAAAGAATTATCACAACCGTTTCTTTTTTTCACCCTGTCTGTGAAAATGACTGACAACAAATATGTCTAGAGCAACCTCTGATTGGAACATCCCTAAAATAACAAAAACTGACCCAGATGGTTCTTCTTCCCTCAGGTGTGCTCCCAGGATCCTTCAAAGGTTGCCAGGTCTGTGATGCTGATCTCAGAGAGGAATGCCCGCCATGTTTTTGGAGTTATGCGCTATCTGAAACGGACTAATATCCCACTGCCCCCCGAGCTGGTGTCCTTTGCCCAGGAGGTGCATGTGAACCGCGAACGCCTAAAGGTGGACCGGCCTCTCTGCAGCTACCTGAAGAGATTTGGATTCTGCAGGTTGGTTTTATCTGTGGATTCCTGGGCTGATGTTTGACCAAACTGTCCCAGAGCTGTTTCAAGTGTGATTTAGTTGAAGACCTTGGCCGTTTCTCAATACTCAAGGACGCTAGTACGTTCTTGTGTACTTGACAAGTGTGTTCTTGCCTAGTACACCAGAAAGTCCGTTCTGCCAAGTACGGGAGGACGAGGACGGCATCTGGAACAAGCATACTTCTTTGCCTCACGGCAAAAAAAAACCGACCTGACATAAAACTAAAAGTCTAGTCTGTTCCTTAAATTACAAAAAAATAATGAAAATGTATTATTTGTATTATATTTGGTCCACTTTTCATCAAAACTGATAAAATATCAGCATTTCCTGCTGTTAAATGAAGAAAAAAGTTTTTTTTTTCATCAAAACAAAGCAATGATGCTTTTATTTTGATAGTGGGTTAGCTCATTAGCATTTTGAGGGATCGTGAAGAGTCTGAAAGAAGAAAAAACAAATACACAGCAAATTTTACAGGTTATACGCAATTATTTACAATAACAGACAACTTTATATTGATTTATTTGTATTTCTGATATAAAACACAACAGTTATAAGCTTTCTCCTCTGCCGTTCGGAGTATAACGGTTAGCGGCGCAATGCATTATGGGAAACTTTGCTGTCCCAAGTCCGCAGAAGGACGCATCAGTGCATCCTCGATACAATGGGCGGAGCAAGAACATATCCGGGAACTTTGAGCGAACTTGCTATTATAGCCCCGTTTCCTTTATCGGAACTTCGGGGTGAATTTACCGGAAGTTCCCGACGTGCGCTTGTCTCCACTTGACTGGGCCGGCCGAACGGCCGTTTTCCGGGTTCGTTTTCCGGAACCTTCTGAGTACCTGATCAGGGGTAGGTACTCGGAATGGCCCAATGGAGTCGCTGAGCGGAACCTTCGGTTAACTCACGCTGATTGGTTGTAACTCAGTAGAAAATTACATCAGCAGTCGACGTTCTCCAAAACAACCGGCAGTAGTAAAATTAGAAGAGTTGCTAGTGAAGCAGAATGGAAGCGAACGGAATAAGCAATCGTGTTTAAAATTAACCCTGAAGTTCCGATAAAGGAAACAAGCCTTATATGTACTTAGGATTGGAACAGTACTTGGACCATCGTTGATGACGTTTCACAAGGATGGGAGTACACAAGTACAGACAAGTACACATATTGAGAAACGGCCCTTATTTTTGAAAAATGTTTCCCCCCCAGACACTTAATCAGACTCAATAGAATCTCATGTAAACTTCTGATCCTTGTTGCGTCTACCATGAACCTTTGGACATGATTCTTTGTGTTCTGCAGAAACGACGTGTGTCCTGATCGCCACAAGTTCAGTTCCCAGCTGGATGTGTCTGAGCTGCCTGCATCTGGACTGATTGAAGTGAGAATGGTTTGGTTCTGTTAGCTCCTCATTGTTCAGCTGCCAGTCTGCCTATAGCAAAGTCTCTGTGGATCTGCATCAGTCAGGATGGAAAGCAATAATTTTACGTAAACTGAAAATTGTTTGTCTCCCAGGTTGTTCCTCTACACATCAAGTCTGCATCTGTGTTTTACGGCCATGTGATCAGGAAGGACGACAGCCGTTTCAAAGCAATGACCTCGGAGATGGCTGCTTATTATGCTGACAGGAAACCAGGAGCCAGTGACCTGCTCCTGGGAGGCCTGTATGCAGTTCAACAGGACCAGGAGTTCCACAGGTCTGACAGAGAACACACTCCCTCGCTTCAGTTGTTTCACAAACCCTATATGTTCTTTTTCATCACAACACCAAAAGCTTATCTAGCCTTGAGTCAGAATGATTCAGTTTAAAACCCTGTATTGAGTGTATGTGTAATTTAACTCATTAACTGCCAGCCATTTTCTGATCAGAAAGCTCCTGACTGCCAGCATTTTTGAGCGTTTTTACTGTTTTTTGAAGAGTCACAGAACATTGTGCTCTATGATCATGTAAACGCCAAAACTACCAAAAGAAAGAGTAGACGCCCGCCCCGTAAAAAAATGCAAATGATGACTAAAGTCGTCAATGGCAGTGAATGAGTTACAATGATGTGTTAAAAATTTGTTTACATGTAAATAATACAAACATAGCAGTTAAGGCACACAATTTAAAACACAAAATTGAAATGTTTGTATAAAAAATAAAAAGGTAGTATTTACCTTTTAGTGCAAAACAAAAGTAAAAATTATGAAGAGGAAGTTCAAAATATTATCTTTTCTTTGGTGCAAGAAATCTTAAACATCTACTCTAAAAACCTGAACTAAAAAATGTTAAGATCTCAAAGAACAAACCTGACAAAAAACATGCAGTAAAAACATGCGGGAACACAAGAGGACAAGACTGTATATTTTTGAAATGTGTCCTAGCAATATTCATCAGAAAAACAACCATGTCTCTGTTTTTCTGGCAGTAGACAGGCTCTTTCTTGGACTCGCTCTCGTCTGGAGTTATAAAGTTTTACATCCTACTGCTCCAGTGGGTGGTTCTGGTTCAGGAGCAAAAACAAATAGGTGGTTTTCATGTCACAGCCTGCGCTCAACATCATTTACAGTGCAGATACTTTGTTTTTATTGTCCAATTTCAAATAGCCAAAATACGTCCACACAAACAAACTGTTCAGTCCCTTATTGCCGATGATGTCATTCACTGTGGCTTCCCTCTTTTTCAATCCCTTTTGGGGCGCTCATTTTTTTTACCCGCAGTAAGTGGCAAAAGCTGCTCAAACATTAGCCGTTAGCATTTACAGCTGCTCCTGAGCTACAAGTGTGGCTCCATTCCAACCACATGATTGATTTAGTGCAGAGCAACACTTTGGCTGTTCCTCTGTTCTTTGAATCGAAGGTTTATACCGACCCATTCTCATGTGCTTATTAAGGAAAAGTTATTTTGAAATATATATTGCTATCGTTCTGTCACCCAGTTCTAAATGTAACCAACAAAAAATTACTATATTACAATTATTTGGTCACATTCTACTTTACAAGAAATCTTTTAATGTGTTGTTGCCTCTAGGGATGCACCGATCCGATCTTCATATCTGTATCGGTACAGATATAGAGAAAATTCTAGATCGGGTATCGGAGACTATGGACCCGATCTATGACCCGATCCATAAGAACAGATCTATTCAGTATATTTCTATGTGCTGTGAGTGACGTCATGCGCTACAGCCCCACGCTGCAGCATGATTGCAGAGTTTAACGAGCCACAGCTGCAAATAGTATCACTCATGAAGTTATTACTTTAAACCAGAAGATAGTGGAAAGGTGTAAATTAAATCTGAGCAACACTTTTGGGTGTGTTTCTATTGAAATTTTCAGAGTTTGTAAAGTTTGAAAATCGCCTCCAGCCGGGACGCTCCTGACGGAGGGAGTAGACAAGCGGAGCTCACAGAGGGCGAATATTAGAGAGTAAAAACTTACAATGCTGGCAGGTCTGTTCATTGTTGGCAAAGTTCTTTGACTGGTAATAGTTGACTCTAATTTCTGAATTGGAATATTCACCCTCTGGTGAAGACTCACTCATCCAGTGAGAGAAAGTCACGCTGCACGCAGCAACAGTCTGTGCTTCACGAGAGTAATCAGGCTGCACTCACATGATCCGAGGCTTATTTCTCCGTGAACATGGTGGTTGTAGAAAGGATGGTTAAAAACACCGCTAATGGTGACAGGCATAGCGGGAATGTAAAAAAAAGCTGCAAATAGCGGCAGACGCGGTAAATATGAAAGTGAAAGTAAAAGTGCGTCACATAATCGATATGAACATTCCACGTATTCCAAACATCTATGGTCCACCTAAGGAACTTTCCTTGGATCAAATGATCATTACATTCAAGGGAAGGTCGACCCTGAAGCTGTACAAGCCCAACAAACCTGATAAATATGCCTATAAAGCATTAGTCTTGAGTGGCCAATATAAAAAAATACAATATAAAAGTAACAAAATGAAGCAAAAATGAATAAAGAACTTTATATATGTATATGTAAATTAAAAAAATAAAAACTATAATGAAAATTTAAAAATTACATGTAAAAATAAGAAGGAACATTTGTAAAAATTATACATTCCAATATGGCAGCCTGGTGAAGTCATAATATGCTAATTTGATGAGAGTGAATTTGCTCCCATCACAAAATTTGGGTCCTACTGAAGATTTTTCTCATTTACTGTTTACCTTTATCTCTAACCATTTTCAAGCTACAACCTTTTGAAATAGTCAGAATTGAATATTTTTAAAAAAAATCTGGTGCCTAAAGGGTAATACTGTTTTTCCATATCGGTATCAGATCGATATCGACAGATACTAAACTTCTGATATTGGATCGAATGTGAAAAAAGTGGATCGGTGCATCCATAGTTGCCTCAAAATGACATGAACTTCCTCCCTTTTTCTCAAGGCTAAAGTCTCTTTTGTTTAGTTTGGTTTTAAATGGTCAGGGCTAGTAAAGACAGCAGAACAAGAGCAAAGCTCAGCGCCTGCTTGTGACGGTCATCGACCATGTCACGTCAGTGTCAGGCCCATGCCATGTCCATATGTGCTTCTAACAGGGTGAAGATCCTTTCGTTAGGTGATCGTGGTGACAACCTGTTTTTCACCGTCATGGCTGACTTCATCGACGTGGGAAAGGAGGAGGAAGTAAAGTCCCATCAGATCCTTCAGCTCCCGGATCAGTTCCAGTCTCTACCTGGTCAAGCTGTTGAGATGATCTTCTGTGGAGTGAAGCCAGCTGATGCTGAGACTGACTGGCATCCCAAGGTTTCACTTCTCTCTTTGCTTCACATATTCTCTGTATTATTCACCAATAATACCAGACTAATTTCTTTGTTGTTTTTACCATAATGAAAACATTTTAATGTCACATTTTTCAGTGAACAATTCTTTATCAATTCTTCCTAAAAGGCTGTTAAAGTGCTCATAAGCTGCAATTCCATTAGTTTCAACTAAGTATAACTCGAAATGATTCAGTTTGGTTGGATGGCATTTCCACTAGTAACGGGTACCAGGACGCTGCCCCTTTTTCAATACCTGCCCCCAAAGGGAGTCTAAAGCCTGGGACACACAGCGCCGCAGTTAAATGGTCACACAGGAAGCGCCGCACCGCTGAACCAAAGACTGTATAGCGCTGAACGCTTCTTGGAAAGTCACGTGATAGTCACAACATCTTGAGAACAGTAACAGCCGCTCCACGGCACGCCGCGGTGAAATAGAACTGGCGCCTATCTTCAGTGCCTCTGCGCGGACCAGCGCTTCTGGGACGCGACGCTGTGCTCCC
Source organism: Aphyosemion australe (assembly GCA_006937985.1). NCBI lineage: Eukaryota > Metazoa > Chordata > Actinopteri > Cyprinodontiformes > Nothobranchiidae > Aphyosemion > Aphyosemion australe. Next base: position 3,390,689 of record SSNS01000028.1, on the reverse strand, counting down.
CGTGTAGCCACTCTCATGGCTTCTAATGGCTTCTTTTTAAAATGACGGCGCGGGTGTGACGCGGCACGTCTGTCTCCTGTGTGTCTGTTACGCACCAGCCCATCTAGGTGGTCTGGGTAACAATAATGGAGGCATGTCAAGATGATAAAGCATGATAAGATGTTTTATGTCGCCACCCCCAAAGTGAATGCCACACCAAAAGTATCCAAATGCAAACATACTCTAAACTGGCGGGTAAACATAATTAAACAAAAATGTCTCAGAGAATTAGCTCTACATGTTTTCCCATCTTTACTGGGTCGCCACCCCCAAAGTGAATGCCACACCAATTGGACTTCAGGGAAAACCACTAGTCTGCACTTGACAGACATCTCTACAAATTACACCCAAAAGGGTTACCTACACAATTTAGCTAAAACTTTAAAATCTGAGACAAGTTGTTAAAATCAAGAGAACATAGAACATAAACACCACCAGGGAGTCAGCAGGACAGAGCTCCTTCCTGTCCTGCCACTCCGAGTCTGAGGTGTGGCTAGGCTTTGTAGCAGTGTCAGGGCTGATTGAAAGTTGGGACAGCTGGTACACTCAAAGTTGAGGCAATTAGTGGGAGTGGAGCCAGGTGCTACAGGTGCTCTCCTCACACACTCAGGAAGGGAGAAAACAGAGGAAAGTTTAAAATACAAAACAAAAACAGCCAGGGGCTGTAACAGTGTCCCAGGCTTAAGTCTCCTCCCCTTCCGGTCGGCTCATGGGTTCCCTGAGAACAAAGAAAAAAATTAATGGAAGTGAACAGGGTTATAAAAGCTATTTTCTGCCTGCTTTGCCTTACGGCCTGTATCACATGTGTTGTACTTCCATTTAAATGATAAATAATTGTGTTTCCACTATGTCTGTCTGTCATGTAATTTGAGATTTATTAGCTTGTAAAAATGTGTAATTAAAATGACTACAAGTCAGAAGTTGCATATATGACATCACCGCAGAATCTCTTCTCCCCCAGCGTAGCTGCTACTTACCACATGGCCAGACTTATAGTGGTGCTCCTTCTGTCGTCCTGGAAGTAGGATTCGAAGCTCACTAAACTCACAGCCATTTTTTTTCTTCTCTTCTTTGATGACGTCAATTTAAACCAAAAAGGAGGAGGAAATCACATTTGATATTGCTGTTTGATGTCATATATAATGTTGTTCCCTCCACTGCCAGGATTAAAGCCAGGAAAAACACACTGTTTAATGTTTACCGAGGCAGAGCAGTGCGTGCTATTTTTAAATAATAACAAAAAGACCACTGCCCCCATGTCAGCTCCATAATAGAGTAACGGTGCAGTGTTCTTCGTGTTATAAACACACAGTCTCACTCACACATTACCAATGCTTATCTGTTTGAGCAACATGTTTTGCTTTCACTGTTGGAGCAGCTCGTTCATTCATTATTCCTCTGTAGTTTTTCAGATTGGACGGCTTTTAAATTTGATGGCAAGCCGCCCCTGTTTTCTGTAATATCTAATCTAGAATTTGCATTTTGTGGAAGTAAAATAAAAAGCTGATTATTGCACAAATCATTTGGCGAACATGTTCAAGTCTGTACTACTGGAAATACGCAGAGCGTTCAGCTTCACCTCCATTTCTGCCAGTGCAGTGCTTGTGTTGTGTTTTTGTGTCACATACAGATCACCGCACGCTACTTTTGGGTTTAGTACAAATTTCAGCTGAACATCTCCATCTTCACTTTAGACAAACAGTTTGCTCTAATGTTTCATTAGTTCAGTTTGTAGCATATATTATCATGTAAATTTATAATTTAACATCATTTAATGTTTTGTTTGGCAGGTCACCAGAACGATTAGCCACAAGATCCAAGGTCTGCAACACCAAGCAAGGGCTGTTCTAAGTCTGGGAAACACTGTTTTCGTTGATTCTTTGGTAAGCCATCTGTAATCTGAGATGAGATTCAAAATATACCAGCAAAGGATGATTTGATAATCTATCACTTTTCAGTTCCACAATTTTACATAATGACCATTGGTTGTATATATAATGGACAAACCCTTCGTGCCGTCACCCGTACCTTGCTGAATTGAAGCTCAGTGGGTAGTTCCCATCACCACCAACTTGGCAGTGTCACATGTCTCGTCACTCCCTGAAAATACAAAAATGGAGCTGAGAGCGGGGCTGTGAGGGTGGGGGCAGATGATTGACACCCATCTAACTCTGAGCCGATGTAGCTACAAACTAACCAAAGCTAATGGAGGTTCATGGGCGCTTTTAGCCAGCCTTTTGACCAGCTCAGTGGCCTAGTGGTTTGAGTGTCCGCCCTGAGACTGGGAGATCGGGGTTCAAATCCCGGTCGGGTCATACCAAAGACTTTGAAAAAATGGGACCCAATGCCTCCCTGCTTGACACTCAGCATTAAGGGGTTGGATTGGGGGGTTAAACCACCAAATGGTTCCCGAGCGCGGCTGTGTCTGCAGCTCACCGCTCCCCCAGGGGATGGGTCAAATGCGGAGAACAAATTTCACACACACCAAGTGTGTGTGACAACTAGTGGGACTTTAACTTTAAAACCAACTCGGTGACACTCAGCCTTCTAGGCTGTAACATTTTTAACATGAGGCCGAGGCTGAGGCCTTCCCTCAGCCATTCATCTATGTACACATTCACACGCTGGTGATTATGTGCTACACTGTAGCCACAGCTACCCTGGGGCACACTGACAGAGGCGAGGCTGCCATATACTGGCAGCACTGGTCCCTCCTACCACCACCAGCAGGCAAGGCGGGTTGAGAAACAACAACTGCAGCAGATAGGGCTCGAACATGCAACCCTCCCGTTAAGGGGCGGGCACTAAACTCCTCTGCCACTGTCGCCCATGAGGCGCATCGCAGCATATCCGGTTTTATCTTTATTGGTTTTACCTCCATTTTCACATCTCGTCTGTGTTACTCACTGCTCCTCACCTCATCTGCCCTTCCCCTACAACAGAAGCCTGCATGCAGTAACAGTAAAGTTAGATTAAAAATGAGATTAATGAAATTAAATAACATAAAACTAATTATGTCTGTAATTAATTGCAGTTGATGCAATAATAATAATAATAAAAATCAATAAAAAAAGTTAGTAAAAACAGCAACTTCTTTTGCAAACCTTTTGAAATTTTCTAATGGCACAAATTCACAGGGACACCGCATCGCCGCCACCACTCCACGGATCCACGCGTCCCCGGACGCCGGACCTTCTCCCAAACTCCCAACTCCTTGTTCCCTGCTACGCTTAGCGGAGCCGACACTAATATATCCTTCCACTGCATTCTGTAACCCTTTTTGCCTCGATCTGGATGATATTGAGGAGAAATTGCTCCAAAAAATGTCACTGACACGCATCTGTCTACTTCATTCCATTGCGGAAATCTGCGGAGCTGCAGTATTTGATCCACTTATTGTCGGAGTTGGCCACAGTAACTAAGGGGGGCGGGGCTCGGCGAAAGGTCAATTGCTTTCAAATGTATTCATTAACAAAAAAATACAGTTTTCCCTGTGCTATTTTACCAAGGCATGCCGTCTGGACGTTTTTCCACACAGAAATACCACTATAATACAGAAATCTGATGCATTTTACATACATACTTTGAATTCCCGTAACCCCACAACAGTTTGAGCCATCAGTAAAATTCTAAAGGTTTTTAGAAGAAGAGAGTTAGTGCTTTGACATTCACGTAGTGTTATTCTGGTAGATCCAGTTCTTCTACTGGAGAATCTGTCTCACACTAGAGAACAGTGCTGCGTGAGGAAGATATAATTAGCGACAGAGCCATTATTAATAATGGCTGTAGTAGTGCTACAAAAAAAATAGGAATATGACTAAATGTTCATCTCTGTCCGCTGAAAAATTGGGCTCGGCTCCTGTAACACCCCCCCACCCCCGGTTGCTGCTGCCGCAACACTTTTAAAACCTGGGGGAAACCCTGGATGTGTAAAATAGTTGAAACAACAGATCCTGGGTCAGTCAGAAGCAATACAAAAAAACGCAGCTTTGAAATCGGATTCTTGATCAGAAAACGATAGATCATTCAGGCCTTGTCTAAACATTTTTCAGGGATCCAACCCAGTTCTGCTGCATACATGGTTTTCAATGTTCTTGTTTTATGTTTCTTTTGGCCTTGAGGTCCGAGTCACCAGAATTCCTGGGATGAAAACTCTCATTAATGAATACAACGTCCAGTCTGAGATCCTGAACACGGGGATGGGGGTCAGAAACCCTGAGCATCTGGAGCTGCTGAAGGCATTGTGCCAAGATGATTTGGCCAACAGCAGCACTGACATAGGCTACACAGTGAGGTAAGGAGATAAGTTCATCTTATAACTCAGAATCCATCAGTCACTAGATGTTTTCTCTAAAACAAGACTGAGTATAATCTTTAATGTTTACATTTTCAGACTGGATGGTAATTTAAAGTCAGAAGTCAGAAATCAATCAGAGAAGGAAGTTCAGGGTGACGCCTTCACAGTTTCTGAGAGCTCAGATGTTGTTGCCCTACACCCTCCTGACCTGTTGTGTGAACCTGTTGGCTCATTAGCTTCAGCAATCCAGCAAGTGATCCAGGCACCACCAGAACCTGAAGTTCCCCTGCTATCTGTATTTGATCAGAAATCACAGTTGGATATCCAGACTGACTTTGGACAGAGAAACACCAACGCCATTGAGTTGACAAGAAGGTATGTTTATTTTTTCCAAGAAACTATTTTCAGTAGAACAACTTGTATTAATCAAAATAATAAACTAAATAATAATTACTGATGGCCCAGCAACTTGTCCAATCAATGCTTGAGATGGGCACCAGCTTGTCATCACATATATTTTAGTATTGCAGTATTTCATAATAAATGTAGTATGTTCTATTAAAAGGGAATCTAAATTTTCTTGCATATTTTATGCAATAGTTACTTTTCCTGGTAAGACAGTTACTTTTTTAAGAAGTAACTATACTAATTACTTTTCAAAGTAACTTGCACTGATGCCAGCCACCTGGATTTATAACATCAAGTAATAAACGGCATTCACGTTACACTGGAGCTGATTTAAAAAGTCCAGATCCCTGCTAGTGTTTTGTTGCTGCCTGGGTCACTGGACTCAGCTGCTACTATCACACTGGGGCGAGGGGAGGCAGATATCTCATAACGGCAAAGCTAATCATGCTAATTAAATAACATAGGTACACTAAACTTACCTGGTAAAAAGTGGTTGCTGCAAACTCACAAATACTTTGAGGGCTGCTAGTCCGTTTGACTGACGACTGCTGTCCATACTCGTCTTATGTCTCTATCAAAGTTATTCGATATAAAGACAAGTAGGGTTTACACACTTGCATCAGTCAGTGCAGCCAACATCGCAGCAAGCTATTAAAAGCAATATCAAGCTAAAAACTAGCTTGTTTTGCACTTTTAATGCATAAGATACTAAAAAAGTGAGCATTTTGTCCAGAAATGTTTTTCTAATGAAAATGAAGCAATTTCAATTTATTTGCTGGATTGTAACTGCATTTATTAGTACTCATATCGGTACTCGATATCAACAAGTACTCAAAAGTAAGTTCTTGTACTTTTGTACTCTGAAATTATCTGGTATTGGTGCATCCCTACCTAATACTGGATGTAACTGGTTCTGTAAGCAATGGCTTGAGCAAACAATACATGCTTAAGAATTAAAACTGTAGGGAGGACTCATTTTCCAACTGTTTTTATTCCAAAGCATGTAGCTTCCACTGAAAATGTATAAGTTAAACATTCAAGACCAAGTGAAGCCCATTGGTGGCTTTTGAAACGAAGCTGATTCTGTGATAGTTAAAAAATCAAATTGTGTTCATATTTTTGGTGAATGTGAACTGAACTCACGCGTATTTTATCTGATGAACGTTAACATGAGCACACTCATTCTGGTGTGTGTGAACGGTGCTCTCTTGCAGTTTAGTTTTGTTCAAAAGAGTGTCATTGAGAATATACTGTAGGGGTTAACTCTACAGCTGGGTACAAGTGTTGACTGAATTCAATTCAATTCAGTTTATTTATATAGCACCAAATCACAACGAGTCGTCTCAAGGCACTTCACAAAGTAAACATTCCAATACAGTATAGTTCATAAAGCCAATCAGTAAAAAAGTTTCCTATATAAGGAACCCAGCAGATTGCATCGAGACACTGACTAGTGTCAGTGTTAGAGGTCGACCGATATTGGTTTTTCTATTGCCAATACCGATGCCGATAAAAGGCAGTCATGGTCAGCCGATGGCCGATAAGTGCTGCCGATTTTTTGGGCCGATTTCATTGCAGATATTTTGATGTTTTGCACCTTATCTGAATGATAAATGATCAGTAATAACAGTGGATGCACATTTCTGAACCCAATCAGTTTTTAAACACTGAATTTACCAACTATTGTATCTTAATTTTTGGCACTGCTCAGTGTTAAAACTAAACATTTACCAAGATTAATAAAAATACCAATAAACTGACCAAGTATTACATATACAAAACAGGCAAAAAAGAAATGCCAGTTGATAATGTTTCAGAGCATTTATTGAGCAGATGTTATTCAGGGATGTACATTTACATGAAAATAAAAATAAATACAATTTTAGAATATAAAGACAAATTCTACTGAAAAATATGAATATAATATTTTAATAATAATGTTGAAAACACAATAGCAACCTGTTAAAACACACCAGCAACATCTAAAGTTCATTCAATCTTTAACTCACTATTTTTTAACATCTTAATGTAAAATATAAATGAAACCCTTTAGTGCTCTTGACTCAGCAGCAGCTTCTTTGTAAGCCTGGAGATGGGGAATCTCAGGTTGTGTTTTACTTTTTACCTTTTTCAGCTTCAGCTCACTAGCCACCTGCTGATATCACACCTGGTCTTCCTTGGTGTTGGCTCCATGAACTGCTGCCATGCTGGACTTGACTTTAGTTGAGCCATCAAACAGAAACTAAACAGGATAAACAGTTGTTAGTATTTTTGTAGAGCATCCATCTTCATTTCAGTCAGTAGCAGAAAGAACAGAGGAGAACTCCAGCAACCAACAACTCAGCACTTAATAAATATTACAGAAACATTTGAACAATTACACTCATCTGTTATAAAAGTGCACCCTGCTCTTCACTAGTGTTACTGACTGCTGATGTTGGACAGATATAAAGTGGAAACGAACCGTACAAATTAAATAGTCTTTAGTCAGAACACTCTCGGCTGTTTCTGATCACAGAAAACGCAAGAGATCTCATTTATATAGCGAACATTAGGCAAATAACGTGGCCCAGTCCGCACCAACCCACATGAGAAAAGTACTGAACTCTGAACCACACCGACCGGTGTCCGCGGGGGAAGGAGGAGGGGTGCAGACGCTGCAGCTCGGAGTCCCTCTCCTCTCCTCCACGCTCAAAGTGAAATTCTCCGACTCCCATACAGGAAAACGATTTAATTTATAAACCTGGAGCTAATATGTTAAGCAAATAAGCAACTGATAGTTTAAGAGGGTCTGTAAAGTTGACAACAAGCTAGCAAACATTAGCAGCATTCTGCTGGTTACCGGCGGTTCTTACGGCTCGTTTTTCCTTTCACTCAGCGAAGTATTATTTCATATTTTACTTTTAATTAACACTAAATATACAGCTATAAGGTTTTGAAACACCAAAAGAGAAGTCTTACCTTTTACAAAGAGGAAGTTATTCCCAGTGTTTTGCATTGGGGTCCTTCACCGGCTTTCAAAGCAGTGGGCTGCCCGCGGAGGTGCCTGACTTTAAATCGGCTTTACTAAAGAGGATTATCGGCCGATGCCGATGATGAAAAAAGTGCTAAAAATCGGCCCGATTAATCGGCCGACCGATAAATCGTCGACCCCTAGTCAGTGTCTTTTCAACAATCCTCGTACTAAGCAAGCATGTAGCGACAGTGGAGAGGAAAACTCCCTTTTAACAGCCTGATGGCTAAAAGATCTGCCTCCCATCCTACTTTTAGATATTCTAGGAACCACCAGTAAACCTGCAGTCTGAGAGCCAAGTGCTCTGTTAGGAACATATGGAACAATCAGATCACTGATGTATGATGGAGCTTGATTATTAAGAGCTTTATATGTGAGAAGGAGGATCTTAAAATCTATTCTAAATTTAACAGGCAGCCAATGTAGGGAAGCTAAAACAGGAGAGATGTGGTCTCTCTTTTTAATTCTCATCAGAACTCTAGCTGCAGCATTTTAGACCAGCTGAAGACGTTTAACTACATTCTGTGGACCTCCTGATAGTAATCAGTTGCAGTAATCCAATCTTGAGGTAATAAATGCATGAACCAATTTTTCAGCATCACTCCTGGAAAGGATGCTTCTAATCTTAGCAATGAATGAGTGGCAACAATTGGAAAATGCTATAATTCTGAGGGTAATGGCTCGCCACAGCATAGTGAAAAAAAGAACTGCGAACTATGAGTTGAACTATTTTATTTTAAAATGTGTGAACTAAACTCTGAACTAGTTCACATGTAAATCTAACTTTCCCAACAGTGTTGCTCTCTGAACAGAATGTGTTTTTTTTTTCTTCTATAGTGTCTCAGTGGGTGGAGAACGTTCCTCAACAGGCCTTTCTGCTACCTTTCTGAGGCCATGTGAAAATGGTAAGATGAAGTTTCAGCCTGTTGTCATGATTCAGGTTTAATACTCATTGTGTAAATTTTACAATTGTTAGCATGAGTCATGTCTTACCATTTGATACTTTGTCTTCATTCTCCTCATCGTGCTCCATGTTGTAACTCACAGACATTCAGTTGAAAAGAAATCACCTTTCAAATTTTTTGCTCATCTTACAGTTGTAATGTTATTCTACGATGCATAGAACAAACAACTTCAGTACCTTATTTCTGATGAGCCTTCCCAGATTCTCTGCTGCTGTTTCACCAATTTCAGAACAGGCTCATTTGACGTGTCTTCCAGAGGCAAATGTCAGCTGGTTTATTCTGGTGAAGCTCCAGGTCGACCCTGTAGGACTAGGGCTGGGCGATATGGCCTAAGATCAAAATCACGGTATATTAAGGAGTTCACCTCGATAACGATAATTGGACGATAACTACATGTATGCACAAAAACAAATGTTATCCACTAGGTGGGGCTGTCACATGTATTACGTTGAGTCACGCTGTCATGTGACTCGAGGTGGTACAGCTTCTTAAAGGGACATGAACCTCGCCAACCTACACACATCTTTTCATTTTTTTATTACCAAATTTATTGACATGGGGGAAAACTATATCGATAAGAGTCAGAAATTTAGATGATAAATTTTTGATTTGAGGCTTTAGCTCCGAGGGCTCAGGACATGCTACCTCTACCAGGGCCCACCTCACCTCAAGCATCCACAGAGTTGGAGTGTTATTTTTTAACTTTGTGTAAATAGTGAGAAAAACTTTGTGTCTAACATTGATGTTTGTCTGGGTTTGATTTCAGGTCCAAGGTTTTCAGAGGACACAGGAGAGGACAACTTGTATGTGTTCTCTGAGAGTGACCAAGAAAGTGACTGACCCTCTACATACCACTAGGTCTGTCTAAAGTCTGTTCTGTTAGGCTTGGGCGTGAAGCAGCATCAGTTATCTTCAGCAGTCCGCTCCTGTTAATTTTTCTTGCCATGTAAATGGAAACAATCAAATAAGGGAAACATCTGATTTTACTTTAGTTTCTCTTCCCTTTCTCTCCAGTCTGCTTCACTGTTTGGTTCCTTTTCAAATAAGAAAACTTCAGGTCAAGACAGTTCTGAGATTATAAAAACAAAAAAAGTTAGAGTTCCAGTAAAATGTCATTAAGGGTGGTTCTGATTTCTGTGTTACGGCTGGCAGGTGTAAAAGGGAAGGATGGCGTAACATAAGGAGGCATGTGGCAGGTGTTAAAAAGCCAAACGTTTACATAAAACATAAGCACCAACTAAAAGTCACTATATTTAAACAAACTAAAACAAAGCTCAATGGCTATTCCCAAGGTAGAATAAACTAAAAACAAAATCAGGGTCAAACGTCACATATAACTAAAATGAACACTAAAGGAGGAAAAGAAGCAAGACCCTGTGGTAACCACACTAACAAATACTCAAGTAGGTTTTTAAATACTATTCATTCAAGGGCTCTCCTCACCATTTTAATCCTCTGGTTAAAACTACTAAAGAAATAAAAGAGCCAAAATGAACTAAAGGCCAGCACTGAGGCTGTTAAACCGATAAGGAACACAAAGGCCAATAACCAAAAGCTCCTCTGAGCAGACACAAGAATTCACTTACTCAAGTCCTTTAGATTAAACCACAATCTAGTTCTTCTGAACACAATACAGATTATCTGTAGCACTGGGAGAGGAGAAACAGCAGCACTGATCGGAGTTCTCCAGCTCCTTGACAATCAGAGGCTCCTCAGGCTCTTGCATCACTCACACTAGAGCTAACTCTAGCTCTTCAATCTAAAACCATTAAAAGTCAGTTAAACAACCAATGGAGCATCTCAAAACAATGGCACCGATCTGTCTTCTATAAAAAAAACTCTCTAGCTTCTCTGGCCTCCTCAGCTTCTGGCAGCTTTCCTTTATTCTGCTCAGGGGCTGATGAGCTGATTGGGTCCAGCTGTGTAAGCAGAAGGGAGGAGGAGGGGCAGTCTCTCATGCTTGGAGTGCTTTTGTGGAGGTAGATGGCAGCATTTATGGCACTTACACACTAGCATCGGCTCTACCCGGCCTAGTCAGGGTAATTAGTGTTCACATCTGGGTAGCTCGGGAATTTACTTCGCGCAACTGGATGCATTTTCAGCTCTTTTCCCATGGCAGTCTGCCTTTGGCCAAAACCGGCCCAACACACCCACTGCCGACTGATTGGCCAGCTCAAACTCACGCCTACCATTAGGGGGCGCCTCCAATTGGCAGAATCAGCCAGCGGGGGCTTCCCGCATGCGCGCTTCATTATCATTCTGGATACTGAGGAGTTAACGAGCCTCTGACTGAAGCCGTTTTTCTCTGTCTCTCTGCTGTGAGGAGCACACACACACACACACACACACAGTGCTGCCAGGCTGCCACACACAGCAAAGCAGGATGCAATATCAGAGAAAGTCAGTCAGAAGACAGTCTCAGTTGCCATTTAAAGGAACTAGGGGCAGGATCTTTAAAAAATCTGTAAAAAATTAAACATGTATGTTCATTTTTTCAAAGCTAATGGGTGATGAAGCGTTATAAACCAAAAAGAATTAAGCCACCCATGTATCGTTCCATTTTCTTGAACAGGCTGTTTGCTGCAAAATGCGCTGCAGTTCGGTCACGAATTTCCCGCGCTGCCCTACGGATATGGCGTCAATTGACACTGCTTGCGCGTTCACGACAGCTTCAAAACAGAAAGAAAATGTGTTCGACACTGCAGATCGGTAGGTGGCGCTATTGCACCTTAAGTTGCTTGCCAACCGCCAAACTCCAAAAGAAGAACTGTGGGAATGGATTCTACTGCAACCAGCAAACGACCAAGCGTGGCACAAAAGAAGTTTATTCAGCGGCATCTCGTGAGTCAAAAACCAAATATGGTAAAAGACAGGCAGGGACCCGAATCTATATCGGATACATGATTGACGAATGGAGGCTGCTTCAACTATATCTGGGACTCAAAAAGGATGCTGCCATGGCTCATTTCCTAGTGAGCAGGTAAGAAACATTATAGGTTGTGTTTAGAGATGATATGACAATGATCTGACCTCACCGATGACTCAGAGAGAGCTAGCGTGCAGTAGCATTAGCTGTGATCATGCTACAGTAGTAGCATTAGCTGTGATCAGGGCTGCAGCGTGGATTGCTTCGCCGCAATATTGTCCGTGAGAGCGGTGGGGAGTTGCATTTTCAGCGTGAGATATTGGAGGTGTGGCGTGAGAGCGTGTGAAGAGGGTCAGGTAATGGTATTTTTGTGTTTGTGTAACATAGCTGTCTGTGCACGCTCCCGTGCTGGGCTGCAGTTACTCGCAGAGCCGGGCGCGTCACTCGTGAGCATCGTTTCTTTTTTCCTGCCTCTAGTTCCTTTAACTACTGAAAATTTCTCAGACATACTAGTGAAAAAGGCATATACCATCATCTCTGACTCCACATCCACTAGCCTCTATACCATACCATACCATGTTTATCATCATCATCATGAACTTTATTATCAGACTCAAGGTCCACATTAAAAACAAGCAAACAGCATAAAACACATAAAAACTAGGGCTGTCAGTTGATTAAAATTTTTAATCGCGATTAATCGCACAAGTATCCATAGTTAACTCACGATTAATCGCAAACTTATTTTTCTTATTCATATTTTTCTTATTTCAACTATGGAGTGGACAAATATACTTTTTTAAGAAAATATATTTATTATAATTGTACCAAACAAACATGATAAATACAGTCCAGTATCCTCCTTAAAAAAAAAATTCAAAAGTGCAATTAGGCATTACCTCCCACACAATAACACCTTATATGGTTCCACCATAAGGACTCACAAAATCAACACATGTGGTACTAAAACAAGAACAAAGGGAGGAGTGTGATAAAGAACTAGGACTCTGCCTATTTAGCCCATTTTAAATATATCTTATTATTTTTAACAAAAATATAAGGCAACACTTCTGTTTTGTTTGTTTTTTTGCTTTCTTAATCCATTGAACTTAGACAAAAATAATGCAACATGGGCCAAACTCAAATCAGCTGATGTTGCTGAACAGAGAACACACACACACACACACACACACACACAGGTAAGCTGTCAATTAATTTTTTCATGAGTTATATCAATATTTACAAGCAGCTGTATAACTGGCAGCACATAGATTTATTTATTTTTCTGTAGATTATTGAATTATATTGGAACAGAATGATGGTATCTCATCAGCTGAGACCTCAGCTGAGAGGTCCCGGTTGGTTGCAGCGCTTCGAACACAGGAATTAATTACTCAATAAAAGTAAACAAACTGTACCAAACAAAAATTGTTATTTTTGTTAACGTTTAAAACTAGAGAGCGATTATTTTGCCTTTACTAAACACGGCTGCGGCTGCTCTCAGAGGGTCCACTCCTTTCTGTCACACCGGTCTGTTAGCAGCAGGCTCCTCCTACTATAGAGACCAGCCGCTGGACCGGCGGTGTACGCTGGCTTCGCTATGAAGCAGACCTACTTTACCGATGAGACTTTTATGCTAGTTGCATGTGTGAGAGTTCTGCTTTGGGTCTGGGATCCAGCGGGTCCTTCTGTGATAATTAGTTATGAAATCAAGACTGGAGTAGAGCAGGGTACCGAAAAAAACGGTAAGAAATATCTTTTTTGGTGCTAAAAAGTCTGTTAAGAGCCGCAAAGGCCCGTTCCCCCGCTGCAGCGGGTCACGTCAAACGTCGGCTACTCTCATTCACATACAACACACCTCCGAGTTCACGAACTAATAAAATACCAAAAAAAATCAAAGTTTTGACTTCATCTGGGGAAAGTAAACAGCAGCAGAGCTAACTGTAACACGTGTGTTCAGGTTTGTCACTAAACATGTAAATACCAGTAATTTAATGAAGCACCTCGTCGTTCATGGCATCTATTTGTGAGCAGAAGCATGGACCGTGTTGTTTGGCTCCGAAAGCAGACCCGAGTTCACGTGGCAAGCCATTTTATCATTTAATCAACAGCTAGTAATTCGTATTTTACATAGCGACAATATAATTAATCCTAGTCCAGATCATATTCTTAATAGTCACAATTGAAACTAAATATATCAACAGGTATTTTTACTAGCAGAAATACAATCCCTAAAACCTATTTGTTCATCAAGTATAATTATTTATTTTAATCAATTAATGGTTCTGCAGATGGAGGGAGGGTTGTGATCAGATATTTCAGTAATGGGTGGTAATAGTCAGAAATTTAGCAGGAGCAGGATTTTAAAAATAGATTCTATAAGAGCTGCAAAAGTAGGAGCAAAACTTGACCAGACACATTTCAAAATGTAAAATGTTATGTTTTTATTTACGTTGTCCCTACTTTGTGGAATATTACAAGATAATATTTATAATTATGTTCCGATTACATTATTTTGCCCACGATCCGTGTCATAGGATTTCGATACCAAGTCCCAATCCAATACCTCAGCAATGCATTCAATTAAAAAGAAGAAATAGAAAACATCCAAGTTGTCCTTTCAGATTTATTTATTTGTAACTTGGAATATAATAGAATACTTTATTTGTCTGAAACCAAACAGTAACAGAAATTTGTCTTTTAACAGGCCTCAACTTCCTGTTTTCATGTCATTTCCTCAGATTAGCTGCCAATAAACATCACTCTGTCAGAAAAAACATTGATAAGAAATGTGTTAATAATAGGAATATGTTTGATAATAGCCTCATTGCTCATAATTCAAATTGTTTAAATAGTATGTGGCTGTGTTGTGCGATAAGCATTCTATGACTGCACCCATGTTGAGGCTCGCTCTTCCCTGCACAACACGGCTCATACCGTGGCTCTAGGAGACTGCAAAACCAACGTTTGCAACCAGAGAGTCATACAGTGTGATTGGCTATCTTGGCTGTGTTTTTGCTGTCAGTAGACAGTTTCTCCTTGACTTTTAGTGTATCTTGAGTGTCAGATGGCTGTGTGTTTTTGTCCGAGTTGCTGCTGTGAACTGGGAGAGCAGCGTGTTTTGTTTTAAGGTAACAGACTAGAACTAAAAGCAGACAGGTTAAAATTAAAACTAAGTCATTGTCATTTTGTTTGAAAATTTCTATCTGAGGATGAATTAAGGTCACGCTAGTTGCTTTATAAGGTTATAGCTAATCTTTTTCACCTGATTCCAGTAATTTAAAATCACGTGATCAGGCCTGATTTTCGATCCTGTGATCGGATAAGATCATCTCTATTATATAACAGTAATAAATTCATATGATAGTGAGGTGAAACTGTCCTCTTGAGTCCTAATGTAGTGTTTCGTCTTTGCCGTGTGGTGCTTGAAAAGTTTGAAAATTTACCTTGAAAACGCTTGAAAAGTGCTTGAATTTGTCAGTGGAAAAAGTGTAAGAACCCTGTAGCAAACAACAAGATAAGAATCATATGAAAGATAAAAGGAATAGTAGATTAAAAATTTAAAAATTTAAAAGAAATAAACAGACAACTAAAAACACAGGTAAGATACCACAGACTAAAACACTAAAAAAGCTAAAAAGCCTGATCATTGATCAAAGGCTAAATGATAAAAATAGGGCTTTAGCACAGACTTGAATCGACACAGTGACGAGGCCTGTCGGACACTGAGGGGGAGAGCATTCCAGAGCTTGGGGGCAGCGAACGCAAAGGCCTTCGCCCCACGAGATGTATATTTAATCTTTGGGATGCACAAGAGCAGGTGATCTGCCGATCTCAAGGTTCTGGAAGGTACATAAGGTTTGAGTAGTTCAGACAGGTAAACGGGAGCTGGTCAGGGCATTGTAAACAAAAGTTAAGATTTTAAACTGGATGCGGTATTTAAGAGGCAGCCAGTGTAGGCGGGGAAGGATGGGTGAAATGTGACAGCGTCTAGAGATGTTTGTCAGGAATGTAGCTGCTGCATTCTGCACTCTCTGGAGACGCTCAATTGAGGAGACACTGACACCAATAAGGACTGAGTTGGCGTAGTCCAAACGTGAAGTAATAAATGCGTGAACAACAGATTCCAGATGCGGTTGTTTGACTATTGACTTTAACCGAGTGATGCGACGTAGTTGAAAGAAACAAGACCTGACTGTAGTGTTAATTTGTGAAGTCATGGATAAATCAGAGTCTAGTTTCACTCCCAGACTGGTTACACATGATTTCAAATTTAGAAGCGGTAGAGAGAAGTCACCAGGTGCATGTTTTGGGTTTATTGGATTAAAAAGAATGGCATCTGTCTTGTTTTCGTTGAGGCAAAGGAAGTTCTCTTACAGCCAGCATTTGACTGCAGAGATGCAGTCACCGAGAAGGCGAGTTGAATCATTTTTATTTAAAGCCAAATAAATCTGGCAGTCGTCTGCGTAAAGGTGGTAACTTATCCCAAGGTTTGCTAAAATCATTCCCAATGGCAGCAGGTAAATTGAGAAAAGGAGTGGCCCCAGAATTGAACCCTGAGGCACACCCCAGCGAAGTGGCGTAGATGGAGAGAAGTTGTCAATGTGAACACTAAATTGCCTGTCTGACAAATAGGACCTAAACCATTGAAGTGGGGCCCTTTTCACGCCTGCCCACAGCTCTAGCCTCCTAAGTAGGATGTTATGATCCACTGTGTTGAAGGCAGCTGAAAGGTCCAGGAGTAACAGCAGGACATGGGAACCAGTGTCAGTTGCCACCAAGATGTAATTTAGGGTATAGTATTAAAAACAGAACAAAAATCCCCAAATAAAATCTATGGTTCCTTTAGGTGTGTGTGCACAAGGTGCATCAATGTAAAGACTGCATTTTATTTTATTACTTCAACCTGTTCATTGATATCACGAAATTTAGAAACATCCCAAGTTGTACGCTCAAAACAGCCCTGCAAGGACATTGTGCTGTCATTGTTCCATACTTTCACTGATCTTTTCTTAACCATCTCCCTCTCATAAAGCCTCTGATGAAAAGGGCGAATGTAGGCCACGTTGTGGTCATAAGCCCCTAGTAGCTGGTCTAGAAATCTAGACGGACCATAGCAGAAGCAAAATGATTTTGCTCTGAAGGTTGGTCTAGCCACGCTCCATTGTAGCCTCAGCAGGTCTACCATTGGCTTGAGCGGTTCTGTATTCTTTTACCAATCACAGCGCTCTATCCGTTTAATGGGTAGTATTAGCATCAACAAAGATGTTTGCAGCTTGTTTGAAACGTCTTTGGCATCAACTTTAGACTATTTACACTTGGGCTTTCTTTGAGTCAAGAGCAGAAATAGGTACTTGAGTCCTTTATTTAGAAAACTGATGTATTTGCATCTTCTTCAACAGTGTATGGCAGACTGCCTCGTTGACTGACATCCGTAGTGGTGAGTACGTCATGTTCATTGCTTTGACTAGTCTTAGCGCTGTCCAAAAGAATGCAGAGACTATTTGAAAAGACAACCATAGATTCTGCCCCACGACTAAGATTTGTTTATGGGTCATGGCCAGACTACCTGTATATATTCACATATATAGGATGGCTTGCCATGCTGCCTAGTGGTGGGAGTAGGGATGAAGAGTAGATGTCTTTGACCGTTCATAGCAAAGGTCTAAATATGCATATTTCCTAGAGGGGCAGCTTTGGGCTGTATATATACAATGATGAAAACATCTGAGGGAATTCCCTGGGCACATAAAGGGGCCATAGAGACGCACAGCAATTTAATCTCAAGAGTTCACAGGGTCTCTCTCACCATCACCATCCTACATCACTCGCCTCAACGTCAGTTTAAGAGTGTAGTCTCCTAGATTACGACTGTTACCATGAATTGGAGCAGGCTGGAGTGAAAACAAAGGACACGTAGTAGAACTCAGACCTATAGCATGATTCAAGTGGTCAAAATGACTACCAGCACAACTCATACCTATCTGTTTTTCTGTTCTTTATGATGTTCCAACAGGGCCCTGTGATGGTCTGTAGAGCTGTCCTGGGTGTCCCCCGCCTCTTACTCGTTGACTGCTGGAGCTTGGCACCAACTCCCTGTGACCTTAGTGAGGAGTTAAGATAATGGATATTTTATCAGACCTTTAGTTAATGCTAAATGATTCTGATCCCTAAACTTCAAGGTCTTTTGTTTTTGAAAACTGTTCTGTTTTTGTAGAAGTCTTTGTTTTGTTTGAGAATGAGTGTTTGACACAAACTGAACGCCGAATGCGTAATGGTCTACTCATAAGTTCTGTTACAAAAAACGTTCCTAAAGAACTTTGACTTGTTGACATTTTTGAAACTCCTCTGTCTTGTTTAATTGTTTCTACATTAAATCATTAGGGATGTGGCTTCACATCTCATGTTCTAAAAACTCATTACCAGAACAGATGTTTGTCTCCGCTTCAGAAACGTCGAAACACATGTTGTGGGTGTCAAGTGCTCTGCTAACCCCACAAGCCACTTCAGACCTTTTCACTTCTGTGCTGGGAAAATAGAAAACCACCCTACACCACCCGGTCAAAGGGCTCTTACAAATTAGTAGTAGTTAATCAGCAGGTGTTGGTAGATATGCATACCAAGGAACTTGAAGGGCTCCACCTTCTTGCCATGTATGATAAGTGCTTAAAAGGCCTTGACTACATAATTTTTGCCATAATTTTCTTGTTTTTTTCCAAGTGTTTCATGTAAAACACTGAAGACATTAGTTATCAGTTTTACAGTGATTACCTCTAAAACTGATTGGACAAAGGTGCTTCATAAAGTGAAGATTGTAAACCCTGGTCATCCTCTTCATGAGAGCAAGATGGTGTCATCAGTCAGAAGCTTTTTCAGATCTGCGGCAACACAGACTGCTCTAGACAACTCATCCAGTCAACTAGGCTAGAAATCTAGACATACAGTAGCAGACGCAAAAAGATTTTGCTCTGCAGGTCGGTCTAGCCACGTTCTATTGGGGCCTTAGCAGGTCTACCATTGGCCTGAGCAGTTTTGTGTCTTGACAATCACTGCCTCCCGGTGTCGGCAGTAATTTATTTAGCCAGTTGAAGCAGATTTAATTTTTTTTTTGTTTTATTGATTATTTTCTGGAAAATATTTTGTGTCTCTAAAGGTCTTTGAATTTGGTCATTTCCAAGCAGCTTTTTTAGTTGATTTACTCTGCTCTACATACACACACTTAAGATCAGTAAAAATGATGTTGGGCTGAGTTCAGATGGGCCAGATATGGTAGGGCAAGGAAACGCCATCAGAGGAGCCATCTGTCCCGGCAGCAGCAGGCCAACCGCAGCAGCCGAGGTACCGACACAGGGTGCAACGGGGAGGTGGGACATAGACCCCACCTCAACCCAAGCATTACCCGGAGAGCACCCAGGCAGCAACAGTCGACCACCGCCTCTGAGGCAGAGGGCCCCCATGGAGGAAACACTGGAAGAAAGATTAAGGTAAGATGAATATAAAAATAACAGGAGCTAATATAATAGTAAAACTAATAAATAAATATTAAACAAAATTATAATAAATATTAAATTAATGTCAAATAAAAACAATGATAGAATGTAATCAATTAAAATATGCAAAGCAAGTATCCATCCATCCATTTTCTGTAACCGCTTATCCGGGCAGGGTCGCGGGTGGCTGGTGCCTATCTCCAGCAGTCATCGGGCAAACAGGCGGGGTACACCCTGGACAGGTTGCCAGTCCATCACAGGGCAAAGCAAGTAATCAAACTAAAATAATCATTTAAAAGCTAGGCTAAAAAGGTCTTGAGCCTGCTCTTAAAAACATGAATGTTCTCCGCGGCCCTGAGGTCCTCCGGCAGCCTGTTCCAGAGGCGAGGGCCAGAATACTGGAAAGATGCTTCGCCATGAGTATGGGTGCAGAGGCCGTGAGGGTTCATATGGTAAAAGCAGTTCTGAGAGATAAGAAGGCCCAAAACCATTAAGACACTTAAAAACCATTAAAAGAACCTTAAAATCAATCCTGAAACATACGGGAAGCCAATGCAATGATTCTAAGACTGGTATAATGTGCTCCCGCCCCCGGTCTTTGTCAGGACACGTGCTGCTGAATTTGGTAAGACTAGAAAGCAGGGCATTACAGTAGTCTATTCTACTGGTGACAAAAGCATGCATCAGCGTCTCCATTTTAGCTCTGTCGGCTAGAGAAGCACATTTATGAACAAGAGGCATTGCTTTCGGCCGTAAATATGGAAGTGGAAACCACGGCTTAATTCAATTCAGTTTATTTATATAGCGCCAAATCACGACAAGAGTCGTCTCAAGGCACTTCACAAAGTAAACATTCCAATACAGTTCAGTTCATTAAGCCAATCAGTAAAAAAGTTTCCTATATAAGGAACCCAGCAGATTGCATCAAGACACTGACTGTGTGTTGATACAATCCTCATACTAAGCAAGCATGTAGCGACAGTGGGAAGGAAAACTCCCTTTTAACAGGAAGAAACCTCCAGAGGATCCTGGCTCAGTATGAGCAGCCATCCGCTACGACTCACTGGGGGTTGAGAAGACAGAGCAGGCACATGCACACATACACACACACACCATATATATCAAGTAGTGTTTCTATGGCTACAGAAGTTCTATTTAGTAAGAGAAACTTTATTGTCTTTATCTGAGTGAATCTATAATTAATTCAATAGGTGAACTAATAGTAGCACATTCTATGTTAAAGAAAGTGAGATGTAATATCAGGAGAGGGAGAATGTTAAGTGGTTGGCAGCAGTGTGCCAGCCGATGGCCCCCTCCATGAGGCCACCACAGCTCAGCAGAACGCCAGTGTAGCTTCTTCTGGGGAGAAAAACACTTAGAGAAAATAAAGTTAACAGCTGAAATAACAGGAAATATTGCAATTAGAGAGTGGTGGTAGAAGAAAGTAGCAGAGTGTGGAAAGTGGTCAGTATGTCCTCCAGCAGTCTAAGCCTATAGCAGCATAACTACAGAGATAACTCAGGATAACCTAGCCTTTTAGATGGAGGCATGTGGGAGGCAGGGCCAGGGAGAAAAGTCTTTAAAGGAAAAGTTTGCTTTTTTAGACATTAAGTTGTATGTGTTCTTTTGCCCACCCAGTGCTCTGTAACCTTTGACCCATTTCACACACACACCCCTGCTCAGAGATTCTCAGGAAAGAAGTGATTCATAAACGTAGTTCTGGCTAGTTTTGGGGGCACTGTATCTGCGCCGTTTAGCTTCACAAAAGGATTTGCCTCTGAAAGCATGGCTAATTTACATCTCAGAAACAAAGCTGGGTAAATTTACAACGGGACTAGTTTTTGTCATTCGTATCCCTGCGCCGCTCACCGCGGAGATTAAACAGCGCCTCGAATGTCAGCTGTTTCACTGCCGAATGCCGAAAACATGTCAGACTTCATCTCATCTGATGACGAATTTCATTTTAACACTATATCAGATGAAGAAGAAACTTATTTTACTACTAGGATATCTTTATGAGCCAGAGTACACGGATGAAGAATTGCATTTGCTACACAAAACACACACATCAACACAGATTGTTGACAAAGCTACTGCAGTCTATGATCAACCATCGGTGGAAAAATGATTGCATAAATAATGCGCTAAAATGCGAAGATAATTGCATGAATACGGCAGACATAGCGGAATAAATCATTTTTTAAAAACAAAACTTACCCAGATTTCTGGTACAGCCGAACTCTTCAAAAACAGTCTTTCAATTTTCCCGAACTTTTTCCTGATGTAATCATCCTCTTTGAAGTGTGCACTGCACAAACGAAAGGTTTTGACTCGTTCCAGCCGAGTATCCTTGGAGTAGCCGATTGCTAAAAGCCATGATGCCTTAGAGAAACGTCCTTAGCAGGAAAAGTGTGAAGCCGAAAAGGTGATCCTGTAACATCCTTATTGTTACAACCCGGGAAACTGCAAGTACGCACCATGGCTCGATATATTTAAGAAAAACTACTTTTAAGTGACTTTAGAAGTTGTTGTTTCACTCATACAGCTAGGATTAGCAGCCAGACGCGACGCTGTTCTATCGCTGCGGTGAGCGGCGCAGGTATACGAATGACAAAAACTAGTCCCGTTGTAATGTGACGTTGTAAATTTACCCAGCTTTGTTTGTGAGATGTAAATTAGCCATGCTTTCAGAGGCTAATCCTTTTGTGAGGCTAAACGGCGCAGATACAGTGCCCCCGAAACTAGCCAGAACTACGTTTATGAATCACTTCTCTCCTGAGAATCTCTGAGCAGGGGTGTGTGTGTGTGAAATGGGTCAAAGGTTACAGAGCACTGGGTGGGCAAAGGAACACATAAAACTTAATGTCTAAAAAAGCGAACTTTTCCTTTAACGACTGTAGTCCCCGCTGTACACTCCACCTCCCTCTGCTCCCCACTCGTCTAAACCTGGGCTAACATCAGAATTTAACCATAAGCCCTATCAAATAGAAAAGTTTTGAGCCTAGTCTTAAAAGTAGACAAGGCTTAGTGCGATACATTTGTCAGCCACTAGATGGTGCCGTCAGATTTAAAAATAATTGGCAGTTCATCTTTAACATGGGTAATTGTGCATTTTCCATGCTCGGCCGACTGATGTTTTGGGACCTGCTCCACGGCGGTCAGCTTGGTGCTCAGCCGACCCAACACACCCACTACGGACTGATTGGCTGGTTGCAGTTCACGCCTACCTACTAAAGGAAGCCTCTGATTGGCAGGTAGAATCAGCCAGTGGCGGCTGCCTGCATGTGCGATTCATTATCAGCCTGGATGCAGTGGAGTAAACATCTCTGACTGCAGCTTGGACCTGCCACTCCAGCCACGGGAAGGTGAAGACAGACTGCTGTAGAGGAGCCCATGGCAGCACCGCTGCATGGTGAGAAGAGAAAGAAGCCTGTGTTTTTCCCCCCGCCCACGTGCTTGGAGACATCCGCATTCCTGAGATGGCTGTGTGAACAAAACCTGGCCATGCAGGGACAGGATGACCCAACCCAATCCAGTCCGAGCTCACCCAGATAAATGTGGCTTTAATGTTCTGACAACTGAAGTAAAAACGTTATTTCTGTGTTGTTGCAGGGATACTGCGCTATAATGGAATAAAACCAAACTGGAACATATGAAGGCCTCTGGCAGCGGCTCTTTTGTGTTGTCTTTCTGAGCACAGTCAGCTGACGCCTGCAGCTCCTGAGCTGTAAGAGCGGGTCTTAGCACTTTAAAGGCGCATTTTGATGCCAAGAAAGTGCTCATTTCCAACAGGCAGCAAAAGTTCTTTTAGGTTTTATGTGAAAAAATGTGGAGGGCTCCAACTGCTCGTCCCACCAAATTGACAAAATCAACACAGACAAAGAAATGAAGAAAAATGGCTGTGAGATAACTTAGCATCCTTCTCCAAGCAGCTAGATGTTCCTGTGACTACAGTTGAACATATTCAGAAATTTAAGATTCACAGGACTGTAGCCAACCTCCCTGGACGTGGCCGTAGGAGGAAAATTGATGAGAAAACAAAGAGACAGATAATCCAAATGGAAGCAGAAGAACCCAGAAAAACTTCTAAAGAGATCCAAGGTAAACTTCATGCTCAAGGAACATCAGTGTCAGATCGCACCATCTTGTCGTTTGAGCCAAAGTGAACTACATGGGAGATGACCATGGAGGACACCATTGTTGAAAACAAATCATAAAAAAGCCAAACTACACGTAGACAAGCCACAAAGCTTCTGGGAGAAGGTCCTATGGACAGAGACAACAATGGAACTTTTCGCCAAGGCACATCAGCTCTATGTTCACAGATGGAAAAATGAAGCATATCAAGAAAAGAACACTGTCCCTACTGTGGAACATGGAGGAGGCTCTGTTATGTTCTGGGGCTGCTTTGCTGCATCTGGCACAGGGTGTCTTGAATCTGTGCAGGGTTCAATGAAACCTCAAGACTATCAAGGGATTCTAGAGAGAAATTTTCTGGCCAGTGTCAGAAAGCTTGGTCTCAGTCGCAGGTCATGGGTCTTGCAACAGGACAATGACCCAAACCACACAGCTAAAACACCCAAGAATGGCTAAGAGGAAAACACTGGACTACTCTAAAGTGGCCTTCTATGAGCCCTGACCTCAATCCTATTGAGCATCTTTGGAAGGAGCTGAAACATGCCATCTGGAAAAGACCCTTCAAACTTGAGACAACTGGAGCAGTTTGCTCATGAGTGGGCCAAAATACCTGCTGAGAGGTGCAGAAGTCTCATTGACAGTTACAGGAATCGTTTGATTGCAGCGATTGCCTCAAAAGGTTGTGCAACAAGATATTAAATTAGGGGTACCATCATTTTTGTCCAGGCCTGTTCCATGAGTTTATGTTTTTAAATAATTCTGTTGAATAAGAATACCTTTATTTGTCCCTCAGTGGGGAAATTGCAGTATTGCAACAGCACAAGTACAGTAAAGTATAGTAAGGTAAAGTAAAGTAAAATAGAAGTAGTAAACAAACGATATCACACAAAAGGATTAAAGTAAATAACTTGAGTTAAAAAGTCTGACTTTCAGTGGTTAAATTTACAGCATAAACAAGGGGTACTAGTGATCAAGGACAAAGATCGTGAGATTCTTGAGTTAAAACAGCAGCTGGCAGATGCAAAAGCAAAGGCTTCCTCCACTCCTGTAGGTCAGGAAGAGGGGACACTTCCTCTTCCACCTCCTCCAGTGGAACCTGCTCCAGGTCCAGATCCTATCAGCAGCGTGTTGCCTCGGGCTGTTACAACCGATGACCTTTATCGGATGGCTCAAAGCGTTAAACGATTCGATCCTCGTCCGGGAAATTCCCATCACAAATTTGTTCTTATCTCCGCGCGCTCCGCCATCATTTTGACAGATATCCTGGTGCTAGCCTCCAGGACAAATTCTTCCTGATAAGACTCACCTCCGATGCTGTGGGAGACTTCATTGACCGACAGCTGGATGAAATCAGAAACAGCTATTGAAAAGGAATATGCTGGGACTGCAATGGCAGCCGGTCTGAAATTAGCTATGGGTATAAAACAGGGTCGCTTGGAAGACCCTCAAACCTATTATTTGCGGCTATTTGAGGCCTGCTTTGGGTCGGAATGTTCTCCGGGGATGGAAGAAAACATCGGTTTCAAAGAATTATTCCTGGAAAACTTGCATGCACTGTACAGCAACCCTGTAGGTACCGTGGATGTCGAGATGACCTCCATGAAAATGGCAGGTAATCTTTTCAGGAGGACTAAACCAGTGGGTAAATCCTCCTCCGATACTGCTTCAGTCCTAGCAGTGAGAGCTGATTCAGCCACGCTACGACTTGAAGGGGCATCGGAGCCGGAGACTCGCAAAGGTAACCACCTCTCATCGCTTTCGGCCGGGAGCTCACTCACAAGCCCAGAACTCTAACAAGTCTTTTAAGCCTCCAGGTTCTCCCACTAACACAGTGGTTCTCAAATACTTTCGGTGAAGCCCCCCCTAGGATACATAGATTTTTTTCGCGCCCCCCTCCCAATGTGGGGGGGGGGGGGGGGGTGGCACAATGTTCATTGTGTACAGTATGATTGATTTTATGGATTTCTGGAATGTTAATTTCTGCTAGGAACAACAGAATTATAGATATCTGAATACACGTCATCCAGTCTGCTTAAATGTTAAATCGACTTGCCATACTAATGCGCTGATAGTCTGTCGGCGAATGTCGGGCGGTAGGGGAAAGTGCGGGGGAATGACCTTGTTGCCCACAGATGAATCCATCGTGGATGTAACATTGTGGAAAGATTTCCATCAAAGCATCTGCATTATTCTCCGCATCTGACAGTGCGCACAAAGCGGCGAGCAATAGGAGCTCAGAGCGCGTCTGACAGATCTGCGCACCAGAGCGCAATGTCGAGAGCTTCCAGATCTGGAAAGTGGAAACCCTTCTTTCAGAGAGTCTGGTAGACTTCTGGTTATTTCATTTGGTGAAATGCTTCCTGACTTTAAAACTCTGGCTGAAGTAGAAATCGTTACTCCAGTAGCTGCTTGGATCTTTGGATCCAGCGTGTCAGCGGAGCTCTGAATCACCACATTTTAACAGCCATGAGCCATGAAGCGCTTTGAGTTGCCTTCGGGTAGGAAATGCGCTGTATAAATAAAACTGCCGTGCCTTGCCATGAGTCTGTCTGAGGCAAAAGTCCAGAACCTCGTTAGCCTCTTCAGCAGCTCCATAGAGACATCTGATTACGCACAAGCAGGTGACCATCAGGTTTACGCCGGAGCAGAAAGAATGTGCGTTCGGGCGCAGCAGGTGAAATGTTGATAATTTAAGTGAAATTTTTTAATTGCATTGTTTATATGTTACTGGGGCTCTCTGGTCAGCTTGTGTGGACTAAATATTAATTTAAAAGAATGGATATTTAATGGTTGTATTGAATGTTTATTATTATTTTTAAAATGAAAGTGAAGGGAAAATGGATCATGCGGCCTCTGGCTGCGAGCAAATGCGCCCACCTTAGATTAGGCTCCGAGCGGGGGGGAGGGGGGGTTGAGTGCGTCCGCTGTGCCACCCCAGCACTTCTCCCACTAATTGAGAACCACTGCACTAACAGGTCCAGAAGGTTCACCAAGGCTCGGAGTCCCCCACCGGCTGGTGAGGGGTTCCAGAAATCTCCGCGCCCTGGTCGTGATCGACGCCGCGTCTCTTTTAATGAACAGAGGGATTCCCGATACTCCTCCAGGAGGAGGTCATCTGGCTCAGGTGACCTACTCCTCCAGGAGGAGGTCATCTGGCTCAGGTGACCGCCGCCCTCGCTCTGGCCAGTATTCACCGCCATTATATGTAGCGTGAGGGCTATTGCCACATATTTAAAGATGGATCAATAAAATGCCTTCCTCTCTAAAGGTTTCTCCTGTAGATTAAACAGGTGCTGCGCAGGGTGGACAGCATGGCCCGTCTCTTTCTCCATCTTTTTGATGGTGCCATTGAACAGTGATGGGTGGTTGTGTATAAACCCCAACCAGGCCTCACACACATGGTCTTCTAGGAACTTGATGATTGAATTGGGTGCTTATTCCTGGAACCTGAGACTGAATTGCTGGATAGGCCCACTCAACAGCAGGTCCCCGTGAGAGCTAACTGGTTCTGCTGGTCCCAATGAGATTGGCATGTTAAACATCTACAAGTGCACAGAAGTCTTTCAGCTCCTTTGTGGACAGTCTAGAAGTGAAAATATGTCACAGGGAAGTGTCTGCTGCAGGCTGAACGGCACATCCAACCAGGCTGTTGGGGGGTGGCCTGATTGAGTTCAGGAAAAACATTGTCCTCGTTTTGCCTTTCCTCCAAAATTTGTATTGGTGTTGTCTGCACAAAAGCTGATCACTTTATTCATCAAACTGAAATCAGATAGGTAATAAAGACCACAAAGGACTAATTTTTAAGATGAGGATATTTGACTTTTTAACCCACTGAAGATGAAAGCCACCACTCCCAGTGGGGGAGGACAACAAAGTCTGTCCAGAATCTGCTGGAACACATCTTTACTGTTACAAACATGAGTGCAATTGCACAAAATCCAAAACCTCAGCAGATCTGAACCTTGTCATCAGCGGGATTTGTAAAGAAACGATTATTTAGTGGATTTTTTTCTGCTACAAGGCTCCTGGGATTTTCCTTTTTTGTGTGAATTTGTTTATTCTTTTTAGTAACTATTTTTAAATCGGAGCAAAGTCTCAAAATCCAGAAGTGAGCAGTATTAAAAGCCCCTGAGGAGTTTTGGATGATTTTAGTTTAAATGAGCCTGTAGAGATTTTTAAGGGTCTCCTGGTTCTCTAAAATGAATGGAACAGAGCTGTTGTGTTTTAAATCAACATCATGATAATTGTCTCTTTAGTTAAGTTACCACCTCTCTATCCCATTGGCCTGGCTGTGTTCACTCCTTGACTGCAGTGAGTGGCTGCACCTGTGGGTGCAGGATAAAAGCCCGCCTGAGAGCTCCTGCCTGTTTGCTGGTTTTTGTGAGGACTTTTAGGTGCTGCTTTTAATGAAAATACTTCTAAACTGAATGAAAAAGAACATCAAAAAACAAAGAAACCACCTCACTAAAGCTCTTAAAAATACATCATAAAGATGTTATTGTACAAGTTAGTCTGATCTGGAAAAGCTGAGATGGGAGAGGGTCTGCAACCAAGGTTCGTTAGGATGTAAATAAAAACTCAGACCTGTTTTCTCAAAGTTGATCCGACCCTTTGCATTTTTGGAACCAGAGTCAGACCACTGTGAGCGTTTATCACTGATGGTCTGTCATGACCAACGCCTGCCACACACTGCACCCGAAAACAGTTAAACCCATTTACTTGGAACTGGTAGGTCGAGATGATTGACTGGAACATTTAATCAGGAGATCGTTTTGTCTAAGATCTCATCGAGAGCAATTAAAGGTCTTGAAAACTGAAAATAATTTAACTGTAAATCTCAGAAATTATTCCGTTTTTAGATTATTTTTTTACTTGAACTTCTGGATTTTGTTTGCATCTAGTTGGAATTGTAGTAATTTTCCAACTCTTCATTTTAATACATATAATGGACTAAGAAGGGAAATCTTTTCACACATCGTCCCATCAATAATCCCCCCCCCCCCCCCCCCCCCCCCCCCCCCCCCCCCCCCCCCCCAGCTGGATCCAAGCATAAGCACAGTTTGATTTCTTTATGTGAATGCAGCCTAGTGTTCCACATCTCTTAGTAGGATGTCTGCAAAGGTCTGTACATGAGGACCCTGGAGTCTGCTGAAAAGATTCCCACAAAAATCAGACAACCTCCAGAATTCCTTTAAGTTTTCAAGGCTTCTGCTGAAGAGGTTGAGAAAGGCAGCCTGAGGCTTGTCTGGCTAAAGGATCAAAGTTTTCCTGGAAGGGAGGGACTAAAACTGTCGGTTACAAACAGGAAGAGGGGGTGGTGCAGATAAGTTTAGTTTCACTTTTCCAAGCACTCAGTGCAAAGAAAGAACTAACAGCATTCTCTGACTTCTTGCAGGTAAATGATCTCCTTTTATTGTGATCCTCTGTAACTTGTTGACTTCCAGCTGATTTTCTGCTCACTTGCTGACTTTGAACCAGTTACTCTCACTTTAAATTGAGCAGTGAGACCAGAGATCTAAACAAAAGGAAAACAATCTTCACAGTAATTTTGGGAAGTCTTGTGAAATCTGTGTCAGCACCCATGAGACCAGACGCTGCTGTGAGTCTAATCACCTGGGGCCTCATTTTTAAAGCTTTTTCACAAATGCAACGGAGTCTAAAATTTGCTTAAGTCATTTTCTCCACAAACTTTGATCTCATAAAGAAAAACTTTACTGGAAAATGTGCACAACCTTACGCAAACTGACCCCGGCATAAGCACATCTTGGAGACGGGGAGGCTGGCAGCACAGCTGGCAGAAAGTGGGTGTGGCCTCATTTATAAAACCTTGTGCAGAATCCTTACTAAAACCGTTGTAGCAACTGTGAGCTGTGTGCAGATAGATCATGGTGGACTATAAAAAAGATACTCTAAAAAGAAGTGGACGGATTTGAAGGTGGAGGTAAAGTGATAGTCATTTTAATGATGCAACCCTAAACGGCTGTATTATTGTGCTTAGATGTCTCAAATCTAACGAGCATTTAATTAAAACTTTTAATTTAACCCAAACAGGCAGGAAATGACAAATATTGTTCATATCAAACAAATATCAGCCCGCCTGTTGGCTAATTCCCACTGGAGCAGGCCAATCACAGGAAACTCGAGGGTGCAGAAGCTGCAGGTGTCCCAGGATTGCATGACAACTGATCTCCGTGGCTAATAGAAGCCATCATAGTTTGTGGTTTGGTTTACACAAGAGGCGCTGTTGCCCATCAGACATTTAATGCACCCATAAATGACTTGAGGACATCCATTTGAACTGATTTCTTAAATGCAAAATGTTTTCATTCAGGTTCTCATTTTTACTCTCAGTTCAGACGTTTGTTCATGTGTGTGTGGCTGTACTACAAGCTCTACTCTTGAATTTACCATCAGCAGTAGCTCAGGAGGTAGAGCGGGTTGTCCAGCAATTGGAAGGTTGCAGGTTCAATCCCGGCTCCTGCCAGAGAATTCTGCTGTTGTGTCCTTGGGCAAGACATCAAATCAAACTTTATCAAGCACTTTTCCTACGAGTGCAAATTAAAGCTCTGTACAAGATTTAAAACAACCACACAACAGTCAACTTCCCACCCCTCCCTCACAGATCAACATTCAAGATCCCTTCTATGTCTCCCTCCTCCCAACCCCAAACCATGCAAATACACACACACACACACTTAAAAGCTACAATGAAAGGACAACTGGCTGAGTATAGATGAAACAGGTGACACAGAAGATGGAAACGCCATCAAAAGAGCCAACTGCACCGGGAGCAGCAGGATTGGCAGCTGCAAACTAGAGAATTTTGGAGAAGTTGTACACGAGGTACTCTTTTTGGGAAGACCAGAAAGCAGGGCATTACAGTAATCAATTCTACTAGTAATAAAAGCATGCATCAGCGTCTCCGTATTGGGCCGAGAGAGAGAGGGGCGGACTCTGGCAATGTTTTTCAGGTGATAAAAACCTATTTTTGTAGTATTCTTAATGTGGGGGATAAAAGTTAGCTCAGAGTCAAAAAACACGCCCAGGTTCTTCACTTGAGAAGATGGATTTAAAATTAGTGACTGTAGCTTTGGTAAAACTTTCTCTCTCTGGGCCTCAGGACCGATGACTAAAACTTCAGTTTTGTCCTGATTGAGCTGGAGAAAGTTTTCTGCCATCCAGGATTTGATCTGAAATGCAATTAAAAAGGGCATCCAATGGCTGTGCGTCATCGGGAGACAGAGATGTACAACTGTGTATCATCTGCATAACTGTGAAACTTAACTCTGTGTCGCCCGATGACGCTGCCCAGTGGGAGCATATATAGATTAAAAAGCCCTGGGCCTAAAATCGAACCCTGGGGTACACCACATGTAATTTCATGGGCCTTAGAACAGCAGGTATCTAAACTTACCATAAAGGTCCTATCTGTGAGATAGGAAGTAAACCATTTATGGACAGCACCAGAGAGGCCGATGTGTTTTAACCGGGTTAAAAGAATGTTGTGGTCCACTGTATCAAAGGCAGCACTTAAATCCAGTAGAACCAGAACTGTCAGCCTCTGTTCATCATAATTAATTCTTAGGTCATTTGAAACTCTTAAAAGGGCTGTCTCTGTGCTGTGGTTTACTCTAAAACCAGACTGAAATTTTTCAAGGACATCATGTGCATTAATAAAATCATTAAGCTAGATTAAAACAAGTTTTTCTAAAATTTTACTTAAAAATGAAAAAACATCGAGAGGAGCCAGTTGAGGTGGCTCGGGCATCTGATTAGGATGCCTCCTGGACGCCTCCCTGGTGAGGTTTTCCGGGCACGTCCAACCGGGAGGAGACCCAAAGGAAGACCCAGGACACGCTGGAGAGATTATGTCTCTCGGCTGGCCTGGGAACGCCTTGGGATTCCCCCGGAGGAGCTGGCCCAAGTGGCTGGGGAGAGGGAGGTCTGGGCTTCCCTCCTTAAGCTGCTGCCCCTGCAACCCGACTCCGGAGAAGCGGGAGAAAATGGATGGATGGATGGATACTTAAAAATGGTAAGTTAGATATCGGTCTGTAGTTGTTAAAATCACTGAAATCTAAGTTTCTCTTCAACAGGGGCCTCACCACCGCCCCTTTAAAGGCGGCAGGAAAGACCCCCGTCTGAAGAGAGCAGTTCATCATGGCTAAAATCTCATCTCTAAAATATTCATAAAATGGCTTAAAAAATGAAATAGGAACTGGATCTAAAAGACGTGGTGGGCCTCACTGAGGAGAAAACTTTATCAAGAGTCCCAGCTTCCACCAGGACAAAACTGCCCTGTGTTTCCTCTGGTAACGGTACACAGTCAGACTTCACTTAACCCTTGCCTGCTGGTGCTCGGAGGAACTGGTGGCACTAGTGTACAGCAGGCCTCGCCTCTGTCCATGCGCCCCAGGGCAGCTGTGTCTACAATGTAGCTCATCATCACCAGCGTGTGAATGTGTGTGTGCGTGGGTGGATGACTGATTGTGTTGTGAAGTGCCTTGGGGGGTTGTAGAACCCTAGGAAGGCACTATACAAATACAGGACATCTCACTGGCTGAGCTGCCAGTTTTCCCGTCTCCAAAATGTGCAAGCTTTATAAATGAGGCCCCTGGTTGGGACTGTTGCCTTTCTACAGCACTATCATGACTGTTGCCCATTTAGTTAAACAGCTGAAGGTCATCCTTTAGTGATTTCCTGAAAGTTTTTTAAATGCTGTCTCAGTGGGAATGCACCTACGATGTGAATTTCAGACACCTCCACGATTTCTAAGTGGGAGAACTTGCAAAATCGCTGGGTGTTAGAGTACTTATGTTCCTCATTGGCTGTTTATAAATGTCGATGTTCTGCTTGTGTTCATGTGACAAAAGAGTCTGGGAAAAGTCTTAAAAGCCTTTTCCATACTATAGCTCATTTTCATACATGATGTCAGTCATCTTAGCTTTGAGTTTAATTTGATTCTCTCGCCAATCTTGTCTGCTCTCCTCCTTTCCAGCCAGTCATGGAAGCTACATTGACCGTCTTGGACCTTGCCAAAGAGATCTACTCACTGGTGGAGAATGTGAAGGCTAATAAGAAGCGCTGTCAGCGTGTTTCTGAGCGAGTCAAAGCCTTGGAGAGCCTGGTGAAGTCAATCAAACACAGGGATAAAGTCCAAGCCTCTGCTGACATAAATAAAGCCCTTAACGAACTCTCCACCACTCTGAAATCGGCTTATCACCTAATTAACAAATACACCATGTCAAATTTGGTGAAGCGCATTCTGAAGTCCAGTAGTCATGGAGACGAGTTCAATGGTGTGAATGAGCGACTCAATGATGCCTTCCAGAATCTGGCTTTAGCTCTGCAGGTAGAGCATGGAAATGACGTGTACAAGGTGTTTGAGCTGATCTCCAGGCAGGAGGAGGACGAAGTGGATGGGAAGGAGGATGATGCTGAGCTGAAGAGAAGTGAGCAAATCTGGTTTTGGTGGCATAGTTCAGCCATGAATCACATACCTGTGTGACTAGTGGAAATCTGACAGGGTCTTTAAAGATGCACAACAAATATTAAGTTTCACAAGAACTTCTGCTAAAATGATCTAACAAGAGGATCTTACAGGTAGAACTGAAAGCTTTCTAATGTAGACTTTTGTTTAGTTTGTCCAATTTCTCTTCACAGTGTAAGGAGAACAGACTAAATCAAGTTATTTTTTTCATTTGTGTAACTGTTTTAGCTGTTGTCAGCCTTGACTCTTTGGTGTCTGCTTGCTTCCCAGTGCTAACAGAGTATGGTGAATATGTTGAGGCCATGCAAAGAGACCTTGACGAAATCAAGGCCAGTGTCAGTAAAATCGTGGAGATGTGTGAGTATGCAGTAATTGGACTAAACTCTGGAAAAAACTCTGTTGAGTGTTTTGTACTTTGCTTCTCAGAAGATGTGTCTCCAACCAGGTGGCAGAGGAGTTAAGTGTCCACCCCGTAACCGGAGGGTTGCAGGTTTCAGCCCCGCTCAGTCTATTGCAGTCGTTGTGTCTTTTGGCAAGACACTTCACCCTCCTTGCCTTCTGGCGCTGGTTTGAGGGACCGGTGGTGCCTCTTCCATTATTTTTGTTTCTTAAAAATACACAGAGTAGCAAAGCTTTGTTTTTAACTTTTTGCTGACAGTTTTGGCTCCTATCTGTCGCCTTCGTCAGAGCGTCACCGGTGATGTTGGTGTCACTTACGTCGCTGTTTATCTGCGGGCAGTATAGTGGACGATGTCACCCTCTACTGCCATCCATTTTAGGTTTAATAGGTCTAGTTAATAGTCCTGACGACTCTAAGGGGGGTAAATTTTTTGTAACTCTTCCATTTAGGTGTAATTAAATGCTTGAAATTATGAATAATTAGATTTGATTGACAGGTAGCATGAGCGTCAGAGCTAGCGCTAGCAGCTAGCTCCGGCCAGAGCCACAGTGGTGGCAGCCTCACAGATCTCTGACTGCTGGGGACGAACGGAGCGTGGGCATTCGCGGCCCGAATCTGATTGGTCCAGTATGAGGCTGTGCTTGTCACCTGTGGAGCTCTCTGAGGGAGACCACAGAAACTCTGCAGCTCAGTGAGATGATGGGTGCTTCAAGTTAGAGTTGCTCAAACATGTTTTTCTGCAAACCTCCGTTAGTTTCAGTTAGCTTGTAGCTGGGAACAAGGGTGGAGTCAGAACCTCATAGTTCCGCTCTCAGCTCCACCTCTTTTCCCATTTTTGGATTGTCTCGGCGTGATGAGACATGTGACAGAGAGCCAAGATGGTGGTGATTGAAACCACTCATTTGGCTTCCAATCAGCTATGTGGTGGGGTTTGTCCATCTTTTTTTACAGTCATTGATCATTACCAGTGTGTGAATGTGTGTGTGGGTGAATGGTTGTGTTGTAAAGTGCCTTGAGGGGCTGTGGAACCCGACAGGTGAAACGCAAAAAATTTGAAGGTGGTGCAAAAGTTTTTTGTTTTTTTTTCTCTTTCAGTAATTCATTCCAAAAGGTGAAAGTTATGGGCTCGACACACGGGAGCCGATAAACGACCGCAATCAGCGAAACTCATTGCTTTGATAACCTGACACAGGGGAGGCGACAAGCGGCAGCAGGCAGCAGTAAAAGCCAGCGACGCCTCTGTTCCAGGGTGAATAGCGAGTCTTCTGTTGTTTTGATTGGCTGTCAAATTGGAGGGAAATTTGGGTTATTAAAGCAGTTCAGAGTTGAAAAAGCGGTAGATATGAAGTCTCACAAGGTTTTGCTAGAGTTAAGTGAAGTCTCTGGGACATCCGACACAGCAAGTATTAACTTTTCCTCCATGTTTACCCGGAGATGTACTGAGAAGCATCCTGTCCGCTCATTAGTCAATGAAATCTCCGCTGATTGGTCCTTGTCCGAGTGACAGCGATGAAAAGTTGAAAAATTTTCAACTTTCTGGGATCGCGTCGCTGGCTCGCGTGTGCACGACACAAAGTTTCACATGCACGTCGCACATGTCTCATTGGAAATGAATGGAGGAGAGGCGATGTTGCCTCCCATGTGTCGAGCCCATAACACATGAGATAGACTCATTCCATGAAAAGCCAGATATTTCAGCCTTTATTTGTTATAATTGTGATGATTGTGGCTTAAAGCTGATGAAAACCCCACATTCAGAATCTCAAACAAATAGAATATTGTGAAAAGGTTCAATATTCTAGATTCAGAGTGTCACACTCTAATCAGCTGATTAATCCAGAACACCTGCAAAGGGTTCCTGAGCCTTTAGATGGTCTCTCGGTCTAACATGGATTACTGACATATGGACTGTTGAACCATATTCTGATTCTTTGAGATTCACCTTTAGAAGGCAGTATATAACTACAGATCATTTACTATTTATCACCATGTCCTCAACAGTGAACAAGCCCAGTATCATCAGTGTGGAAATCCGCATGATTAAACAAGAAGAACTAAAGTTCAACCAAGAATCTCCCTTCATGACTACACCTACCTCAGAGGTCTACAAAGGACAATTTCGTGGATTCACAGTGGCCATCAAGAAATACACGGATCCCTCAAACACCAGCCCGGGGTTTGTGCCACAGTTCTGCACAATGCTCAGGAAACCGATTTAATGGAGACAAATAACAACCAACATATCACACAGTTTTTAAGATTTATGCCTACATTTGATTTATTTCTATCCAATGCCAGCTTCACTTGAAATCCCATGTAGTCAGAATTAAATTACTTTTGCCAAAGTCATTAAAATTGCCAAATATGGAAACCCATTTATGATGAAAAAAATATTGTATCTCTTTGATAAGAGATTGCTAACATCTCCATCACCAGCTGTCCATCAGTTATGAGATAATATCTCATAATTATAAGACATTAGTTACTATTATTATTAGATTGGTGGAAATGGCCTCCCCCCATAAAACTGATACAGTATTTTATAATGTTATAATTCTGCTCAACCAGGGAACATTACACCACTTAATGGCATTCTGAAGAGCTACAATGTGTAGGACAGCTGCCCTCAAGGGCAGGAGGTCGATGAGCTTGTTGATTAGCACACAACCTAACCATCGATGTGGCAAATATGAAACAACTGGTGATGGACTTTGGAGCAGCAATGTCCAGACAACAAGGTTGAAGAACAACTTCTTCCCAAGACCAGTGAGGCTGATGACTTGACCCTTGGACTGTGTTCTGTGCTTTTAATCTATGACATACAATAAATGTATCATAGACAATACATTGTCACTATTAACATTTTGTCCACTTGTAGGGAGGTGAAGTCTCTTTTTGAAAAAGAAGTCGATACCATGAAGCGGTTTGAGTCACCTAACATCCTGCGAATGTTTGGCATCTGCATCCTGGATGAGTACAGTGAGTATGCTAATGCATGGGATTCACATTTACCTGGTATTTTGACAGAAGTGTGATGTCTGTAACTGCCTGCAGCACCAAAACCTCAATATCTCATCATCATGGAGTACTGTGAAAAAGGCAGCCTCAGAAATGTTCTGGATTCTCAGTGTGAACTGTCATGGATCAGGAAAGCATGCATGTGCCTTGACGCGGCACAGGGACTTTATCGGTAAGTCTGCAGCATGTTGCCTGCAACAAGTCATGAAGCGATACACAGTGGTATCAATAAATAAATAAAAAAAAAAGTCTGCCGGTGGAATTGGAGGTGTAAAGAGTGACCAGAACAGGAAGTCTTGATGGTGCTAAAAACCTGCCTAAAATATCTCAAAAACTTTACCTCGGTTCTGTCATACTTTCACATTTTGAGAGTGAGAAGTAGCTGAAGAGTTTGGTGTTTAATATGTGTATGATATGTAAAAATTGGGTCATTAAAAGACTGAAAACCGATGTAGATATTTTCCAATAATACATTTTAATGCCAATATTAATGGTAGACCGATAATATTGGACATCACTAATCATCCATGATTGTGAAGGACTGAGAGCATATGCTGTAACTGATTTGTAGCACTTAGTG
The DNA here is from genome assembly GCA_006937985.1 of Aphyosemion australe. NCBI lineage: Eukaryota > Metazoa > Chordata > Actinopteri > Cyprinodontiformes > Nothobranchiidae > Aphyosemion > Aphyosemion australe. The sequence continues at coordinate 3,353,989 of SSNS01000028.1, read as the reverse complement.
AACATGTTGGCAGATACTTAAGTAATTAAATTATATAAATGCTGGACTGTGTGAGGACAATAATGACCAGATAACCTATGAAAACAGTGATGGGTGAGGAGGGGCATTGGTTGCAGCAGCAAGTAGTTTCTTCATGTGAGATTTCTTTTATTATTTATTTTTTTAATTAATAATAATAACTTTATTTATATAGCACCTGTAATTAAAGTGCTGCACAGCATAGAAAATAGAAAAAAGAAACGGTACCCCAGTATCCTACCAGCATAATATCACCTGTCTGGAAGGGGTTGTCAGTTGAGGTGGTTTATTTTTATGATTGCTTGAGGGTTTGTTAGTAGTTGTGAGTAGTCATGTTGAGTCTATGATTATCTAGGAAAACAAAATGGCAGAATAGTGCTTTTTGCAGGAATGTGATTCAGGGTTTACCAGGCACTGGGTCAGTCTGTGATCTCTGCCAGTGGCAGCAAGAGTCATGTATTTCAGAATGTGTGGAGTAATGGGGAAGACGGTGGCAGAGGAGTTAAAGAGTGAGTCACACTGTAGCGTGGGCTAGTGCCACATATTTAAAGAGGGATCAATGAAGATGTAATATTCCATATAAATATGAACCATTAATCTCAATGATCTTTGAATGTTAATTTAACATTAATCTAGGTTCTTTTACCTGTAAGTAATCCACACACTTCAGAATAATTCAGACAGAGTCAAGAAAATAGTTATAAAAATAAATTTAATACTATATTTCTCAATCAATGATGACACAGGACAATTACTATGAATGATGGTTATTCAAGATACTGAGACAATTAATGAGGTGATGTAGTGCTAGCTAGATGAGGTTGCCTAATCAGCATTAAGTGTCTTAGATCCTATGATGTCTGGGTTAAATCAAATCTGGATGGTTTAATAAGTTATCAAATTAATAAAGACCATTTGACACCAGCGAACAGGGCTACTTCACCTTGTGGAAGGTCCCGGTGAATCCAGGGTCGTGCTGATGAGTGCCAGTGAGGAGGCCTCTGAGGTATGGAGCCAGTAGCAGGGCCCTGATACGAACCGATGATCTGGGTGACTTCCAGGTGACTGCGTCGTCTGGTGAAGTTGGTTTTGCTTAGAGGCAGTTCACAAAAATAGTTGATCTCGATCAAAAAGAGAGGATGGTTCCTTATATTATTAATTATTAGGCGTTGCTTTTCCCCGGCCGGCCAAACCAAGGAAGCGTAGCTTGTTGTCTTAGGCTCACCCCTTTGAGAGGAGGTGACCTAGTCAGGACTTGGTTGTTTCAGGAACTGAAGCGTTCTGGCCGGGATGGAGGTTTTATCATCCTAATTGTTTAATAATTTGAGCGAATCAAATTTGGACACATTATAGTAGGCGTTACCAAAATACCTCAGACACCAGTTTCATCAACACTTAAAGATGACTCAGCTTAATGTGGTGTGCATCATATTAACTTAATGTGAGTGTGAATTAACATTCCAACACAATACTATTATTTGTAAGTGTTTATCTGATGATGATTAGCATTACTTGAATTAATCCTAAATGTGAAATTAAAGATATGTAAACAGGAACATTCATTTTCTCCATCATTAATTATATTATATGATGATTCAAATTTCAAATAACGATGATTCAAACAGTATGATTATGCATTCAGATTGTATTATAAAAGTCTTTCACGAGGCAGGAAAGTTAAACTTTATTCAGGAAAGAGATAGGAAAGGCCTTTTGTCCGAGACCATGATTCGTTGCGTCTCTGTGATAGCTGCAGGGGAGTGAAGGCATGTAGACCAAACTAAGATTAGTTGTTTCTGGACACTATCAGAGTGTCTTCTGCAGCCTTGGCGTGGTCTGTAAGTTAAAGTGTTACACAGTTAATTTTAGGAGAAAAACCATGGATTGATGTTGCTACAACACCATGGGTGGAGACATAATGCACACACACTTCCTGTTAGGAAAATGCTCCTAAAAGAGGCGTCGTCTGGTGAACTGAGAGAGCGGCACAGAGGCAGTGAATGACAGCACGCCCCTCAACACCCCTCCCCCACCCCCCCGCACGCTCTTGGAGTTTCTCAGTCAGAAAAATTAGTTGCTCACTAGAACGCGCACACACACGCACGCACACACACACACACACACACACACACACACACACAGCAGACTCACCACTCAGGAGAATTAGCAGACACAGAATCTGCATCAGGCTGTGTCATATTGGCAGGTGAGTGGTCGAGACTCAGCTGGAGTCCAGTGCAGTGCAGCCACGTAACATGGCACAGACAACATCTCCCTGCAGCTCTATAGCCATCAGCTGTGGCTGATTCCAAATCAGTGTGGTGCAGAGTTTTAACCTGAAGATGGAGATATAATTACGGTTTTGGGCTGAAATATTCAATTTTACGTTAGTTGCACTAAACTGCCAAAATAATGATTACACATGTCTACAGCACAATTAGACACTCATCTTATCAGCAAAAAAAAGTTGATTTAGGTGTTACTGGCTCTTTAACTGCCTGTCTGATAACTGGAGGGTTGCGGGGTCGAGTCCTGCTTAGGCGTTGTAGCCTTGTGTAAGACACTTCACTCTCCTTGCCTGCTGGTGGTCAGAGGGAGTACTGGCACATAAGGTGCATTTACAAGGGCGCTACTCAGACTGACTCGGACTGGTGCTGCTCAGCCCGACCACTGTTTCCAAGAGCACGGCTTGGTATTTTCCCTCTACTTTGGCCCCAATTTTTAGTCCCTGCTCCGTTGAGGTCCCTGGCAAGGCTGAGCGACTGTGGCCGCTGATTGGCTAGGGGGCGGAGTCACTGGTTGCTCCAGAGCTTTCTGCCTGCTGCTTCACTCCCTGCAGCCATTTCCTGGTTCAGAGTCTGGCAAAAAGCCATAAAACTGAGCAGAATATCCAAAAACACCACCATTTTTCTGCTGAGTTGTGTTTTTGTGGAGCAGCCTAAATGGGAGTGAATGGGAGTGTGTGCAGGTTTCTTAGAGGGACACAAAGTAAGAGAGCCTGTGTTCAAAGTTGAGTACAGTGTTACATCCCAGGTTGTCTAGGTGCCCTGAGGTAACAACAATGAAGGATGCATGCTCTGGTGTTTAAAATGAATTTAACAAAATTTATTTACATAAAATGCTAAATAAATGCAAAACACAAGTTAACAAAAGAACAAATCAGTGGCAACGCAATACGAGTAACAACGATATGAACATCTCTAATTAACCAAATAAATACTAACTATTCAAAAGACCATCACATAATTTTCCCCAAACTGGGTGATGTCTTATTTAAAAAAAATGAATGTAAAGCGTCCTTTACATAAAAAGGCGAAGTATTACCAAAATCACACAAAGTTGTGAAATCTAACAAAACAAATGCTGCCAAGGAGACAACAGAACAGAGAACACCTCTCTGTCCTGCTGCTCCCTAAATCCAAGGGCTGGCTGGCTTTTATGCAGTTGCAGGGCTGATATCATCTGGGACAGCTGGCAGCAGTGGCGGCTGGTGAATTTTTTTTTGGGTGGGGCGCATTTTTATTTTATTTTTTTTTATGTTAGTTCTTGTGAATGGTTTTTATCTTGAGAGGCGCTATATAAACGGTCGTTTTTTCCTTCATTTTGTAGGTCAGTTTTTCAGATGCGCTAACCACATATCACCACTAGGGAACGCCAAATTACCATTCTTATGCTTCACACAACTTGAAATCTACGGACCGGTCCAGGAGCACTTAGCACAAAGTTGTTCCAAAAACATGCTTCATATTCACCAATATATGCAAACTGCACACACACTAAACAGGAAGAGGCTCTTTTAAACGATAGAATCCACGTTTTCTACCTCAACACCACCCAATGACTGCAAATGAAAAGCAAAACAAAGCTATTTTCATGAAGTCAAAAGCTAAATTCTGTCTTACCTTGCTGGTCAAAATAATCCATCTAATAGTAAAAAAATCCACTTGGTTCGTAGAATCCAATGATAAAAAGATGAAACTACTAGTTTTCTCCATAGTCAACGTTAGCAGCAGCCCCACAACAACAAAGGACGGTGAACTAGCCTGTGGAGAATTTTCCGGTTCTGTCTGGGCTGGGTGAGCTGACCAATCAGCATCCTCCTCCTGATCTGAGCAGACTCCCCCCGTTTGCTTGCGATCGCAACCATATACGCCCAACAGCTCTCCTATTCCTTGTCGTTGGGGATCCAGCGCGCGTGCTCCAGTTAGCCCATATTAAGTCAATGGTACAGGAAGTATGTCGACGTTTCGGCCGTGTTAAAAGTATTAACTTTATTAAACTACAATTAAATGCAGATTACACACAGCACTTACAGCCCATAAGGTGTATAGATCGTTTAGTTTAATTTTTATGATTTTTTTAAATACATTTTGTGATTCCTCTCTTCTTCCTCTTCCTGTGAGACTGGTGGGGCTGGCTGGCAGACACAAAATGTTGATAAGCAGAAAAACACATTTCACTGTAAAATTAAGTAGTTGGTAATTGAAAAAAAGTAGCTTGACATATTTTTAGAGCCAACTATTCAAATCCTTACACACACACACACACACACACACACACACACACACACACCCCCCCCCCCCCCCGCCCTCCGGTCCTGTCCGGCTGTAAATCAATCAGCTTTGATGTTTGAGTATCAAAAACAAGCCTTACAGTTTTACGCTCACAGACAGACAGTTTCAGCTATAATGACTCGCCTGACTTAAAAACTTTACTAGAATTGCTTTTGGTTTATTGTTAATCCCAATGGAAAAGGAGACTGAAATGAAATTGAAAGGAGGAGAGTGGGAGAAGGCTACTGTCAGGCGCAGCTCAGGTTCATTCAAACAATTAACATTTCTCAATGTTAAAGCAATTATTTTTAACTCATGTGTGTAATTGTACACATTTCCTATGTTTTTAAGACTGCACCTGACTGAGGAAAAAAGTAAGGTTCACGGAAGCATCACTAGCAGCAAGTTCCTAGTGGATGAAAACTTCAGAGTAAAGGTACTGAAGCCAAACAAGCTAATATTAGCTTTTGATTCTAGTTTCCCCTATTACCAAGTCCTACATCAGATATTTCCAACTGTTCTCACGCTGTAATTATCATTTCAGCTGGGGGGGTTGGAGCTGGCAACAACAGAGACATCACTGAGAAGGAAGACAAAGAAAAAAGACAATGATGTCATATCACTGTGCTACTCCTCTCCTCAACTGCTCAATGACATCAATCACACCTACAACAAAGAGTGTGAGATGTACAGGTGAGCACTGATCTGGTCTGCTAAAGCAAGAACGGAGAACATAACCAGCAGTTAAAAGGGAACAAATTATGAAGAAATAATTAACATTTTTTTAAATAATAAAAAACTTCTCTTCTTGTCTTTCAGCTTTGGAATTGTTCTGTGGGAAATAGCAACACGTAAGAAACCTTTTGAAGGTGTGTATCTGCACAGCATCACTTAGGAAAGCTGTTGAAGAAGATAAATATAAAGTCTGATCAAGAATTATTTCACTAAATCTTTTTAATGATTTGGATGTATTCAATTCTGTGTGTGTGTGTGTGTGTGTGTGTGTGTGTGTGTGTGTGTGTGTGTGTGTGTGTGTGTGTGTGTGTGTGTGTGTGTGTGTGTGTGTGTTTGTTTAATCCAACACAGACTGAACCAAGGCAGAGGTAGGGTAAAACATTCTCTTTATTGCTGTTTATATTTAAAACAATCTTTATTCCACAATCATTAAAATCAGTGCATCCTTTAATCACAATAAAAAAACTTCTAAACTCAATTGAGCAGCAGTGGCAAACAACTGAGATAAAAAGAAAAACACATGAAATACCCAAACCACATAGGAAACGTATAAAAGAACGTGTAATCAGGTTTTAGCTTACCTAGTCGGTCAGAAACCAAGGGTGTTTCTCAATCTCAAGGAACCTCGCCTTGCCTTGCCTGCCAAGGCACTGCCTTGCCAGTACGGCTTAAACTGAGGAGTTCCACACTCTTACTGCAGAGGGGATGAAGGATCTGCGATAGCGCTCAGTTTTACATCTGGGATGTCTCAGTCTACCTCTGGAGGAGCTGTCCATGACCTCCACAGTGGAGTGCAGTGGGTGGGAGGGGTTCCTTAAGATGGAGGTCATCTTCCCCAGCATCCTCCTTTCACACGTCTCCTCAACAGAATCCAGCGGGCAGCCCAGAACCGAGCTAGCTTTGGTAGCTAGCTTGTTCAGTCTCTTTCTGTCTCGGTCAGAGCTGCCTACACCCCAGCAGACCACAGCAGAATGAATAACAGAGCCAACAACAGAGTGATAAAAGGATTTTAGCAGCTGGGAGTTAACTCCGAAGGACCTCAGCCTCCTCATGAGATGGAGGCGGCTTTGGCCCTTCTTATACAGAGCATCTGTGTTGTGGGACCAGTTCAGTTTACTGTTGAGGTGAACACCCAGGTACTTAAAGGTGTCCACCACCTCAATGTCTGCTCCCTGGATGTTCACTGGTGAGTGAGGAGGAGTGTTTCTCTGGAAGTCAATCACCATTTCCTTTGTTTTACTGGTGTTCAAGCGAAGGTGGTTACGCTCACACCAGTCCACAAAGTCCATGATGACTGACCTGTACTCCTGGTCATCCCCCTCAGACACACAGCCGACGATGGCCGAGTCATCAGAGAACTTCTGGAGGTGACAGCTGCTGGTGTTGTAGGTGAAGTCCGAGGTGTAGAAGGTGAAGAGAAAGGGTGAGAGTACTGTACCCTGCGGAGCTCCAGTACTGCACACAACCACCTCAGACGTACAGTTGTGCAGCCTCACGTACTGTGGCCTGTTGGTGAGGTAGTTGATGATCCATACTGTCAGATGTTCATCCACTCCTGCATCCCTCATCTTCTGCAGCAGTAGACACGGCTGGATGGTGCTGAAGGCACTGGAGAAGTCGAAGAACATGATCCTCACAGTGCTTTTTTGCATCTAGAGGTGATTCAGAGCCCGGTGCTGCAGGTAGATGAGGGCGTCCTCCACCCCCATGTTTGGTTTGTATGCAAATTGAAGTGGGTCTATTTCTGGGCTCACCACTGAATGCAGATGGGTGAGGATGAGTCTCTCCATAGTCTTCATCAGGTGGGAGGTCAAGGCGACTGGACAGGCGCATCTGTGTGGAAGAGCGCCGGTGGCCGCAACTTCATCAGCTGGTCCCTGCTGTAGATAATAGGTGCGTGGATGGACCCGGGACAATTTCCTTGTGCGATCCCCAGAAGTTCAGATAAAAGTAAAAAAATTAACACAAACGACACAGAAGTACTCCTGTGGATCCATCCATCCATCCATCCATTTTCTTCCGCTTATCCGGAGTCGGGTCGCGGGGGCAGCAGCTTAAGGAGGGATGCCCAGACCTCCCTCTCCCCAGCCACTTGGGCCAGCTCCTCCGGGGGAATCCCAAGGCGTTCCCTGGCCAGCCGAGAGACATAGTCCCTCCAGCGTGTCCTGGGTCTTCCTTTGGGTCTCCTCCCGGTTTGACGTACCCGGAAAACCTCACCAGGGAGGCGTCCAGGAGGCATCCTAATCAGATGCCCGAGCCACCTCAACTGGCTCCTCTCGATGTGGAGGAGCAGCGGGTCTACTCCGAGCCCCTCCCGGATGACCGAGCTTCTCACCCTATCTCTAAGGGAGAGTCCAGACACCCTGCGAAGAAAACTCATTTCGGCCGCTTGTATCCGCGATCTCGTTCTTTCGGTCACTACCCAAAGCTCGTGACCATAGGCAGTGGCGGTTCTACATGAAATTACTCCCCGGGTGAGACATCTAGTTGACCGAATTTAACCGTTAAAATCCCCAGTTAACCGGTTTTTAAAAAATCGAAAACGTGCATCCTAGCATGAGAACGTACTACCTACCTTTATCTTTAGCCCGTTAGTCCTGAATTGGGCACCTGATGGTTTAGGCCTTTTTCTGTCCATCTCGTTTGGCACTAGACTCAATAAACAGGTTTCCAATCACCAACCAGGAGTCAAGACTAACCCAATTGACCTTGGTGGGTGACCACAAAATCCTTTTGTTTTTCCTCTTTTTTTGGCCATTTCACACAATTCAGAAAAACGTAAAGGAATTATAAGCCTGTATTTATAATATTATGAATTAAATGTGCGTTATAAGGAAGAACATCAAGGTGTGATTGACTTTAGCCATCTTATACAGTTGATTCAGACCCCCCCACACCCCGTCCGTTTCATTTGGGAGAGACCCAGAGGTGAAATCCCCCGCGCCCCTCCCTCTTCTCTTCCTCACACACACGGTGCTCGCCTGAACCCTCTCAGTCAGCAGGAGCGCCTGCAGCTGCAGGGGGCGCCAACGTGCTGGTTTCAGTCCAGACACAGATATGACAGGTGATAGAAAACCATGTTGCGGCGTGCAGGTTTTTTTCTTCTTTTTTTTTTTTACTCAGCGATTGTGCGCCCCCTAAAAAATGCCGCCCCGGGCAGCCGCCCGGTCTGCCCGTGCCTAAAACCGCTACTGACCATAGGTGAGGGTAGGAACGTAGATCGACCGGTAAATCGAGAGCTTCGCCTTTCGGCTCAGCTCTCTCTTCACCACGACAGACCGGTACAACGCCCGCATCGCTGCAGACGCAGCACCAATCTGCCTATCGATCTCACGCTCCACCCTTCCCTCACTCGTGAACAAGACCCCGAGATACTTAAACTCCTCCACTTGGGGCAGGACCTCGCCCCTGACCTGGAGAAGGCATTCTACCCTTTTCCGACTCAAGACCATGGTCTCAGATTTAGAGGAGCTGAGTCTCATCCCAGCTGCTTCACACCCGGCTGCGAACTGCTCCAGCGAAAGCCGGAGATCCTGTGGATCGTGTGGTTAAAAACACGCAGCACATGACAAGCAAAGAATAAAACATGACAAGCAAAAAATAATAAAGAGAGTGAATAAGGGAGAGCTGCTCTGACAGGCTGCAACCCGTGTCGCGCCATCTTAGTAAATAGACATTAAAATAAACATTTTACATATAAGCCCAATAGCTACAATCAGTTGACTTACATTTAAACTGGAAATTTGCCCTCGAAGTAGCTGCTGCCGGCTCCTGATCACATCGGTTTGAAAATACCGCGCTGCATTCTGGGAAATTTTTGACCAAGAGAAGGCACCAAGGCACCTCTCATGTATCCTTGCTCAATTAGCTAAACGGCTAACAAACGGAGGACAGATGCCTTAGAAGCACATGAACATTAAAGTTAAAGTTCAAGTCCCACTAGTTGTCACACACACTGGTGTGTGTGAAATTTGTTCTCCACATTTGACCCATCCCCTGGTGGAGCGGTGAGCTGCAGACACAGCCACGCTCGGGAACCATTTGGTGGTTTAACCCCCCAATCCAACCCCTTAATGCTGAGTGTCAAGCAGGGAGGCATTGGGTCCCATTTTTCAAAGTATTTGGTACGACCAGACTGAGATTTGAACCCCGATCTCCCAGTCTCAGGGCGGACACTCAAACCACTAGGCCACTGAGCTGGTCAATTGGAAACGATTGGAACATGCCTTGGCGGTTCCTGATGACGTATCTCCTAGGCAACTGGGGCGGGACCAAGGCATCAAGGCGAGGTTCCTTGAGATTGAGAAACACCCCAAAACTCACACACAGAGGCTCGGAGCACTGCCCACATTAACAGCAGGTGACTGCAGCAAACCTCCTCAAGCCCTGACAAAGTAAACCAATCACATGTGTAAATCATCAAACCTATTAACACTAAAACACCATGACAAATAAAGATCCTCAGCAATTACTCACATGCAGCAGCTTCCCAGACAACTCCCTCTCTCACCAACACCCTGATGTGCACACCTTTTTATAATCAGGTACTCAGGCAGTGGGTGAGCCGGACAGCTGTGCTGCATTCAGAAACACTCTCCACTGTTGGACTTTCCACAACCCCAGACTTAATTCACCTGATTTTATATATATATATATATATATATATATATATATATATAAGGTTAGGGTTAGGAATAGATCAGCATTGGTTAGGGTTAGAGTATGGGTTAGTCATAATACAGTGTGTGTGTGTGTCCGTGTGCGCACAGCTCCAGTGTCCTGATGATCAGTGGTGCTACTAAGGCCTTGATTTGACACAATGTCTCAATTTCCTCTTTCAGTGGTATTTCTGGAGCTTCTTGTTTTCTTCTTCCTGATGTTACTGTCACGTGGGATTGCTACTTCTGTAATCACAGCTTTGTTGTTTGTCAACCACCATGAAATCTGCACAGTCATCTGTTTGTCAGTCTGGATCTGAAAGTCTCACACACTCAGTTGTACCTTTAAATGGGGGGGGGGGGGGGGGGACTATCATAGCCCTCTGATTCTCATGTTCATAAAAATATATTAAGGTATATGAAAAATTTAAATACATATTTACTAATATGGTTTTAAAGCAGTAAACAGCTGGGTTGGACTGTAACCTAAACCATGAGTTCATAGGTTTTACCTGGGGTTGCATAGTGGATGTGTCCAATTCTATGGAGGCTTTGTGGTGGACAGGTGAACTTTCCAAATACACATGCATCTGAAACCCAAGCAAACATTAATACATACAATACTAAACAAGTTAAAAACATTTAAAACAAGTTAAACATCGACAGTATGAAATAATTTAAAAGGCCTGTTTGAATAAAAATGTTTTTAGCTGTTTTTTAAAACACTCCACACTCTGTGGAGCTCTCAGAGGTTCTGGGAGCACGTTCCACAAACGTGGAGCTGCAGCTTGAAAGGCCCGATCTCCCATGGTGTGAAGTTTGGTCCTGGGCTGTTGAAGGTATTGAGAGTTGCTGGAGCGGAGATTTCTTGAAGTGATGCATGGAGTAAGGAGCTCTTTAAGATAGACCGGAGCATTTCCATGAATACACTGATGAGTAAGGAGGCAGAGTTATTACTGAATTCTGTAAGGGATTGGTAACCAGTGGAGAGATTTAAGAACTGGTGTGATATGGTCAAACTTGTGACCCCTTGTCAGGATCCTGGCAGTTCTGGATATGCTGAAGCTTCTGCAGGCATCCACCAGAGATCCCGACAAGGAGGGCATTATAGTAATCCAGCCTGGATGAAACAAAGGCATGGATCAGCCTTTCAGCATCAGGTTGGGAGAGAAAGGGTCAAAGTTTTGCTATATTTTTGAGGTGGAAAAAGGAGACTTTAAAGGTGACGAACATGGTTTTCAAATGATAAATGGAGAAAGAGTGATGGTGTTGCCTAACATAGAGATACTACTGAGGTTGGATGGCTTGATCTTGTGGGGAGTACCAATGAGTAGAACCTCTGTTTTGCTGCTGTTTAATTGGAGGAAGTTATCAGACATCCATGCCTTTGTCTCCTCCAGGCATGCACTGAGAGCAGATGGTGTGGCTGAAGAGGTAGTGGGATCAATTTTGAGATATAGCTGTGTGTCATCAGCATAAGAATGGAATGATATCCCAAATTTCCTGAAAATCAACCTAGTGGGAGCATGTATATAGTAAAAAGGACTGGACCTAGAACTGAGCCCTGGGGCACCCCACAGGTGATGTTATGGGGTGGTGACTGTACCTCCCCCAAAGCCACATGTTCAGTTCTTCCAGTGAGGTATGACTGGAACCATTGGAAGATTGTCCCAGTCAGTCCAACTTGGGTCTGAAGCCGATGGAGAAGAATGTTATGGTCCACAGTGTCAAAAGCAGCAGAAAGGTCCAAAAGAACAAGAAGTGAAACGGAGCCCCGGTCAGCTGCCAATGACTCTGACCAGGGCTGTCTCTGTGCTGTGTGCAGAACGAAATCCAGATTGAAATGTCTCATACATGCCATGTGTCTGAAGGTGGCCATGAAGCTGAGATGCAACCACTTTTTCCAAAACCTTTGAGAGAAATGGCAAGTTTGAAATTGGTCTGTAGTTTGCCAAATCTTCTTTGTCTAGTGATGTTTTTTTCAGATGCAGACGAATGAGGGCAGTTTTAAGGGCAGATGGAACTTGTCCAGTTTGTAGTGAGTTATTGATAATTGCAGTGATGAGTGGACTGATGGCGGAAAGGTTTGTTTTTATTAAAGATGTTGGAAGAGGATCCAGGGACCATGTAGAGGAACTCATCCGTTGTTTGATTCCCTCCACGTCTTTCTGTGTCGTGTTAGTGAAGTTGCTGAGGGTACTCACTGTTTCTGGAAAGTGAGCTTGAATTGGAGGGGATGGAATAGCATGAAAGGCAGAGCATATGGACCCTACTTTATCAGAGAAAAATGTCATGAACCTATTACACTGTTCCACTGTATTGACACTACATGTGGGAGATGGAGGTTTTAGTAGATGGTTAATTATGGAAAACAACAGTTTTGAGTTTTTATAGTTATTGTTGATTCTGTGGGAGTAATACTGAGATCTAGCTGTGGCCAGAGCTTTGGAATACTTTTTTTGATGGTTGCGATAGGCTTGCTTGTGTAATACGAGTCCTGTGGAGATGTATCTCCGCTCAAGAGCACGTTCAGCTGTCTTCATTCTGCGAAGCTCATCTGTAAACCATGGGGCTGATCTGGAAAATGCGACTGTTCTAGTGTTAAGTGGAGCATGGGATTCAAGGATATCATGAAGTCCATTGTTATAATAATCCACGGAATCATTACCTGATGGAAAGTGTGTAACAGTAGAAAGCTTTTGGATGCAAATATTCAGTGACGCTGAATTTATATTTTTCAGGTTTCTGAAACAAATTTGACGTTTGTAGTATATGTTTGGTATGGGCAGGTCAAGGGCAATGGCCTTATGGTCAGACACATCCAATTCATAGACTAGGAGATTGTTAATGGGGGCAGAGTCAGTGATGACCAGGTCGAGTGTATGCCCCCTGGTATGTGTGGGCCTATCAACATGCTGTTTCCTGTGCACACACTCAAGGAGCTCCAGAAATTTTACAGCTAAGTGACTTGAGAGGGAGTCCACATGAATATTAAATTCATTACAGTTTTCTCACAATTCTTCCAGGTTATACGAGTGACGACCTTCACAACAAAGTGTTCAAGGAAAAATACCAAGAGCCCCTTCCACCTGATTGTCCTGAAGCTCTGGGACAGCTGATCAGCATCTGCAGGGAATTCAATGAGGCCCAGAGGCTGTCTGCAGGAGGTACAGAAGGAACATGTTCATTACTTAATTTACAGCATTGCATAAAGACACAGATTCATTTTCTGTCAGCTAGACTGAAAGATAAATAACATGCATAAAATATTTATATTTGCCCTAAGAAGAGAAGGAAACTAAAAGACTATCAGATTTTGTTTCAACTTGTTTTTCTTCTTCTGCAGTGTTGGTGGATAACCTTTACAGCGTGGTGGTGCAGTTAGAGCAACGCTAAAACTCGTCAGCAGCTTTTCTGATGCTTAGGATCATTTTCAAATAAAGAATCATTCTGACAGTAACCAGTGTCCCAACCCTTTATAGCTGATTGAAAATGACAGTCTTGTTTTATTTTTCTACTGCTGTTTGTTTGTGTTCGTTTAAAAAATTAAAAATGAGTAAAACTGAAAATCTACTTTCTTCATGTTCAGAATATCTATGTTCATCTTTCCTTAGTCACTTATTCTCTTATCTCTCCTCCACCTGGCCACACTCACTGTGCCTCAGTCTTGGTTTTCCCAACCATTTATCAATTATAAATGACATGTTAAACAGCTTTTTAAAATTTTGATGGGAAGGTAGTCCACACAGAAGGGGTCTCACTCCCAGAAGGAACAGCAGACATTGAGGACAGCTACAAGTACCTTTGTATCCCACAAGCAAATAGCAACCTCAATGAGGCCACAAGGAAATGAGCCAAAGCCAAATATGAGTAAGAAGTCAGCTCAGTGGCAAGAACAAGATTCAGGCAAGAAACAGCTATGCCTTGTCAGAAATAATCAGATATCCTGCAGGAATAATAAGCTGGCCAAAGGAAGAAATACTGACCACAGATGTTAAGACATGGAAACTCCTAACCATGCATGGAGGGTTCCATCCCAAGTCCAGCACCCAGACTGTACACCAGCCGTAAGGCAGGAGGCTGAGGACTAGTGAGTGTGAGAGCCACTGTCCAGCATGAAACAGCCAAGATCCATAAGTACTTCAAGGACAAGGCCCCAACAGATGACATACTCAGTGAATGTCTCAGACAATGGTGAACAGGAGGTGCTGGAAATACCATCATGGGAGGACAAACCCCTACATGGGATGTACCACCAACAGATAACTGAAGTGGCTGAAATCCTACCAATGGCTAGAAAGAGCTGGTCTGAAGGACAGCACACAGGCACTCATCATATATATATATATCATTACAATTATATATAATTTTATAATTTTTTTAAATTATATATAATTTTAATGATGTTTTTTTTTAGAACCATTGTATAATGATGTTTTTTTTAAATGTATGTGTGGCTGGCATCAAATAACTCCTGGCTATAATCTTGTGTATTTTCAAATGTGTAAAAAAATATGTACAATACAAATAAACTAGGGCTTCATATGGTTTCTGAGCTGGACCAGTTCTAATGTGATTCAAATGCAGAAACGGTGTAGCCTGGCAAGCCATCCTATATATGTGTATATATAACATATATACACATAAACTCTGCAAAGCAAGAATTTGGTCTAGTTCACTAGGCTAGAAAAGGTGCTGAAACTAGCCTTTATTGGGCTTTCACAAATCAAATAAAGGTCTCATGAATCACAAACTGTTTTTTTAGGACACTGATTTCAGTGTAGAATAGTTTAGTCTAAGTTTGATGTGTTTAAGTATTGTAGTTTTGAAAATCAAAGGGGGTCAGGGGGTTGAAAAATTTGTTGGAATTACCCTTTATCTGTTTTTCCGAATGCTCGGTAGATAAAAGTTGAACAAAGTCTACGATGGTTGTAAACACACATTTTTTCTTAAATAAGTTTCGTTTAATAATGTTAAGAAAGTTATGTGTTGAAAAACAACGTGGATAAGAAGTAAAATCCATAAATTACGAAAGATTAGTTGTGTTTCATGGTCGTTATCAATAAAGTTTAAATACAAAACAAAAAAACCGGATACCGGAAATAGCGCCCCCTTCAGTTCCGGAAAGCAATGGCACCTTTTTCAGGTGTTGCCCAGCCTCCCCATAGACATTAGCTTCCCCTTACATATTTTTACTTGTAGGCCAAGTCTTAAATTATTTGTAGACAGTCCTCTTTTGAATGAATTAAGGTATGTGATAAAGAGCTCAACATTTCTCAATTAGCTGATGACACAACTATTTTTGCTAAAAATGTCAATGAGATTCCAAAAGTTTTATCGATTATATCAAAATTTTCTAAGGTATCGGATTTTAATTTAAATTTGAAGAAATGCGAAATCCTTCCCTTAACCAACATAACTGATACTGTAATTTGTAATATTCCAGTGAAAAACAGTGTAACATATTTGGGTATTCAAATAGCAAAAGATCATACCAACATGCTTAATAATTTCTCCTCGGTTAGTGAAGCGATTACAAAAAAGTTTAATGGGTGGTTAGGAAGGGATTTAACTATTTGGCAGAGTGTTACTGAGCAAAGCTGAAGGACTATCTAGAGCGTCATATGTTTTTTCGTCACTAGAGGCCAGCAATTTGCTGTGTTCCACTCTTAATAAGTCTTTGTTTAATTTTCTGTGGAAGTCCAAGAGCCATAAAATCAAGAAAGCAGTTCTCTCAAATACTCTAGCTGAAGGAGGTCTTAATGTGCTGGCTTATTCAGCTTTCAATCAAATAATAAAAATTAACTGGATTAAATGGTTTTTAAAAAAAATCAGAATTCTATGTGGCATATTTCCCCAAAATATATTTTTAGTAAGTTGGGGGGTCTACATTTTTTGTTACACTGTCCTTTTTCGGTTGGAAAACTTCCTGTCAAATTAGCCAAATTTCACCGACAAGCTCTCTTGGACTCTTTTATATAAACTTAATTATTCTCCTCATGTTTGCACTTTATGGAACAATGAGTATACTACATAAAAACAAGTCTTTGTACTTCCAAACTTGGGTTGATAAGAAGATTATTTTTATTAATCAGCTTCTTGATGGTGAAGGTGTTAGGTATGATTATGAGACTTTTTCTTTCAATAATAATTTCGATATAAGTAAAAATGAATTTGAAAGGGTTATTCAGTCAATTCCATAAAATTTAGCTCTATTAACACAAAATGTCCAAATTATAAATATATTTACATATGATAATCCAATTTCACTTCAAGGAATTAATCTATTAGACAGGAAATGTTCTAACAAATTTATCAGAGCTCAATTAAATACTGTATCTACTCCTTTATGTAAATATAGGTGGGATTTTCTGAGTAATAAACAATGGAATACAATCTTCTTATTGCCCAATAAATATATTATTACTAATAAGATTAAAGAATTTCTATTTAAAATTATACATAGATATTACCCAGTTAACGATTATGTCTGTCGTTTTAGTCCTGGTATATGCAACAAATGCTCTTTTTGTCAATGTGATGGTGAAAGTATTGAACATTTGTTTGTAGAATGGCCTCAGGTGATTCCGTTCTGGTCCGATTTTCAAAATTTTATTTCAAACAAAATCAATAAAAATTTAATATTATCAAAACCTCAAATACTACTCATTTTTGACAATTCAATCTTTTCTTCTGAAGAAACATATCAATGTATTCATAATCCTAGCTAAATATCATATTCACAAGATGAAATGGTGTAATAAATCCCCCTCTTTTCTCACCTTTAAAGAGCATGATTTGAAAATGTATTTAGCCTCTATCGAGAAGTTAAAGTTAATTAATCAGAAACTTGGAAAAACAGCAAGACTTCTTCAAAGATTATCTTTCATCTCATAAGTAGGCCCTTTTGAACTTTGTTTATTTTCTTTTTTCTTGTTTTCTGTTTGTGTGTTGTTTGCATTTGTTCTAGGTAATATGTTCATTGTGCCTTGTACAGTATGAGTATTCACAGAGCAATTTTTCTGTAATGGTACTGATTTTCTTTCAATAAACAAAAAAAATGGCACCTTGTCTATATATGGTGTGGTCGTGCCCCGTGCCCACTCTCCGCCCCGTCCTACAAGCTGCACCAAACTGTACTTGGAGGCGGGGGCAAAACTGAAGCGCTGTGTCCTCTGATTGGTCAGTTTCTGACCTTTCACATCCGGTGGCTGAGCGTGTGTGCTACTGCGTAGCTGTTAGCTTGTGGACATGGCCGCAGACAAACAAAACGAAGCTAAAATTTCCCTCACGGAGGAAAATAAGGAAAATATTCTAGAGGGGGGACTTGGCCTGGAAAGTATCCTTCACAGAATAATATGTGGGGCAGAGATTTGATGTATTTCGGAGCAGTTTCTTGCTCAGAAGCTAACATTAGCTTACGGTTAAAGCTAGCTTCTTTAGACTACGTGTCATATTGAGGCAGTCTGTCAGCACTGTAAATGTTTTTATAGTCGCATGTTTGTTTTCTACATGGACATTTCAGATAAATTATGCTATTTTCTAACGCTGTAGACAGGTTTAACATGAAGTTTGATATGTTTAAAACATGTTGGCTTACACATTCCTGTTTAGTTCATTCATCCAGTTCCAACAGTGCACAGTTTAAGCTTGATTAAGAAGAAAACATAATTCTTATGCGTTTGTGCAGATCTTGTTGTCTTCTTAACACTGAATTACAGTCCTACAAATAATCAAGGAGTCCCAGCAGCAGCATGGCCTCAGACATGGAGACTACCAAAGATACAGGTCAGCATTTATTTTATTAGCTGAAAAGTTGCAAATTACTTGCAACACAAAAAATGTTGTATATCTGTTAAAATGTCCGTGTGATAAAATCTATGTGGGTAAAACAACCAGGCCATTGAAACAAAGAATCAGTGAACATAAGAGTTCTATTAGAAGAAAGGATCCAAAATATCCAGTTGCTTGTCACTTCACTGACTGTACACATCCCGTGTCCTCACTGAGATTTCAGGGAATTGAACAAATCACATTACACAGAGGTGGGGACATAGACAAAAAACTCTGTCAACTGGAACTTTTTTGGATCTACACCCTTAATGCACTTCAATCGTTGGGTCTAAATGAAGATTTTGAGATGTCTGTCTTTTTATGAAAATATTTTTAGATAAATCTTTTATACCTTGCTTTATGATGATTATGTAGCCTGATGTTTGCAATGTTTGGAACTATAAGTTATATATGAATATTTAAGGAGGAATTGCCTTTTAAATGATTACTGTTATGAGTGATTTGACTCTGGGACTTCATTTCCCATGATGCCTGGCGACACCAGCTCACAGGTGTTGTACATCAATTAAGTTTAAAGATCTGATTGTCTGTTGGTGTGAACATGAACAACTCCTGATGAAGGTCTTTTGACCGAAAGCTTGAAAATAAAAAACTCTGCAGATAGAAGTGTGCGGATTTTTTGCCATTAGCTGAAAAGTAAAATTAAATTTCCTACTCAGCATTGAAAAGAGTGAGATTTTATTTTAGTGTCTTCCACGTGCAGAATCTAAACCCTCTTCTGTTTTATAAAGATAAAGTTTCTCTAAAATGATAATTTGAGTCATCTTCACTTCGGCTGTATATAATAATGGCTCTTTTGTCATCAAGCCTCAAGTTTTAATTGTTGGTATTTTGGTTTTTGAAGTGGTGTCTGAAAAGCTACTGCAACAAACATATTTAACATGTAGGTAAACGGGCTGTCTAACAGCTAAAAGCTTTACAATTATACTAATACAAGACTGTGATTTAGTATTTTTTATGGCACATAGTGCCCAAGTGGGTAAACCCTGACAAATGCTCAAACTTCAAATTTGACACAAGTGTTTGGGCTTGGATGTGGAAAATTGCCCCTCATTGTCTGAAAAATGGAAATTTGTTGTGGACAATTTTTGGAAGGTAGAATTGCAGAACCTTTCTTTTTTGTTTGTTTTCCTGCATTTCTGTAAGTGATGATTTCCCCAGTCAGATTTGTAAAAATCAGTGAAAAGAGAAACCTTATTACACACATTACTATACAGGAGTACAATTTGCACTTTGAGTCTTGTAGAAAGCATTAAAGAAGCACATTTAAGTGCTTCATGAATGATAAATGACCTGCACTTGTGTAGCGCCTTTCAGAGTCAGATGACTCAAAGCGCTTTACACTACAGTGTACCATTCATCCATTCACACACTGATGATGAGCTACAATGTAGCTACAGCGGCCCTGGGGCACACTGACAGAGGCTTCAGCACAAAAGTGTAAATATTCTGTCACTAGCAAATTCAAATCTTCTTTTTCCCTCTCTACATGATACACATCAATAGAATTGTCTTTATTGTGACACTTTAATTAATTCTGCTCAACATTAAAATCTGCATTTCGTGACTGATAATAACACAAGTGGAATAGATTAGACTGGTAGACAAAAAACACCAGATTTCATTTCATGTCTCAAAGTGCTTCTAAAATCTGTTTTTTTGTTTACCTAATAACAAGAAGGAAACTGTTAATTCTCATTTTACCAAAAGTCTTCATGTTTTTTTTAAGTCTTGTTGATCTTTCTGGCAACCAATGCCTGAGGTTGTAGAACCGTCATGCGTCAAAGCTGAGCGGAGCGAAGTGAGACGCCAGTCTCAGATGAATGGACAGAAAACTCGAGAAAGGGTTGTAAAACAAGACTTTTATTTCTATTTTTCAACGGTTAAGTAAGGAATTGAGAAGGTGGATGGTCTGGATGCGAGACTTGTGATATGCCGAAGAAGAAAACGAGGACACAAACGAAGGATCGGGAACTGGGCCTGGAGGAGCAGGTGTCGGAGATCACATTGGCTGATAAGGTGAATGCTGGGGAGCTGTCGGAGTTAATTAGGACCATCATAAGGGAAGAAATTAATGTTGTCGACAAACTCCAGCCCCAACTGGATGTGATTAAAAAGGATGTGGCTGAGTGGGCAAAAAGAGCCGATGCGATGGAGCAATCATTAAACAGCATGGACACCAGAGTCACGCAACTTAAAGAGAAGAACAAATGTTTGAGTAAAGAGAATGCTGACCTAAAGGAGAAGGTGGATCGTTTGGAGAACCACAGTCGAAAATATAATATACGTATTCTGGTGGTGAATCGAGATGCAGAGAAGGGAAATCCAACAATGTATGCTTCTGAATTACTGAAGGAATTGGTTGGGGAAAAGCTGCAGCTCTCACCTGAAGTGGAATTGGCGCACCGAGTTGGGCCGGTGGATAAAGCTGGTTAGCGGGAAATGATGGTAAGGTTGAGAAGTTTGATTATAAGAGAGGAGATTCTGAAAATGGCAAGAACGGAAAGAGTTTTTGTGGCTAGAGGAATGAAGCTGCGAATATTTCCGGACTTTTCAACGGAGACAGCAAAAGCCAGAGCGAGTTTTCGGGAGGTGAGGAACAGTCTGAGGAGCGCTGGGGTGAAACATGGGATTATTCATCCAGCTGCTCTGATCCTGACGTTTAAAGGAGAGTCAAGAAGGTTTAATGATCATCGCAAGCAGAATTATACTTCAAGTCTGTGATTGAACCAGAGGAACAAAATAGAGATGGAGAATGACGGATGGAGAGGTATGGACATTTTGTTAAAGACTGGATGCTCTCAAAATAAGAGTACTATTATAATCTATCATTGGTGAAAATATAAGTTTGCTTAACTATGAAAAGGACAACCATTAAATAGATTGAAGAATTAAGTCGGAAGGGTGTAAAGTGGAAGAGAGGATGCAAACAAACAATGTCAAAAACGGTGTGTGTATGTTTGTATGTATGTTCGTGTTGGTTTTTGTGTGCTTTTTGTATTTGATATCTCTTTAATCAGTTATGGGTTAACTAGAAGTGGTATTTGGGTGTGATTATTGGCGATGGATAAAAAATATTCGAATAAAGGTTTAAACGTAGGTGATTTGAATGTTTGTAGTCTGAGAAATAAGATCCAGGATGTTACAAGAATGCTTGAGAATTATAATTTACATGATTTGGCTTTATCTGAGACACATTTGGATGCAAGTATTGATAACTCTTTATTGTATATAAATGGATATATATTACAAAGGAGGGACAGAAATATACATGGGGGCGGGGTGGCCTTTTATGTTGAGGATCAAATACCCTTTAAAACTAGGATTGACCTTGGCACTACATTGGTGTAGAGGCATTGTGGTTAGAGATGCAGCTGCCACACACTAAATCAATGCTTTTTTGTGTTTGTTGTAGGCCACCAAACGCCTCAATAGTATGTTTAGAGAGGATCTGTAATATGTTGGATAAAGGATGTGACTCAAATAATGAGATTTATGTATTGGGTGACCTGAATATTGATTGGAGTTCAAATAACTGTTCTTTAAAAAATAAGTTATGTTCAATAACTGACACATGTAACTTGGTACAAGTGGTAACAAAACCAACAAGAATTGTTTTTAGTGCTGAGGGGAGAAAAACTGCTTCATGTATAGATTTACTTTTCACTAATGCTAAATCACAGTGTTCTAAGGCTATGTCAGTTTGTGTTGGCTTCAGTGATCACAATTTAATTATGATTAATAGAAGAACTAAAGTCCCTACATCTGGCCAGAAAATAATTACTAAACGCATTTTTAGGGATTTTTGTGTGGATATTAGAAATGTTGATTGGGTACAAGTGTTACGGAGCGAAGATCCTGATAAAGCATTGGAGAACTTCACAAACGTGATTATGCCAATTATAGATAAACATGCACCATTAAGGAAAATGACAGTGAGAAATGTTGCATCACCATGGTTAGATGTTGAGCTAAAAGAATATATTAGGACGAGGGATAAAATTAAGTCAGAAGCAATCACATCTGGAGATTGTTTTGTATGGGAAAGGTACAGGAAACTAAGGAATTATGTTACAAAATTAAACAGACTAAAAAAGAGGGTTTATTATGAAAACAAATTTGAGAGTGTAAAAGCGGATAGAAAGAAAATATGGAATACTTTAAATGAAGTTACTGGAAGAAAATCTAAGATTTTACCAACTTGCTTAGAAGTGGGGGATACTTTTCTGAGTAAACCTGTTGATATAGCAAATCACTTAAGCAATTATTTTATAGATAAGGTGCAAAATCTGCGGAAGGATATGATTGTAGGGTCAAAAGCAGATTTGTCATGTAAAATAATTAAGTATAAAATAATGGGTAGTAAATCATGTACATTCAATTTTAATTTAATAATGGTAGATACTGTGAAGAATGTTCTACAAAAAATGAAAATGAGACCAGTGGGTGTAGATGAATTAGATGTAAGGTTGTTAAAATTAGTTGGGGATGAGATTGCGATTCCTATTTGTCATATTATAAATTTGAGCTTAGAAAAATGTAAGTGTCCATTGAACTGGAAAACTGCAAAAGTGGTTCCTCTTCCAAAGAACAATACAGAGCACTTCTCTGGTAAAAATAGCAGGCCTGTAAGTATTTTGCCAACTTTGGGGAAAAAATTAGAGAAAATAGTTTTTGACCAAATAAGCCTATATTTTGATGAGAATGAGTTGTATTCTCCATATCGGCATGCATATAAAAAGGGCCACTCCACAACAACGGCACTAGCACAGATTACTAATGATATGATGACTAATATGGATAATGGGAAAGTAACAGGGACGGCGTTATTAGATTTGAGTGCGGCTTTTGATGTACTGAATCATAATTATTTATTAGAGAAATTAAGTTGGTATGGTTTTCACAAATCAGCTGTTAAATGGGTGGAAAGTTATCTTACGGAAAGGAAATTTACAGTACTGTTGAATGGCAGTTACTCAGAAATGAGGGCTCTCTCATGTGGGGTGCCGCAGAGAAGTTGTCTTGGACCTTTGCTATTTTCAATTTTTACAAATGATTTGTCATTCATGTTAGAGCGGGCCAACGTTGTATTATATGCTGATGATTGGAACTTATATGTGGCTGATAGAAATTTAGTTGAACTGAATTCAACATTGGAAAATGAATTAAGGTTAGTAGAAGGTTGGATCAATGAAAACAAGTTAATTAATGTTAAGAAGACTAAGACTTATAGGATCATCTCATTTTTTGAGACAGTTTGTAGTATTGAATTTAAGTATAGGGCAAATTCCCATAGAGCAAGTAAAAGAAGCCAGGTTGTTAGGTCTGATCATTGATGAGACGCTCAGCTGGAATAGTCAAGTAAAACAGATATTAATTAAAATGGGGAGGAATATGGCAATGGTTCAGCATGGTAAAAAATGTATTCCATATCAAAGTAGAATACTTTTAGTTGAATCTATTGTTCTGTGTCACTTGGACTATTGTTCATTAGGGCTGCACAATATATCGAAAATTTATCGTCATCGCAATATCAGCATGCGCAATAGGCATATCGCAAAGAACAGAAAAATATCGCAATTAATGGTCATCTCAGATTTTTGCTACACATAATGCATTTTGTCAATCAAATGGAAGCATGAAGTTTTTGACAAATCAAATAGAGCCCTTCACCCATTTGGCCAATCAGTTGGGTTCTTATAGGTTAGATGCCCGCCCCCTAGGTGGACGGCACTTCATTTGGATGCCTAGCAAACACCTGAGTTAGCTTAGAGAGCGTCACAATGACTGAGGGTAAGACGTGTGCGGAAATTGTTAGCAAGAAAGAACTCATAATTCAAACAGCATGACTATTATTTCAAAGGACTTGTGTTCAACAAACACAAGTACTTTGCAAGACATGCCAAACACCCGTGGCAACCATGAGGGGAAACACGACAAATCTCCGTTGTCACCTCCAACGCAACCATAAAGATCTATATACTGGGCTCTAGAAATGTAATGTGAACTTGCATGATTTCATTTTGTTACTGTATTAATACTAATGATAGAGGTTGGAGTGGTGTGTCTAAAGTATATATACAAAAACTGCAGATTTAAGTATTTGTTCATTTATCGCAATTAATATTGATATTGCAATATTAAGCACTGTTATCGCATATCGCAGGTTTTCCTAATATCGTGCAGCCCTATTGTTCAGTAATTTGGGCTGCGACTACAGAAGCTAATTTAAATAAACTACAGGTAGCACAAAATAAAGCAGCCCGGTTGATGTTGAATTGTTCGTTCAGGAATAGCTGTGAGAGCATGTGTACTAAACTGACATGGATGTGTGTAAAGGGTAGAATGAAGTACTTACTTTTAAAATTCATTAGAAATATTATACGTACCCAAACACCAAAAATATTTTTTAGTCAGCTGACATTTTTTAGGGATGTGCATCAACATGCTACTCGTCAAGCTGATGGACGTTTTTTGTTACCAACATGTCACACTAATTTTATTCAAAGGTCCGTACTTTATAGAGCAATGGTGGAATTTAATGGTTTACCACAATTTATGATGGGTCAGTTACATAGTGGTGATTTTTGTTAGAGATTGAGATTATTTATTTATACACACTTGACATGATTGGGGAAGAGGATATTAATTTACTGTGTTTGTATTTTTGTTTAATTGTTTTGTCTGTTGTTTATTGTGAAAAGTGTTTTATGTTGGTGTGAAATGTATTTAATTTGTGTGGTATTGTGTTTATTCTAGAGTGAAGATGAATATTGTATGTGTAATCAGTTTGCCTGTTGGCACAGTTTTGATGCATTATTTATGTTAATTTGATGATGATGATGATAGGACCCCAGGAAGAATAGCAACTGTTTTAACAGTGGCTAATGGGGATCTTAATAAAAAACAAACAAACAAAACCTGTGGGAAGGTTCTCATCCTCGTGGATGTTTCCCAGCATCTTAAAGTTGGTACCTGTTTGAGTCTTATGTGTACCCTCAGAAAACCGGTCCTGTGACTGTTTTTATTTTATTTTTCAGAGGCTACTGCTCCCGTAGACTACGCCGACTACGCAAGACTCTTGGCTTCAAGATGGGGAACCGACACAAATTTGTTGGGAAGAAAGTGACCGTGGAAATGCTTTCTGACAGCAGGTTGGTGATGAAGTTTGAAATGAAATGGAAAAATATTGTTCCGATGCTGTAGGGCTGCTTGATATTGCAGGATTAAAGCTTGGTTTATGGTTGACGCATGTACATTTTGCACAGAAATAAGACGCGTGGAATCAGGCCAAGACAATTTTTTCAGCGTTTATACATTCCGCGGCTCGTCCCTGCTGTGAGCCAATATTTTCCCAGACTGTAGGGGGCGCCATCGGGCTCCACGGCATGCATACAACACACAACAGCCAGTTCGCCATGTTTTTGCGCGCGGGACCGTCTGCGTCAAAAATTTCCTAGATGCGCGAAACTTTGGGCCGCGCGGAGGGGCATGGTTGCTGAAATGATGTAATTTGGTCGCGTGGTGCCTTGCGGACCTCGTGGATGCGTCAAACATAAACCAAGCTTTAGACTTCTAGTTAACTATTCCCGTAAGTTTTAGAAGAAAAAAAGTTCTAAAGAGAAACTTGTTGTATGGGTCATGACAGAAAACTCTGTTTCAGGTGAAAACTCTTTTGAATGTTTTCAGCTAGTTTAACGGCCAGTTCCCTGTTCCCTTCCTCCTCAGGTATCTCTTGGTGGTTTTGATGGAAGCAGAGCGTGCATGGAGCTACGCCATGCAGCTGAAGCAAGAGGCCAACACTGAACCCAGGAAGCGTTTCCACCTACTCGCACGACTACGCAAAGCTGCCAAGCACAGTGAGAAGCTGGAGAAGCTGTGTGAGAGCCCCCGTGTTGACGCTAAGACCAAACTAGAGGCTCAGGTATGATATGAAAATGAACTTTCATTAGTTTAGAAGCTAAAGCACATAAACTGGGTGCATGTGCACAGTGAGACACAAAAGCTGTTAAAACATTACCCCCTATTTTTATGTTTTTATTTTTAGGCCTACACTGCGTACCTGACTGGGATGGTGGAGTTTGAGCTGCAGGAGTGGAAGCGTGCTATGGAGGCCTTTAACAAGTGCAAGTACGTTTTACCATGTTTCTTTATAAAGTGGCAGAATAAGTGGATATCACCACTTATATCCAGGTTTTTGCACATCGATGAACGTGTGCCCTCTGTCTCGTCAGGACCATATATGAGAAGCTGGCCAGCGCGTTCACCGAGGACCTGGCTCTTCTGTACCGTCAGCGTGTCGACGAGATCTCCCCCAACATCCGCTACTGTGCTTATAACATCGGTCAGTCTCTGCTGTGTTTCTGAATTTTGGTCATACTCCTGCTGTGACACAAACGCATTTTTAAAAACAGCTTTGCTGTGAAATTGCAGGTGATCAGAATGCCATCAATGACTTGATGCAGATGAGGCTGACTGGTGGAGGAGGAGGCATGATGGCTGAGAAACTAGAGGTGAACACACGTCCTCAGTTAATGTGCTGTGTTAGTCATAAACACACAGATTCCACACTGTAAGGCTGTGTTTGAAATGTTCATGTTTTCATGTTCACTATAATTTCTATGTGTGTATTATAGTGAACATGTTAACACACATAGAAATTATACAAAATGAAAATGAGCTAAATCAATTGCTGTGTTACATAAAGTAAGATTCTCTTTAAATCACTCAGCATTACTCACCTTATACAATACAAGGATTATGCCATACCTGACCTGTTGTATAGAAATCTGGGGAACAACATGTAAAACGTATACAACCACTGTTTACAGAAAGGGTTTAAAAATTAGTGAATAATAAAACGTATAGAGATCTATCAAATCCTGTTTGAAGAGGACCTAGAATGTAAACCAAAATGTTTCTTGTTGTTGTTGAATAAGACAGCTTGGGTGGTCAAAAGTAGCATGCCAAAAAGTCAAAGCCGTGTGTGACCTACTTTTTATGTAAATTAGAAAGTTGAAAAGGGCGAGAGAAAAACTTCTGTTCTGAGAAAGCCTTCCTTAACACGTCATAAGGGGGAGCCACGCCTCCTCAAACCTGCATGACAAAATATCTTGATCGTATCTGTTGATGTGCCGTTCCGTTCCAAGTGTTTCCCTCTCTCTTCAGGCCCTGATCACTCAGGCCAGAACCAAGCAGGCTGCCACGATGAGCGAGGTGGAGTGGAGGGGGCGGACCGTACCTGTGAAGATCGACAAGGCCCGCATTTTCCTGTTGGGGCTGGCAGACAATGAAGCTGCCATCGCTCAGGTCAGTGGCTCTTGCTTTTTATCTGATGTAAACGCTGTGCTTTACCGCTGAGTTTGCCTAAACCCCATCTTTGAGTCTGTAAAAATAGCAGCAGAACAAGCAGCAATGCTGAAATTACATAGATACACAAAGGTGCGTTGTAGCAAAGAAAACGGTGCAAACCAGGAGCATCAACAAGGAATTTTAATCACAAGTTAATTACAGATGATAAATGTACCGTAAGATTTTTTTTCATGTTTCTAATGCCCTTATATGAGCAGACAGAAGAATTCCTCTGTAGCTTCTGTCTCCTCTCCCCTCCTACCACCATAGCTCTGCTTTGGTGATTTGGATCAAGGATGTTGTAGAAAACTACACCATACAGCTCCAAAAAATAGGCATAAATTTATCCTTCGCTTGTTTTTCAGGAGGATAGACTGCTTGAGATGTAGCATCTCGTTTACGAGCAGGTCCTCCTACAACACAAACAATAAAGAATAAGATGGCAAAGTTAATTGATCACAATAGACTTAAAAAAAAATAATAAAATAAAACAAAGTAAAAAAAGAGAAAATATATATACATACACATATATATACACATATATATACATATATATGGAAAAAAATAAAACTGCTGTGAGTCCCTACAAGAAAAAAAGGGCAGTATGCTAACATCATATATAAACTCGAAGTAAACGTACATCCAAATTAAATTACAATAATTGGCAATAAAAAGATTCATCATTACACAGTTGAGGCAAAACAGTTACAAATCGGCTTCACATAAACATAAGCAGTACGACGAAATAGACGGAGTGATGAGATAGACCTTAATGAAGTGGGCAACTTATTCCAGTCCTGAGGAGCTTTATCACTAAAGGAAAATCTCCCCACCTCCTTTTTAAAACGTGGAACGACAAATGATGGATGATCAGTTAAACGGGTGGAATACAAGGAATCGATGGGAACCAACATAACTTTCAGATAAGATGGAAAATCAAAATAAATACATTTTGTATGCCTGTGTGCCTGTGCCTGCTCTGTCTTCTCAACCCCCAGTGAGCCGTAGCGGATGGCTGCTCATACTGAGCCAGGATCCTCTGGAGGTTTCTTCCTGTTAAAAGGGAGTTTTCCTTCCCACTGTCGCTAAATGCTTGCTTAGTATGAGGATTGTACCAACACAATGACACTAGTCAGTGTCTTGATGCAATCTGCTGGGTCCCTTATATAGGAAACTTTTTTACTGATTGGCTTATGAACTGAACTGTATTGGAATGTTTACTTTGTGAAGTGCCTTGAGACGACTCTTGTCGTGATCTGGCGCTATATAAATAAACTGAATTGAATTGAATTGAAAACTGAATTGAATTAAAAATAAATATCAACCAATGAAATAAATGTCTAGCTTTTAAGGGCAGCCAAGCAAGAAGTTCATACATATGGCAATGGTGAGTACTGAAAGGACACCGTAAAGCAAAACGACAAATGCTATTGTAGACAACATCAAGTGACCTCAGGCTAACAACAGTAGAATTTTGATACAGTATATCTGCATAATCAATAAGCTGAGTGACAATCCGCTTACGTACTGTCTGTTCAAAACAATTTATTGAATTATATAGGATTCTTAAGCACTGTGTGACCTTATGACATATCATGTGAATGTGGTATTTAAAAGACAGCTGTGGCTCCAACCAAACACCTAAATATTTTATTTTAACAGAGGAATGTACTGGAGTGAAATCCAGAAAATGCAGATTAAGAGTCCCATTGATACCAGAGTGAACACTGCTTCTACGGAACAACATAGAATAAGTTTTTGATTTATTTAGAAGAAGTTTGTTCTGAGCTAGCCAGAGCTGCACTTTATCAAAATTAAGCTGAAGAGCATCCTGTATTTCTGATTTACTTGGCTTAGAACAGTATAAGACTCTCCCTCTACCCCCTAAATCAAACCCTCAATATTTGGATTCTTTGCCGGTTTGAAATTATGAGTAAAGGTTCTTCCTGAAACCTATAAAACCCTTCAGCTGGGTGAGTCCAGATGCTAGTGCAGCTTTTAAAGTCGTCTCTGTGAGGCGCTCTTGGCTTCACAGCATCACACGTCCCGTCAGCATCGCCACAAGTCATTCTTCGTGTTTAGTGCCTCCCGGCTCCCAGCACACCCGCCTGTCACTCCCACAGCCACTCAGGTCTGAGGCATGCAGCGTCTCTCATCACTCCTCAGCATTCTGTGCATTGCAACCCTAGCATGCATACGGGACTCCACCCAGCCGCTGGTCTCTGTGGACGGACTAGTCTCAGAGTTTCTAAACACCTTCCAGTTTCAGCCTTCTGGGTCAGATGTGGTGATGGGTGACTTTTGGGCTCGAGGTGGCTGCTACTGAACATGACCAAAACCATATGTGAGCCCACCTTATTGATCTTTTTTAAACCTCTGGTGTTGTGCACGTTCTTTTTTTCTTCAGAAATCAAACACACAAGCATCTTGGTCTTCCTCGTGTGTTGCAGCTGATCCTAATCAATTGGCCCGTGGGTTCTCTTAACCCTCTGGGTGGGGTCTCATCAGCTGAAGTACATTCCCTCACTTTGATCAGATTATCTGTCTGATTGTGACTCTGAACAGTGAATGATGCTCAGCAGGTTGAGCAGGTCATTCTGGGCCTTGACAGGGTGTTGGCACTAAGGAACGTCATGCCTCTGGGTGGGTTAGAGAAGTTTTTGAGTCATCTGTTAGTAATTATTACAACCAGGGTTTTTCAGCATTCCTGCTTTGCTTTTGTTAAAGTAAAAATAAAAATAAAGCACAACTTCTCAGGTTCAGATATACTTGGCTGAATCCATTTTTTCTTGCTAAAAGTTGGAATGAAAAATAGATGTAACTTATTTCAGTTCTAGAGTTTCATGTTGCCTGATGAAGACTTTACCAGCTTTCAAAGTGTTAAATCCTTCAAATGAACAATAAACCAACATTTACCAATACGAAATAATCCAAAATAAAGATGTTTGTGAAAATTAAAGCACCACATGATAAAAAATCCTACCTGTACACATCTAGCAACAATATAATCCCAATCAGTTAAAACATCTGATCAGTTAAAGACGACCCTGTTTTTCCTTCCTTCCATCCGTCCATCCATCCACCTGTCCACCCACCAATCCACCCATCCATCAATTCACCCACCCACCCTCTTCTGCTTATCCGGAGTCAGGTCACAGGAGCAGTAGCCTAAGGAGAGAAGCCCAGACTTCCCTCTCCCAAGCCACTTGGGCCAGCTCCTCCAGGGGAATCCCAAGTTGTTCCCAGGCCATCCCAAGACACATAGTCCCTCCAGCGTG
Source organism: Aphyosemion australe (assembly GCA_006937985.1). Taxonomy (NCBI): domain Eukaryota; kingdom Metazoa; phylum Chordata; class Actinopteri; order Cyprinodontiformes; family Nothobranchiidae; genus Aphyosemion; species Aphyosemion australe. Next base: position 3,323,542 of record SSNS01000028.1, on the reverse strand, counting down.
TTCTGGGTCTTTCCTTGGGTCTCCCCCCAGTTGGATGTGCCCTGAAAACATTCATTTTTCCAACCGATCACCCCATATTCATTGAGAATTGGACCCCAGTAGACCTCTGAGATCTTCTGTAGAACCTCACTCTAAGCTGTTTGTAGCTTTGTGTAGAAGTCCTGGAAACGGTGAGGTGTGGTTCCTGCAGGCTGGACCTGTTTTGTCCATCCTATCCTACTGGAGCTGGATTGGATTGAGATCTGGAGAACTTTGATTCATCCTTGATTTGCAAGGCCCCTTTTCCTGCTGAGAAGGCTGCTGAAACCGGGAGGAATTTCAATGATTGAAATTGTTGGTGGTACTTGCTGTTCTCATGCAGATGCTACTTTGACAAGGCAAACATTATCTGGAACACATCACTACTTATGTACCATTTATCCATGGTTCCTTCTGGTGGCACGTTTTGAAAGGCCCTTTTCCACTAGCACCTACTTGGCGTGGCTTGAATCAGTTGCAAGGCTTGTCCACTAACAGGTACGAGGTTGCCGTCCCTTTTTAGTTGTTTTGGTTCCAAGTGTACTGAGCTGGGCAAAAAACAACATCAACAGAGTGCTGATCACAGATTGATTGGGGGTGGAGTCACCCACCCTCCTTATCCTGTTTGATCCTATTTCGAAATGACATTTGACTCCAGAATCGGTCTACTGAGGAGTTCATCGGTGACTGCAAGGTGTGTTTAGATATGGGGTCAAAAACGTTCATTTTCCCTAGGTGGGTGTGGCAGAAAATAGTTGAGAACCACCAATATAGAAGTAGTCATGGTGAACATCTGTAGTTAATTTACCTGATATTACTTGTGGCAAGCTGATTATTTTGTTTCAATAAGAAACTACAGTTGGAATAAGTTGTAATTACTTTTTGGTACAACTTTAATGTCTCTTCGTATTAAACGAGGCTTCTCTTATTATAACTGGTCCTGCACAATTTAGCTCATATCTCGGGGTTTAGTGTGTTAATGAAAGCGAGTAAGGTGAAGAACAATCCAATCATTCCAAGAGATCTGAACCCTGAAGAGTTGTGCATCTAGTTATTGAAGAGTTATGTTGGAATGCAAAACCAGCCCGCCATGCAGCATGCCTGCATGTCGCCCACACGCTCACATTCCTGCTTTTACTGTTTTATGCAGCAGCAAACTCTGGTTACCTGAAATGCTGGTTTGTCAGATCTCTGACTTTTTAATGTTTAACTGTATAAAATAACACTGGTGTTTACAGTGATACAAACATACCTTTATTGGGTTTTACCCCCAAACCACATAATTTAAACTTTTCTAACTCTGTGTTTTGCAGGCAGCTAACGAGGAGACCAAAGAGCATCTGTATGAGACTCTGCTGGCCGAGTGCAGAGACACCATCCAGGCTGTGAGAGAGGAACTCAAGAGCGAGGCGGTAGGATACGAACTGATGAGTTAATAAACAAACATAAAAGGTGTGTGACAATGGTTTAATGTGTTTACTGTTTGTCTTTGTAGAAGCAGCGAGAACGGAGCTCTGATGGTGACAGTGGGAAGGTGTCCAACCTTCAGTACCTGCACAGGTAAATGACAAACCGAAGGAACGTCTATCGCCCACCGACCTTCATAGACCGTCCAGCGTTTTAAACCAAACTCTGGGAGGTATAACTAGAATAGTGCAGGAGCTCTTTCTTTAAAATGGAGTTGGACTTTGGGGGGTTGTAGAACCCTAGAGGGCGCTTTATCAAATACAGGCCAGTTAGTGAGAACTTCTCCTCGAAGGGATGCAGCAGCTTCGCCACACTACTAGCTCCTTATCTCCATTATTAAATGACCATGCAAACCACAAAACCCAACCGCCTTAAGCTTTTAATCTTTGTACTGCTGGATTTAAAAACCCTTTTCCTGTTTCGTCTGCCATCATTACTGATAAAATCTCCCGTTTGACCCGCACCAAATCTTGGGGAAATGGTCGACCGTGAAGGATACACCAGACCTGTCCTTCAAAGTTGGGGAAAAGGATGTATTTGTGACACACAAGTCTCCTTTCACTTCTAAAGTCCACGAGTCATAACTTCAGTTCTTTCTTTGTTGTCTTTTGACGTTTAATCTGATCTCAGTCCAGAACCACTTGGCGAAGCAGCAGCTGTAGAAAACTGAGGTTCGTATTTTAGTTGGTTGCTTTCACCTGGTCTCTCACGTTCCAGTTACTTGACCTACATCAAGCTGTGCACGTTGGTGAAGAGGAACGAAAGCATGGCTCACACTCTGCAGGCTAAGCTGAAGGAGACCGAGGACGACGAGAACAAGAGGGGGCCCCGTCCCCAAGACCTCATCCGCCTCTATGACATCATCCTGCAGGTATGGAACCAGACATGATGTCATCTGCTTGTTTGGTCGTAGTTTAAAACAAACCCATTCGTTTTCTCTGAGTTTTGGTTTGAAGAAACAAAACGATGTCCAAACCTCAGCCGGGCGTCTTTTAGCCACGTGAACAAATATTTGATTGATATGTTTTTTTGGATGGGTGCATACCTCACAGTGTTTGGTTTCCTTCTGGTTTGTCTCCCTTTGCACTCCACCCCATCCTCCTCTCTGTCCGTCCACCTCCTCAGAGTCTGGCTGAGCTGTCCACCCTGCAGGGACTCGAGGACGACCACACCTTCCAGAAGGAGGTGTCCCTTAAGACTCTGGTCTACAAGGCCTACAGGTCTGCAGTCTGTAGAATTCACCTTGTTGTTTGACGGGTTTTTAATCGACACGTTGCCACGTTTAAGTCTTTCTGGGTCTATGGTGTATTATGTCTTATTACTAATTAGTCCAACCTGGAAAGCCTTGTCCTTAATGTTTAAACTGGTACAGGAAATCGCTTTGTGATGTCTTTGGTGCCTACCCCCGTGTGTAAACGTGTTGATGTGTTTCATTCTTTCCTCTCAGGTGTTTCTTTATAGCTCAGTCTTATGTGCTGGTGAAGAAGTGGAGCGAGGCTCTGGTCCTGTATGAGAGGGTGCTGAAATACGCCAAGGAGGTCCAGTCTAAGGCCAAGAGTCTGAACAATAGTCTCAAGGTTGGTGCAGACTATCTGAGCCCAGCAGCAGGTTAGAAACAGATTCTGTAGCTGATCACTGACTGACTGTGCAGGATTTGCCGGATGTCCAGGAGCTCATTGCTGAGGTCAACGCTGAGAAATACTCTCTTCAAGCCGCTGCTATTTTAGGTGAGAGCCTCTTTCTTTACCAGCTGTTTGGTTTTATTTCACAAAGATAAGACTTTTCTTTTCTGCTCTGTACAATCCTGAGGAAACGTGCTTATGTTTCAGACACCGATGAGCCTCCTGAAGTTTCCTCCCAGCAGCAGGTGAAAGACAACACGGTAAGAGGACAAAAACAGGGGACACGCCTAAAACATGAACACTGCAGCGCTTCATTCCCTCTAAAAGGGTTTCTACAGGTCTGGTGAACCAGCGATGGGTGTTTAGCTAATGATCTTCTAGGACTCGAGGATTCAAAGCTCTATGTGGACAGGAAGGGGTTTCCCTGTTTGGAGAAGTTCTTCCTTTGGCGCTCACACAGGAGGCCAAAAGCATAATGTAGGAATGAAATGGATAATAAGACACAAACGAAGCATGCAAGAATGAAATGTGAAGTGAAAACGAGTTTCTGATGTTCTCCCCTACAGCTGAAGTGTGACAGAAACTTGGTTTTATTTTTTTTGTGACCGGCCTCTTTTTTATTTTATTTTTTTGGAGCAGCTTCTTCACTGAGAAAAGTTGAGGATGAGAAGTGAATCGTTGAGATGCTCAGGAAAACAACAGTTCTGATCTGTTCAACCAGGTTTCTGCTGAACCACATATGGCTCTGTGAACAACCTTAGTTTAGAGAAACAGAGAGTGAAGAGCTAACAGCTAGTCTGAGTGGGGTCAGATACAAGAGCATCACTGCTGACTCATCACAAAAGTTTCAATCCCTACTGTTTTAATGAAATGGTCGTTTCATTTGGGACTTCTGGGACTAGATGTGCTACAAATATCTGATCCCTGCTTTAAATACCTGAAATGTGAAATTTAAAGAGGGTGTGAAGGATTTTAAGTCCACTTGGCATGAAATCTGTAAAGTTATTGAAATGAAACGACAGAAATCCTCTTTGGAGCCGGTCCCTCTGGGACTAATCACTCACTCTCATCTGCTCCTCCTCAGCCTCTCTGTGACCACCTGGAGATCTTCCACCTGGACTCCACCCTCGTAGGGAAACGCCCCCATCTGGTCCAGTTCCCCCCCGACTTCCAGCCCATTCCCTGCAAGCCGCTGTTTTTCGACCTCGCCCTCAATCACGTGACCTTCCCACCGCTGGACGACAAGGTGGAGCAGAAGGGCAAGGGCGGACTGACCGGCTACATCAAGGGCATCTTCGGTTTTGGCAGCTAGAGATGAAAGACCGCCACGTCAGAGCAGCAGGACCCGAGTTTCTCAGAACCAGTCAGACTTGGTTCTCCTGTCAGCTGGAATCATTTCAGTTTCATTTAAACGTTTTTAAATCATAGTGCCTGTTGACCGAAGCCTAGGAAGGGCGTTGAGAGATGATATGTTTACTAATACGATGGAGCTCCTCCTGTAATGGGTCCTTCAGAGCAAGAAAACAGGCTCCGGCGTTCCCGGGTCTCCACATTTGGTTAAATGAACCCATTGTGGCATCTTTAGGTCTTCATCTTGTCTTCACATAGTCCTTTCCTCTCATCGTGTGTGAGCCGTGGTCAGCAGCAGCGTGAAATACCAGAAATATTCCTGCCAAGTCTTTGCTGTTCTCTCTAACATCAAGCTACTCGGACCTGAACAGGAGGGTTTCTCAGACAGACGTGGTGAGGAAGAGGAGGGGACTGGTGCTGAAACCGAAGACTGAGACGATGGTTTTCTCGCCTCCTGGTTGGCACACTCGCCTCACCTCGGTTCAGTTTAACATCAGTCAGCATTGTTATGTTTTCTTTGACCACTCGTGTCTGACTCCTTACAGGATTATTAGAATGAGAATAAATAGAAGTAGATGTGTTAATTAACCTTGATGAGGTTCTGTCATGGATCAACCATGCTAGAGGAACGTGTGATGCTCCTAAAGCCCCTGATTGTTTCCAGACTTGAGCCGTCTCATCACACCACCACGCCTCTGAGCCCACTCTGATCCGGGCTAAAGCTTTTCTACGTGAGTGGCCCGTGGGTCATGTATGTTACCCATGTGCTGACTTCTGACCTGTCTTACTTCCTTTCCCTTCCTGTTGAGTGTTTTCTGTTAAAGGATACAGTCCCTCCATTAGCCTGGGAGAATATTTGGGATTGTTGGGAATCTAATCCCAGGATAGAGGGATGGGAATGTCTGATTTTCAGTTGGTCTCCAGGCTTGTGATTAAAATAAATTTGCACCAAATCTTTTTGTCCTGTTCCTCTTTTAGCTGCTCATTCATGGTGGTGTTGATGAATTAAGATTATAATCTGACCTGCTGCTTAAAAGCAGGTGTGTGTGTGTGTGTGTGTGTCTTTCATCTGGGTGTGTGAGTGGGAGTGTGTAGGATGCCTGAACAGGGTGTGTGTGTTTTGGTTTACTTTGTGTTCCTGCATTTTTACATACTAAACTCTTGGCGTCGAGTCTCCCATTGAGATGATTTTTTTTTTACATCAGCACCAAGTCCCTCACACACACCATCCCTAACATGATGACAGTTTGGTCCCTATAATGAGCACGCACACACACACACACACACCTGTGGGACTAAACTAATACATCTCAGCTTTACTATAAAGCCTAATTTATACTTCTCCGTTTTTGTCAGTACGGACGGACGGACGGACCGCCATGATCCGTCGTTGCAAGAGCTCTGCAGCAGGCCTGCAAGGTCGGACGGAGTCGAGCTCTCTTTTCTAAACATCCGTCCAACTAGACAGAGAGCGCATGCTTGTGATTGGTCAGAACGCTGCTTCTTTAAATACGTCACCAGCTCCGCCATCGCCGCCTCAAAAAATGAAAAGAGAGCCGACGGTATCTAGCGGCAGACACGGAGCAGCTTGAAGAATACCTCGCGGTAAAACTCCGAAAATATGAACGTTTATTCACCCGTGACTGGAGGAGTATAAAGATGCGCAGCAAGCGTTTTATTCGTGGACGGAAATGACGGGAAACGTGGGTTTAGAGGTGACGAGCGCATGAAGAGGTGGAGGAGAATGAGGGACAAGTTTGTCCATGTTAAAAAGTCTCTGAAATGCAAAAAAAAGCACAATATAAACTACAAATATAAACTGTAAATGCACTATTTTGGACCGGATACATGACAGGATGCCCCAGAAAAGCGCTACGCCCTCTGTTGTCCTGGCGGGGAACTGCTTTGCAGCACTCTCCAGGCGACGGAGAAGTTCGAGAGCAAAACGGTTCCGTCAATGCGTGCGTGTCTCTGCCTCGGGGAGCTGACGGAGAAGCATAAATTAGGCTCTTCACCTCTCTGCTTGACTCTTCCCAACATCTGCCTGGTCCTCCTGAGTCCTGCAGGTCCAGTGGACCTTCTACTTTCTAATAAGAATCTGGAACTTGAACCTGCTTCCCACATTTCCGCCATTTTGGTGACCACCTCTGGAAAACCCGATCGGGGCCACCACAGGGCCGTCATGTGGGCTGAGTGTGTGCCATGTGTGGGCCAGAACTGGGCCAGTCGGCCAGACCACGGTTGTTATGTGGGTTGGAGATGTTCCTGGAACTTTTACCTTCGAAGTGGACCTCTGCTCTTTCTCTGGGGCTCCTCAGACAGCTCTGGTCCAGGATCAGTGTGGTGTAGACCACCACGATGCAGCAGCTGTTTGTTCCCTTTAAATGAAGCTTCCTGTCACTGTCTGAAACATAATGTAAGGATTGATGGACGCTTTAAGGGAACTAACAAGTTTTACAAATGTGTTAATGTGATTATCCACATCATAAAGTCATGCAGGCATACAGCACTGTGGTTTAGACTGGCTCAATCACTTCTCAGTGTTTTACTCCTGCTGTCCAGGACTAAACCAGTCAGCCTGCTGCGCTGGTGAACGACACACCCTCTTCTGGTTTCTACATATTTTTGCTTCCTGTCTGTTAAACTCTTACGTTTTTACAGATGAATGAAAACGTTTGAGAACCTTTAGTAATCCCTGTGATTTCTACATCTATCACAGCACGATATAAACGACCACATCTTCTGTTTCGATTCATCTGGTTAAAAAATAAAAGTCATCAAAGTAAGTCAGACTATACTACACAGGTTCTGTTTTCATCATTAAGGAGTTGATAGTGACCGATGATAAACACGTGAACTATTCTGTTCTGTGCCGTAGATCACGACGTCTGACTCCTAATCTGTTGGGCAGCTTCTCAACGTGTTTGCTCAAACTGCAGCATCAGTGTCTGACCTCACAAATACACTTTCAGATGGTCAGAATTTCCCATCAGCACACTCCTAAAGCTGTGGAGAAGCTGTTGTAGCTGCAGGAGGACCAGCTCCATAATAATCCCTACAGATTAGGATTGGGATGTCATTAAAGTTGAGGTAAAGTCAGTTTTAGTGCATCTTAAGATAATCTCTTGCTGCTAACATGAAAATGATAAAGTGTCAAACTGCTCATTTTGATTTAATTGTGTTTCTTAAACCAGCTGCAGTGTTTCCATAGCAACCCCTCATCACCTCTACTGAGCCAGGGACAGCTGGACATCCAACACTTTCAGCAGTCAGAGTCCCATAGCAACACTCAACGTCTCTGTTATTCCAGACGGGTGGACACACCCAGAGAACACCTCCGTATGACTGGACCCATCTTAAATATGTGCTGCACAGAAAGCTGTCCTGCTGCATTCCTGTCAAAAAGCTTCAGAGAGACGCCCAGGTCCCGGCTCGGCTGAGCTGTCCACTCAGCACACACCAGACTCCATGTTTGATGGAGGCGTCATTAAGGCCAGGTGGCCTCATGATCTGGGCCTCCTGTGAAGGGGATTAACAGCCTTTGACCCTCTGGATGGCTCCAGTGTTGACTGTAAACACACATGGTGTCAGTGTGGGGGGCGTGCAGAGGGAGGTGGTGTCAGGGTGACGATGAATGAGAACAAACAAACAAACTTCAAGTGGAATCGTGGAAGGAAGTGGAACAGTAATGAAAATGCTGCTGTGTTCTATTGGCAGCAGTTTAGCTACATTAAATATTATGTCGATTTTTTTTCTGATTTTGCAGCATTGTGTTCTTAAAAGTCATATTTTTCATTTAGTTATTCCTGCTTGTTTTTGATTTGCCCAAATAACATTGAAAATACACCAAAATAAAAGAATTTTTCTGATTCTGCAGAAGTCCATAAACCATGCACCTGTCCCCTGCTCTCAGCAGAGGAGGAGGAGGAGGAGGCGGAGGCGGAGGGAGGCCGGAAGGGAGAACACGAAGAACCGGTCAATCTGGTCTTCTCAAAAGTTGGACGTCTGGGCGTCGACTCTCCTGTTATCCTGCCTGGGAGGAGCTGCCTGTCTAAAGCACCTGTGCTGGCTGGAGTGTGTGTTCAGGTGTGTGTGAGCCACAGGCTGAGGAAGACAGACGAAGAAGGAGTAAGACTGAGAGGTTGACGTTTCCGTGGAGTTCTCTCTGCTTGACCTCCTCCAAGATGTCAAAGGCAAAGAAAGACAACTTGAGCAAGCTCAGCAAGTGAGTGCTGTCATTCTTCACTGAGCTGTGTGTGTGTGTGTGTGTGTGTGTGTGTGTGTGTGTGTGTGTGTGTGTGTGTGTTACATTACTGCAGCCTGTGAGGAATGTCTGCTGGGGTAAAAAGCTTGACGGATTGACCGTCTAGGGGAATCCTCGCTCTGGGATGATCCTGTGGTAACAGGAGATGGATGCTGTGTCTGTCAGCAGCCATCTTTACTTAAAACATCATTTATAACCCAGATTATCCCACAAATTTCCCTCTGAGGACTGTAACAGTTGTTAATTCATTTGTAGAATTCATTCATCTGTTATGTGTCATTAATTACCCACAATGATCGTGTGAAGTGTTTTTATGGAAAGCCAAATAGACACGGTTTCACAGCTTGTCCCTGTCCGATGCTGACATGATGTGCACCTCTGTGTGTCCTGCCTGTGGGCTGAGATGTGATCAGGGCTGGAACGGCCGTACCGTCCCCTCCTGATGTGGGCGTTGGTTTCCAACCGCTCATCATAGTTTCCATCATCCCATTATTGGTTTGTTGTCACGTTAGCTGTGTGTGAAATGGAATTCAGGACTATTTAGACAAAAAATAATAACTAAGTTTAGATTCAAGATATGTAACTATTTATGGTGCAAAGTTGTCGTCTATATGTGACAGGGTGAGCATGCCGTCACTGTATCCCGATTGATCATGCGCCTGGACTGCTTGGCCACAGGGATATCCCTTTGGCTGACTGGTTAACGCGCATGACTCTCACCTGGGGGTCTCAGGTTCAATCCCACCCGGGCCCTCATTTGTCCACCTTGCCACATATAGGAGGAAATGATCAGATCCCTGTTCGTGGTGTGTGTGTGTGTGTGTGTGTGAGTGACTCCACGAGACAAAAACAGCTGCATTCTGATTGAAAGACCTCTGTAAAGTTTACTGTAAGCAGGTATCAGTGAAGCTGCAGGTGGCTAAATGACCCCAGAGAGTGAGTCAGAGTTTAAAGAGAATCAGTCCATCCCTGCAGATGCAGCGATTCGTCTTTTCAACCTGAGTTTCACAGAAATATTTGTGGTAAAAGTTGAAGAGGGGAGGGAAAGCGAGAGCTGAGTCAGGGAGTGTTCGTGCCACAAGTTTTTCTCCTTTTGCAACAACTAAAGAAATGCAGACCAGCCCTCCTCAGCTATGTGGGGCATCCAGTTATCCTGCTGCTCGGCGAAAGCTGCACGGTTTCATTCTATCGTTTAGCAATGAAAACAAAGAAAGGTTGTAAAACCGTCTCCATCTCAGCACAGGTTTACCCGAGTCACCTCCAAAAGGCCTCATCGTCTCACTAAACCTCCTCCCTGCTGCTTTTCTACTGACATAAAGACAAACTGGTTTAAAATGTTTAAATTAAAGCAAAATATCAGTTCAATTCATCACAATGAAAAAAGTGTGAGAATTTGAGAGAAATACGTAGAAAGTTCAAAAATAAATATTAGAAGAGAGGAATAGCTCAGGTCAAAAGGTCTGTTACAATCACCGAATCTCACCTTCATGTGTAGGTCAGACCTGTAGAGATTAACGAGCCCGTTCCTCCTGAATGAGCAGGAACAACTGACTCATGGTGACTCAGAACGAGGTTCATTCACGCTGCAAGAAAAGACATCCAATCTACTATTTCCTGTTGGTCTTCCCCTCTGGAAATGCACTAAGTAGATATCGTGTGTGGAGAGGTTGCATCATAGTGAAACACAATTTTTTAAAATCCAGTAAAGAAAACGCTGGCGTTGGGACTTTTGTTATAAACGTGGTCAGAATGGTCTCTTGATGCAATTTGATTTAATTTATCTCCACCTCACCCAGTGTCTCAGAAACTATTTGATGAAGAGTGTTTGACACACTGACAGAGGGAGTGACGGGCTGAAGGATGTCTGGAATCTCAGAAACACCTTGGGTGTGTCTCAGAAGCATCCTCGCCCTGACCTCTGACCCCCAACCACAAAGGGTGACTGTTCAGTCTGGTCCTGATGGACTGCTAAATGAGCCTTCTGTCTTAGTTTGAGGAAGTTTCGTAATGTTTAGATAAAACTAGATACAGACATTTTAGTTTTTCACATTCAGTTTGATTTATTAGTCTAAAGATTTTGAGTAAAAATATTCCAAAAAGAGGCTGGTTTAAAGATTATTAAAGGTTTAGTAAACCAGTAATTAAAGCAACACGTATGCAGTTTCTTGCTTCTCCCTCCTACTGGTTGAAAGCGGAATTACAGCACTCGTAAACACCCTGCTGTAGCCAGCTGTAGCTAGTGCTAACAACGAGCTAACACTAACACCAGCGTACTAATACTAAGCCACGAAGTAAAGGTCCACACTGTTGGACAAAAAATATTATTACTTTATAAGTTTATCATTGAATTACAAGTCCAGTAGCAACAAAGCCAGGTCACCATCAGTCCGTGATTTTGTAGCCTCCTTTAGCTTCGTCAAACTAGCGTAGGCCGCGCTGATGTTTACTCTGGTTTTAGCTCTTTGCTTCACCAAAGACATTACTCTCTTACTTTTACCTCCAGGCTCCGCCATGATGCCAACAGAAAAGCAAACGTCTTCTTCTTGTGCTTTTTATTGACAGTCAGCAATCTGATCAAGCTAGCTGCTAGCCTTTATATTAGCTACGATCACAGTAAACAGCTACTGCCGTAAAGCAGGTAAAGACCTACCTCTAGTGTTTCTACCTGAACCACAAAACTATTTAGAGCAGTTTCTGGTCAGCAGAGGGTCGACAGAGTGCTGTCCAGTGTGAAATTGCTCAAGTTTCTGCCTAAAGAACCACTGAAACCAGTTTGAAAGCAATAGCTTAAAGTGTTAAAACTCTTTAGTGTTGCTTTAAAATGTGGCCATAAAAGCTCTTTCCCACTGAATGTGGACCGGATGTGTTACTGTACATATTCTGCTTAAATCTAAATCTTCCAGTCCTATCAGAGCATTCTCATCCGCTGTGGTGTGGCTCAGATCCAGATGCAGAGCTCCAGGAAAATTCCACATGGAGTTTTTTCTGGACGCCACATGCAGACTGAAAGTTAAAGACATTACAAGAGCCAGACAGGAAGTGAGACGTGTGTCAGTGATATTTCATGATTCGGTATGTTTAAAAAACAAACAATTTTTGCTGCAGTATTTTTCCGGTTTTTGTTTTATCATTAATAACGAGGATGTCAGTGTGTGTGTTCATGTTATTTATACAGGTATATTTAGAAACATACTGAGTCAAATTTCTACTCATCTGGTGCTCTTGTGGGAGCAGATATCCGGAGACATTCAGCACACGAACCGCAGTCAGTGTGAATGACAGTCCATCCGGAAGCCGTGCAGAAGCTGGATTGCCTCTGTACCGCCTTCGGTGTGAAACAGGCTTTAGAGAGTCCCAGCACCAGAAACATGTGGTCCAGGTCTGAACTATGCCCAGCTTTTGGCTCAGCCTCTGACTCAGCTCTCCTCTGCAGGTCTCAAGCCAGCAGCTTGGCCCAGCTTGTCTCCCAGATGCAAAAGAATGCCGACACCGTGGAGAAAAACATCCTGGTGGCCGAAGAGATGCTGGCTGAGGTGAGAAACGTGACATGCTGTCATCTCCCACATGGACAGACTCTCAGTTCGTTTGTTGTCTGTAGAGGCAGAAAATTACAAAAAAGTAGCTTTTTGAGTCTGTAATTCAAACTCCCACAACATCTTCTTCCACCAGGACAACGAAAACGAGAAGAAACAGCTGCCCTTTCAGCACCAAGAACAGCTGAAGATTAGACTGGGAGAGGCTGAGGACCTGCTGAAGGATCTCTTCCTGGATGTTGACAAAGCCAAGAAGCTCAAACACCCCCAAGCCAAAGAGATTGAGAGCGAGTGAGCAGATGGAACCTGTCTAAAGAGTTTGATGAATCCTGTAACCAGCTTCAGTTTAATGATGCTCTGTGACTCTCCTGTTTCTGGTTTCAGTGTCATCCACCTCCATGAGCGCTGGCTGAAGGACTGCTCCTTCTACAGAGACATCTACGAGCAGATTGACGACGTGCAGATCTTGCCCAGAATCAACTGGGAGCCGGTTTTCAGTCAGAAGCAGGTAAGTAACACACCTGAACACTTCATCTGATACCAACCCCCTGCTGAGTGTTGCTCTCTGAGCTCAAAGGGAGCTGCTGTTTGGAGAGTTTTACCAGTTTGTTCCTCCTCTGCCGTCATGCTGACAGAAAGACGTAAACAGCGAGGATTTTGGAACCACCATGGCCGAGCTGGAGAAGCAGATTGCTGCTCACAACATCAACCACCAAGAGCTGGAAGCCTACAGCTCACAGCTCTGCGTCAGCTCTGCAGGCAGCAAGGTGACCACATTTACAGCGCTGCTGTCTCACCGTCAGCTACCTTCAGACTGCTCACATGATGTGATGATGTCTTATCTTACAGGACAAATACCTGACCCTGAAGAAACAATACAACAACCTGCTGGTGAGTTTACACAGACGTTCTCTGTCAGCATTTCTTGTGTTTTTTTTTATTATTCTGTTTTAAAAAATCTTTTTCTTGTAGGAAAACTCAAAGTGGCGCCGGCACTACCTGACCAGCCTGTATGAGTACACGCAAGGATGCAACAAGCAGCTGCTCTTCCTGGAGGAGGAACAGGCAAAGATCAAGAAGCAGGACTGGAGCGACCAGATGATGGACCCACCCGACGTTCGCCGGCAGTATGAGGTCAGAAACGTCTGACCCGTTCCCTTTTCTGTTTGTATGTTAAAGGGATATTTCAGCCTTTTTCATGTAAACATTACAAATGATTATTATCCTGCCAGCTGTAGAGAGCCTAACATAGCATTTACCCCTAAAGCACTGATGAACTAATGGCTAATTGTCCTAAAATGCCAAACATTTTCTGGTTTTTGCAGCATTAATGCATATTTGAACATTTCCATAAGTTTCACATCACAGTTATTGAGTTCTCTGGACCATTCTTAAAAGTCACCAACAGCAGCTGAATGTAGCTGTGCTGGTGCATCCAGGGGTCTAAAACAGCAGGATTTAGAAGATATTTCACCCCAAATAATTCTATAATGAAAGTTTGACAGTAAAACATTCTATAAAACCTTTTGGAGATGGTTTCAAACAAAAACTAGCTTTTAGCTCAAACTGAGGCCATACAGGAAGCTAATCACATGGGTATCACTTTTATACAAAAACATTTATCCAAAAGATCCTTTTAAAATATGTAAATCTCTTCTGCTAGGAACTGAAAGTCAAAGTTTTTACTCTTGAACCGTATTTTAGTTCCACATCTTAGGAAAAAACCTACTGAATTAAAAGAAATCTAAAAAATCTGGAGCTGTTTGAATAAAAATGCAGTTATTACCTTACATTACTATTCCTCAAAAATATGATTTAAAAAAAAAGATATTTTTTGTAACCTTTACCGCCCCAAAATGCATAAAATGCAAAAATGAAAAATGTACACGCTTTCCTCTGTGTGGAAGTGAAATGGTTAAAGCAGTAATTATGGTCTGTTTGAGCCACAGTGGTGGAACGTTCCATCTAGGTGTGTCCCATTGAGAATGAATGAAGATATTTGTTCTGTGACGACCGACCACATCAAACATTTGATTTATTCCCCATCAGAATTTCAAGAACAACAACCTTTTGTCCCATGAGAGCGAAGTGAACAGACTGCAGGAGGAAGGGGACAGGCTGGTTGAGCTGAAGCACCCTGCCAGTGACGTCATACAGGTACCAGAACTGGTCTGACTCAGACTTTAACTATGAAGGCAGTTTGAATTCACGCCGACTCTTTGCTTCAAGACTCAAGCGGATGCTGTCAGAACCGAGTGGCAGAAATTCCTCAACCTCTGCATCTGTCAAGAGGCACATCTGGACAATGTGGAGGAGTTCAAAAGGGTACGCAGAGACTGATCTATAACACACACGATGACAGGAGAACACACAGATACATGTATGCAGCAGGGTTTCAGCTGGATTTTCATTGCTTTGCAGTATGAAATGGACACTGAGAAGCTGTCAGAGGCACTGACTCAACTCAACAGGACCCTGGACCCCAAGTCCGTCAGCAAAAAGAGCAACTCAGAGGTTCTGCTGCAGCTCGAGGTGAGACAACGGGACGGGGAGAATAGATCAAAGGGAACATGATAGAAAAGAAAAATTAATTTCTTTATTAACTCTGAGTTTAGGAAGTAGTGAAAATAGAAAATAATGCAGAACAGAAAAACACAATTAAAGCTGCTATAGCAAACTTGGAAAACAAATTAGCTTAAAACATTCTAACATAGTATAGCTATAAATTTATTGTGGAGATTTAAAAAAAATAAACCAAAAAAAAATAAAAATGAATAAAGTGATTGTCTCGCACTTGTCTAAAAACCTCCACCAAAAACACGTTCTGGACCAAAAGCAACTATTGGACCATCCTGTTGTCGGTCTCACCGAACCGCCGCACGTCCCTGGGTCCTCCACTCATTCCACACTCACGTATTTAGCAACAGAACCACTGGTGTGAGAGGTTCTCCACTCAATAGTATCAGAGAAGCAGAACCAGCCGGCTGCTACCACTTCAACTTTAGGACAAACTACCAGAGTCCCAAAAAGAAAAACACCATTTGAAGTCACGGACAACAAAAGATGTCTGGTTCTAGAAAGCAGTGATTGGTGTTTAGCGCTATCTCGTTTCCTCTGGCATCGCGGGTTTCCGGCTCCGGCAGAAGCGTCTCAGGGAAGATACCCGAGGGGAGGGGTGAGTGCTCCGTCACCATGTTTGTGTTCAAAACCTACCCTTCAAACAGTCAACGTCACATGGACGTGCAGATCATGTCCACATCTGTAGGACATCCTAACTCAGTGGGTAGCTAGCTTCGCTATAGCAGTTTTATTCAAATCAAATTCTATTAACATGGAACTTTTTATGAAAAAAAACACAAGCACAGAGCACTCAGTGCTCACACCCTCATCACACTCACACAGAGCACCCCTCACCCACCCACATAGATAGTGAAGATGCTTGAGTGAAACAGCAGTAAAAACACAAGAGGAAATAAAGTATTTAAAGGAGCTAGAGGCAGGAAAAAAGAAACGATGCTCACGAGCGACGCGCCCGGCTCTGCGAGTAACTGCAGCCCAGCACGGGAGCGTGCACAGACGGCTATGTTACACAAACACAAAATTACCATTACCTGACCCTCTTCACACGCTCTCACGCCACACCTCCAATATCTCACGCTGAAAAGGCAACTCCCCGCCGCTCTCACGAACAATATTGCGGCGAAGCAATCCACGCTGCAGCCCTGATCACAGCTAATGCTACTACTGTAGCATGATCACAGCTAATGCTACTGCACGCTAGCTCTCTCTGAGTCATCGGTGAGGTCAGATCATTGTCATCATCTCTAAACACAACCTATAATGTTTCTTACCTGCTCACTAGGAAATGAGCCATGGCAGCATCCTTTTTGAGTCCCAGATATAGTTGAAGCAGCCTCCATTCGTCAATCATGTATCCGATATAGATTCGGGTCCCTGCCTGTCTTTTACCATATTTGGTTTTTGACTCACGAGATGCCGCTGAATAAACTTCCTTTGTGCCACGCTTGGTCGTTTGCTGGTTGCAGTAGAATCCATTCCCACAGTTCTTCTTTTGGAGTTTGGCGGTTGGCAAGCAACTTACGGTGCAATAGCGCCACCTACCGATCTGCAGTGTCGAACACATTTTCTTTCTGTTTTGAAGCTGTCATGAACGCACAAGCAGTGTCAATTGACGCCATATCCGTAGGGCAGCGCGGGAAATTCGTGACCGAACTGCAGCGCATTTTGCAGCAAACAGCCTGTTCAAGAAAATGGAACGATACATGGGTGGCCTCATTCTTTTTGGTTTATAACGCTTCATCACCCATTAGCTTTGAAAAAATGAACATACATGTTTAATTTTTTACAGATTTTTTAAAGATCCTGCCCCTAGTTCCTTTAAGAAGAAGGAATCAATAAAACTAAACAGGAAAGCCTTGAGCCTCAGCAGTCCTGATGTTCTCCAGCGCCGTTCCTCAGACGAGGGCCGGAACAACCCTTCGCCGTATGTTTTACTTCTAACTTATGGAATACCTAAAAGGCCGGTACCGGAGGACCTCAGGGTCCACAAAGGCTCATTTTATAAAAGCATATCAGAAAAATAAGGAAGACCAAACCATTAAGAGGTTTAAATACTACTAAAATAACCTTAAGATCCATGATTTTTGTTTAAAATAACCTCATGATCAGAAAGGATGATGTTCCCTGTGGTTTTGTGTCCAAACAGGGGGAGGAGAACACCGTGCTGAGATGTGAGGAGCAGAGGGCCGACCTGAGGAGGCGGAGCACCACCATCGCGCCGCTGAAGCTGCGACGCACCCCCTCCAACAGGCCCGTCACCATAGAGGCCTTGTGTGACTGGACAACACCCAAGGTGGAGATGCCTCTCGTGTCACCTGTTACAGGAAACAAAGCTAAAGAAAACCATGATGGTTAAATATCTGTGACTCACGAGCTTCTAACTGTTGTTTCTGTCCAGGCTTCTCTGTCCAGAGGGGATAAGTACACCCTGAAATCCAATTATGACACAGAGAACTGGGATGTTATCTCCCCTGAAGGAGTAACGCAAACCCTCCCGGGAGTTTGCTTCCAGATTCCACCTCCTGACCCGGAGGCCATTGATAAAGTTGATCTGTAAGTAACAGAAAACACACGATCATCTCTAAAGCTAACAGTTCTCACCGCATCCTCCTCGTTTTTAATGTCACAGCCTGGGCAGCGAACTGGCAGACACCAAGAAGAGAAGAGCAGCTCTGGCAGCATCTCTGAAGAACAACAAAGCAAACCTTTCCAGATCCCAACAGTCAGGTTGTTGTCTATGATTTTTATCATTATAAAAACAGCAAATGTTACAGAGGCATGGAAGACCACAGTCAGACGAATCCGAAAACAAACGTCCTTGTTTCCTCATTCAGTCCCACTTTCCTCTGCGCCTCTGGACTCCAAAGCGAGAGCCCTGAATCAGCAGCTGGACCAGCTGGACAACGACCTGGCCCAGGCTGAGGAGAGCATGCTGAGCCAGCTGCGAGCCCCACTGAACCGCTCCGATCCCACCGGAGATCTGGCCAAGAGGCTGGAGGAGCAGGAGGTTAGAGATGAGAACGTTTTCCAAAAAACTCAAGATGATCTCAAATCTGAATTTGCTGAATTCTCACCATCGTGTTTTTATTTTTCCCATCCAGCAAGTTGCCAAGGAGCTGAAGGCTCTGGAGCAGCAGAAGCAGGCAGCACAGGCCAACCTGCAGCCTTTGATGTCCAAAGATACAAACGGTACCTCCTCTGAACTGCCTCTCAAACTCAGCGCTGCCATCAATAAGTACGACAACGTGGCAGCTATGGCTGACCTCTGCAATAAAAAGTAAGTGTCGCTGTTGTATTTGGACCTCACAGCAAAATGTATACAAGCGCTTAAAAAACGCTGTCGGAACTTAATCCTTGGGACATGAGATCACTTTCACACTTTTGTTGAACAATAAGGACAACGCTGAAAAGGTTTTGTGGTTCATTTTCTGCACAGAGGACTTAAATGCCAAGAACTCTGATTAACGCTAATAATAAAAAATCATAGCGCAGCGGTTTCCTCTCTGAGGGTTTTTCCTCTGGGGCTCTGCACATAGGCAGCGAGATGCAATGAGCTTCCTGCAGGAGCAAAGACATGGACACACACACACACACACACACACACACACGCATGCACGCACGCACATCCTTAAATTACATATCATAGAAACCTGTATTAAGTTTTACTTGATGACACCAAAAACACACAGATGTTTTAACATGTTCCTGTTTTGGCCTGGCGGTGACTTTACTGGACAATCCTGATTGTTTTTTTTGTTTTTTTTTTCCAGGGCAAAATCATCTCTCATCCTGGAGAGTCAAATTAAGAAAGTGGACGGTCTTGTCTCTGGATTTGAGCGGGACCTAAGCAATGATGGTCCAATCCCAGATCTGCCAAATGCAATTCAATCCCAGCTCCAGGACATTCAGGTGAGGAAGAGTGCAACACACCTGCAGTCTCCTTCACAAGTCCAGCTCTGAAAGCAGAGCCGGCCCTAGGCATACTTAAGTTAAGCAACCTCTTGGGGCCCCCACACCAGCAGGGCCCCCCAAGAGCACCAAGATAGCATGAGAAAGTTTTTAAAAAACCTTTAATAATATAAAATAAATGATATTAAACACATAGAAACTATTTTTATTATTTTGTATAGCATCGTTTGTGTCAGCCAGTGCCTTTTGGTTTTATTTTGTAGTGATTGCACGTTTTATACACATCTGTTCCAAATTTGAAGAACAAAAACTAGCATACTTAGCTTGTTTACTGTAAATTCAGCATTTGTCTGCTGATGTTACTTTCTAATATTTGAATGAATACACCACAATTAAATAACACTCATAGGAAAGCCTGCTTAGGGCCCCACAAAGGCTTGAGCCGGCTCTGTTTGCAAGGATTTAAATGTGATTGTGTCCTTTGTTGGGTTCAGAGGCAGCAGAGGTCTGTGGCAGCAGCTCAGGATGACATGAAGAAGCTGAAGCAGGATCTGGAGACCACCGAGCAGCTGCGCAAGTCTCTGGAGCAGGGCTACCAGGAGTACTGTCCTGACATCCAGCGCCAGAGGAAAGATGTCAAGCAGCTGCAGACTCGTTACACAAATGTTGCCAACCAGCTAAAGGACAGGTCAGACTCGTGTACATCCATGCACAAAACCATCACAACAGGCCACTGAAGTAACATAAATCTGTAATACTCCCCTCAGAGAAAGCATCTTGCAAGAGGGAGCAGTCAAAAACCAAGAGTTCCAGAGCACTTCCAAATCTCTGAACTCTTTCCTGGACAATCTGCCGACGTATCCGATCAATCCCACAGACGATCTGCCTGAAATCGCCGCTAAGCAGAGTTCACAGCAGGTGAGTCGCAGCATGCTAACTACACATCGTTACCACGTGGAGATGAACTTAAACATTTTGTCTCTTTCTGTATTTATCGCTTAATGGACTTTAATCTGCAAAGGTCTGTACAAAGGTATTATGTTATCTGTTATTGTTAAAGTATTAATGTTATGATTTTAAATATAGAGAGTGGTGGAGGACCTGAAGAGGAGAGAAGATGACGTGTATAGAGTGTCTGCCCTCTCTCAAGACCTGGATAGTCTGCTCAATGTAAGAACAAAATAAAACATTCAAAAGCATTAGTGTTACTCCTACCCGTTAAGGGCTGCATGCTAGGGTGGTGTGTTGGCACTGGCGCCTCGCACCAGGACGGGCCTGGGTCGGAGCTGGATATTCTCGTGATTGTCTGGGTTTTTCCTCACAGAGCAAAAACATGGATGTTAGGTTGATGATGTTTCATCTTCCACCATCATGCTTAACAATGGCTCCCCACAGGGATGTGTCCTGAGCCCCCTTCTGTTCACATTACTCATGTCTGATTGTTCTGCGAGATGTCCCAGCAATCTTATGTTTGCTGATGCCTTTGCTGTCACTCCTTTGATCTCCAACAATGAGTCTACACA
This sequence comes from Aphyosemion australe, assembly GCA_006937985.1. NCBI lineage: Eukaryota > Metazoa > Chordata > Actinopteri > Cyprinodontiformes > Nothobranchiidae > Aphyosemion > Aphyosemion australe. The sequence continues at coordinate 3,303,276 of SSNS01000028.1, read as the reverse complement.
TTGAAGGAAGAAGAGCTACCTGAATGTTGTAAGGCCAAAATCCAGAGCATCAATGTGGTAGAAACAAAAGAAATGATGGTGGTCTTCTGAAGGAGAGATTATATCCTTCCTGTCTTCTTCAATGGAGAAGAAGCCTTGAAGCTGGTAAAACCAGCTGAATACTTGGGCCTACACATGATCTACGACCTTACTTCAGCCAAAAAAAAGGCTCACTAGCAGTTCAGTCTTGTGAGAAGGTTGAAAAATGCCTTGTCATTTCCATTGTGGTCATTTATTTTTACCGGGTGGGGTGGAGAATGTCCTGACATCTTCTGAAACAGCCAGGAAGGAGAACAGCTGTGAGACTCAAGACGATGCAGCCAAGTGTGGTTAGATCTGAAAAACACCCTCCCTCCTCTAGAGAACTTTCACATCAGCAGATGCAGAACCAAAGCAATGAACATAATTAAGGACCCCACCCATCCAGCCCAGGAGCTATTCTTCCTCCTTCCTTCAGACGAAAGCTTGAGCAGCCTCAAAGCCTTGGAGAGCAAGTTCAGGAAAAGGTTCTGCTCTGACCCCGTGCTGTCCTCTGAACTTGGTTTAAAACAGTATAATTTGGGGTCATTGATTAATTTTAGCCTGGCCTGATTAATGCGCGTAATTCTTCCCTCATGTGATGGACCTGTTGAAGGTGTGTACTCCACTTCCTCGCTCAGTGACCACTGGAGATAAGCATCAGCCTCTCATGACCTTTAACAGGAAAAATGAAACCATTGGTCATTTTTGGCACCTTAAGACCACCAGCAATAACCCAGTGGCATCAAAAAATCCATAAGTTTGCTAATTCTGAAGTTAAACGATGAACTGAATCAAGCTAACTGCTTTAATCCTCTCATCCTTGCAGGAGTATGAGGCCGGCGTAAACAAATACAACAGCACACTCGAGGATGCTGGAGCAACTGTTCCCAAGAAGCCACGCGTGCTCACGCTATCGGATGCTGTCCAGAAAAAGGCAAGACTAGATCTTCTTAACACAACCAATATTTCTGACTGTTAAAGCGATGAAGGTTTGACTGGAGATCTGTGTTTTACAGGAGAAAGACCTGGCGAATCGCTATGCTGAAACAAAAGCTGAAAACATCCAACGCCAAAAACAGATGGACCTGGCCAAGAATTTACTTTTACAAGTAAAATATAAAAAAAATTATTTCTTAAAATGTACATTTGCAAGTCATAAAAGTAGAGCTAAACAACAAATGACCTGGTAACGTAGTGGAGAGCTGATCAATTTGCTTTTCCTGTTGCAGAATGAAGAACAAGTTCAGGTGGTGGCACAGCAACAGGTGCATCTTGAAAACCAGCAAAGGAGTGCCTCTGAGATGGACTCTTACTTAAAACAGTTAAACGAAGAAAAGGAGAGGATGGCTCGTACCACCGCTAATCTCAGAACGTATAAAGAAAGGATGATATCGCTCAAGAGTCGCAGAGGAGTAGAGCGTGTTGAGGAGAAAGAAGTGCTGAAATACTATCGTGACCCCAAACTGGAGAGTGATCTAGCTGATCTTAGGAAAACACTAGAAGAGGAAACCTTAAAGGTGACCTCCACCCGATCTGAGGTGGAGATGGTAACCAAGAAAATTACCATTGTGGAAGAATCTATCCAGAACACCGCACCCAAACTGCTGACTAGAGAGGTGACAGAGTTTGAAAAAGATCCCCAGCTGGACATAGAGGCTGCTAAGATCAGGGATGAGATAGCAAGGATGAGAGATGAGATTCGAGTGACAGACGGAGAGCACATTCAGATGAAGACAGAAGTCACGATTCTCCATCAGAAGAGGCCGACCATCAAAGAAAGAGTGGTTAAAAAGGAAGTAGTTAAGGTGGAACAGGACCCAGTGATGCTGAAAGCAGTACGGACATTTGAGACTGAAATTTCTGATGAAAGCAACAAGTGCAAGGTCCTCAATGACCAGATCTTCCAGACAAGAAGTCAGATTAATGTACTTGAAAGGCTGATACCCAACATCCAGCCTAAGATTATCACCAAAGAGGTGAAAAAGATTGAACAAGACCCCGAGCTTATCACAGAATCTAGCAAGATCAGACCAATGATAGAGGAAGAGAGGATTGGCAACAACTCCTTGTCCAAGGAACTGATGGACCTGCAGAGCCGCTACAGACAAGTTCAAGACTGGAAGCAAAGAGTGGAGGTCAAGGAAATAGTTAATGAGATCTACCGGGTAGACCCAAACACAGAGGTGGAGATACTGCGCATTCGCAAAGAAATACAAGAGTCTAAAAAACAACAAGCTGATCTTGAGAAGTTGCTTACAGAAGTCAGCGCTGATCTGAACATCCTTCGTTCTGAGAAGCCCAAAGTGGAACTGAAAGAAGTTCTCCAAGAGGTGATCAAAGAGGAAAGAAGCCCTGAAAACGAACGAGAGATTCAGAGGCTGAACGACCAAGTGAACTATTTACTCTCCCAATACAACGCTCTTGAGGATAAGGTAAGGCAGCTCAGAATAGAGAGAGATCAACTGAAGGCTGAAAAGTCCAAGATAGAAACCAAACTTGTCAACAGAGAAGTAATCAAGTATGAGCCCGACCCACTACTGGAGAAGGAAGCTGACCGTTTGCGCAGGAACGTGAGAGAAGAGGCACAGCTGAGGCGCAGCATTGAAGAGTTGGTGTTTGACCTTCAGAACAAATACATCCTCTTGGAGAGACAGAAGCCAGAGGAAAAGGTGGTTGTCCAGGAAGTGGTGCGCCTACAGAAGGACCCGAGGCAAATGCTGGAGCATGATAGGCTTGGAAGGAGCCTAGATGAAGAACTTCTCCGTCGGCGTCAGCTGGATCTAGAGTTACAGCAGCTAAGAACAAAGGCAGAAGACAAGGAGAGGATCATAAGAGAGAGTGATGAGCGTCAGAAAAGAATAATAGCTGAGTCTGAACTCAGAGACATTCGCCTGCGCATCACACAGCTGGAAAATGCCCCACCTCCTGTTGAGGAAAGTATAGTTGTTGAAGAAGTACTGAAAGTTGAAAGAGACCCCAAACTGGAGAGGATGACAAGTGGTTTACGTTCAGACATGGACCTGGAAACCAGCAACATCATCCGTATCCAGAGGGACATCCGGAATATCACTCTGAAGCTCGAGATTCTGCAGAAAGAGAAATCTGGTGAAAAGACGGTGTACAAAGAAGTTGTTCGTGTTGAGAAAGACCAGGCTGTGGAAGCTGAGCGGGATCGTCTCAGGGAGCAGGTGTCTCAGAATAGGTTTGCTAGACAAGACCTGGAGGATGAAATCAGACGTCTCAATGACAAAATCCGCTTTTTGATGAGCAGCAAAACCACCACTTCTAAAGACGAGACGCTCTTAGTCACGAAAAGAGATAGCTTACTGAGAGAGAAGGATGACCTCACTCGAGAATTTAGAACTCTCGAAGTAAAGAAGCATGACATCAGCCTGTCTTTCCAGCAACAGAGCAGACTCGTGAATGAAAGAACACAGATGAGCCGGCAGAGGAGCGTCAAGATGGAGTCAGATGTTCAACGACTGGAAAGGCTGATCTTGGAAGAAAAAGACAACATCCATCAGCGAGACAGCAACATCCGCGAGCTTCTGATTTACCTGCAGAAAGAGGACGTGGCTGAGACAAGAACCAAAGAGACAAATGTCTCCACCAAGATCACCATTTTGGATCCAGAAACAGGAAAAGACATGTCTCCTTATGATGCCTACATAGGAGGACTTATTGATCGTCAGCAATACATCCATCTGGAAGAGCTTGAGTGCGATTGGGAAGAGATGACCTCCTTGGGACCTGATGGAGAGACGTCTGTCCTGCAAGATTGCAAGAGTGGAAAGCAATACTCTATCAAAGACGCTCTGAAGGGAGGAAGGCTGACAGAGTATGACATAAAGCAGTACAAAGAAGGCAAGCTGCCCATCTCAGAGTTCGCCCTTCTGGTTGCTGGTGATGAGAAGAAGCAGCCCAAGTTCAACTCAATCGCATCAAAGTCCTCGCCATCACTGAATTCAGCTTTAGACATTTCTTCTGCTACTGAAACATATCCGATTGCTGGGATAATGGATACAAACACAGATACCTGCTTTACAATACGCAGCGCTACCCTGCGCAAACTGATCGATCCCATAACCGCCCAGAGGCTCCTGGAGGCTCAGGCAGCAACAGGCGGCATTATTGACATCGGCAACAAAAGGAAACACAAAGTTAACAAGGCAACAATGATTGGACTTGTTGACGAAAGTCAAGTCCAGCGGCTGCTCAATGCAGAGAAGGCTTTCGCTGGAGTGGAGGACCCTGTGACCAAAGACCGTCTGTCTGTGGGAGAAGCTGTTCAGAAAGGCTGGATGCCGAAGGACACAGCCATTCGCTTCATGGAGGCCCAGCACCTGACCGGAGGGCTGGTTAATCCCAACACTGGGCGTAGAGTGAGCATCTTGGATGCAATTGGGTCCAAAATGATTGACAGCGCAATACTGAGAGAGCTGCAAAACGAGTCACTCTATGTCAAAGATATCACCGACCCAACCACTAAGGAGAAGATCAACTACAAACAAGCTCAGGAACGCTGTCAGACAGACCCAGCGTCAGGCCTGCCCATGCTGCCCGCCTCCTCTAGCAACAACTCTTTTGCACGGTTTTAGAAATGTTTACGGTTTGGAGTTTTCTAATGCTGACAAACATGAAATTCACTGATTATTTTGTTGCAACATACCTTTTGACTCAGGATAAGTCCTGTACTACAAAGCTTTCTGTCAAGGCATGATAAGTGCTGCTGTGGGCAGATGTGTTCTTTGATTTAAGGTAAAAGCAGAGCATAAATGCTGATTCATCTTTATTGTTATTTTGGGGATAATGGGGCACAGTGCAATGCTAATTGCCATTATTGATTAAATTCTGTATTACTCACTGTTCACTTTATACTCAAGATTGTTTGATACTATATTACATATCAATAAATTTAAATTATAATGGCTAAAGCACGTGGGCTTCTGCACTTTTGATTCAGTGACAATTTTAATCAGACACCTTTCAACTCTTAGCTTGTACCAAATCAAATGCTATTAGACAAAATGCTCCTCTTGAGTGTCTTTTTTACAACAGCTATTCATTTCAGGCACTAGTGTGTCATACTGATATTAAATGACCAAAAGGAAGCATGACTCCACCTAGTTAGAAAACATAGCTGTTGTTTTTAATCCTGTTAGAGAATATACACAAACCAGTAAAATGAGAAGAGCCAGCCTGAAACATGAAATAATAAAAAGCACTAGGACTTCTATGCAATAATATACAATATAACTGTATTTTATTATTCTATAACATAACATTGATAAATAAAATTGGCCCTTGCTACCTGTAGCTCCTCCCTCAGAAGCGGTAGACAAATATGACTGGTGATGGCAGGTTATTGATGAAGGTACTAATACTGACATCAGCCTAAACTGCCCAGGATGACACACACACACACACACACACCTGATGGATTTATGGGTAAAAACACAGAAGCAGGCAGAGAAATACCAACACGTCATGATTGTGTTTTCTTTATTTAGCAAAAACTGTAATGAGTTTTATTTAACTGGTTAATTTAGGTGTCTGATCACCAATAACATACACAAATACACTCTTTGAATGGCTATAAAACATAAACTCACTTTTAAAGATGGGGAGATATATTAAATGGATATTTTCATTTGCAGTCATTTAGCAACACAACTAAACTGAAAATAAACACAAAAAATTCCTATACTAAAGTGCATAAATAAAGATGTGATGTAAACATGTAAGGTGTAGCTCACGGATTAATCTTAATTATTCTTAAGTGACCATTTATTGAAGCTTCATTCTTTAATACATGAACTTTGGGCTTTCACTGTATCGAACACAAAGAAAAGAGCAGGTAGGAGGAGAAGTCACAACAGCTTGATGATGGAAGAAGCAACAGCTACAGGAAGCAGGTGGCCGATGACCTAGGTCAGGTGAGGTCAGGTTGCATCTGCAGGTTGTGCAATATCACCCTGTTTACTCTCCCTCTCCCTAAAGAAGTCTCTCTGCTGACTGATGGCTTTCTGCAGAAGTGCAACGTTTACACCATCAACACAGTTGAGCACACGGGCACGGATCATCACACCAGTTCCTGTAAGAGAAACATACCGAAACAGAAAGAAACTTCAGGTTTTCATTCAGAACCGTGGTTAAAGGTCAACTAAGTGAAAGTAAGAGAAGGCTGAGGGCTAAATCTAAACAAACATGACAGATTAATACCAACCCAAGAGTATAAACAGAAAACCCATCCAGTAAATCCCAAGAGCAGGAACTGCTGCTCAACTTCTAAACAAATAAATATCAGTCACCTTTTGCAGTATCAGGACCAGATATTCATTCTTTCATTACCTTCATCATTTTGTGCCTCACCCAGAACTAAGTACTGGGCTCCGATGATTGGGTTAAAGGGCTCAACAAATAGAGTATCAACCACAACTTGGTGCTCTTTTGAGGCATGCTGAGCTGACAGGGTGGCTCTGGACGTCGCTGGTAGATAGTTAACAAGTCTGAAAGTTAGAGCAGATCACGTTCATGTGGTTAGGAGGAATAGTGACAAAGGTCAACCAGGACTTCTTCACAAAAGCATTGTTTTGCTTTAATCTCAAATATTTTATGTGTATGATACTATTGCTTGAAATGTTCATTTAAAAAGCTTTTATATGATAGCAATAAGAACAATACACTCACCGACCACTTTATTAGGTATACCTGGTCAATGTGTTAACACAAAAACTAATCACCCAATCACAAGGCAGCAGTTCAATGCATTCATTAATCTAGACGAGATGAAGACAACCTGCTGAAGTTTAAACATCAGAGTGGAGTAGGAAGGATATGTAAGGGGCTCGGACGTACGTCCCTCTGAGAGTCACAGTTCTGATAAGACTGTGGTGTTGGTGTGTGTACTGAAAAACTCTGACTCATGATATAAATACTCTCTCACTATCTGAGGTCTGACGTTCCAGCTGCTGCAAGTCCAACAACTTTCTTTATATTAAACGTTATAAAATCAACAAGCTGGTTCTTCATGTCTCCCTTACTACTTCTGCCACAGCCAAAACTCAGCTTAGAACAGGAAACCGAAGCAACGACTCACACAGGATCACCAGAACTGGACCAGAAGAGACTGGAAAACCTTTCCTGGTCTGATGAGTCTGGACTTCAGCTGCAACATTCAGATGGTCGGCTCAGAATTTGGTGTCACCAACATGAAAGCATGGATCCATCCTGCCTTGTATCAACGCTTTGGGGTGGGGTGTTCTTGTCCCACTTTGGACCCCTTAGTACCACCTGAGCCTGGTTTAAACACCACAGCCTACCTGAGTATTGTTGCTGACCATGTCCATCCCTTTATGACCACATGGACCCATCGTACGATGGCTACTTCCAGCAGGATCATGCACCATGTCACAAAGCTCAGATCAGAAAGTTCCCTGGACTCCAACAGCCTATATAGCCATAGTCACCAGATCTCAGTCCAGTCCAGAACCTTTGGGATGTGGTGGAACAGGAGATTCTCATCATGGATGAAGCTGATGGTGTTGTGTCAGTATGGACCAGAACGTCTGAGGGATGTTTCCAACCCCTTATTGAATCATTGACAGTAGAGATTAGGGTAGCTTTAAGGCAGAAGTGGATCCAGCACAACCAAGGTCAAAAAGGGTCACACATTCAAATTTTTCATTGAACTGCTTTTAGCTTTGATTACGACACACATTTGCTGTGGCATTGTTTTGATATGAAGCTACAATGTCACGAGATTTATTCCCATCAAGTGTTGCATTCATTTTTCACCCAGAACTTGTATTGATGATGGTCAAAGCCTTCTCCATCACATCCCAAAAGGTTTGAATGGGGTTAAGGTTGAGACTCTGTGGTGGTCAAACCATGAAAATGTCTCATGCTCCCTGAATCCTCCCTTTCACAATCTGAGCCTGACGATTCCTGGAATTGTCATATTGAAATATGCCTGTACCATCCGGGTAGAAAAAAAACTACATTTATGGAAAAAGCTGGTCATTCAGTATATTCAGCTGACCTCTGACCTCCTGCAGCAACTCTAGATCCAGGCAGTCGAATACATCAACACAGTGGAAGACATTTGTTAAACGATCAAAACAAAACCCTGATGTTTACTCGGCACTCATACGTTGACTTCATTGTTTATAATGTGTGTGTGTGTGTGTGTGTGTGTGTGTGTGTGGCAAAAATCCAAGATGTTTGGGAAGATATACCTGCCAAACGTCCTCAGTGATTCCCCTTCCTTCACAAAGTTGACTTCCCATGGAAAACGGAACTCTGCAGCGGGAGGGAGCAAAAACATGCTTAAAATTCATATTTTGTTATGTGAACAAACAGCAAATACATGAGCAGCTGCAAGTTTGGCTTGTTCCGGGTTACGTGTCACGTGACTGTTAACTCCACCCCTCTGCGGCTGCGCAGTAAGGTAGACACCGGACTGGAGAGCCGTCAGGTTGCTGGAAGTTATTCGGTAGAACGACTCTTTTCCGTTTATTTGATTTTCAGCAGCACGCCCGGTGTGTCTACAGAGCCATGAACCCCGACATTAGGAAAGAGCGTGAAAACGCCTCGTTTAATGTGAATGAGTTGACTTATATTTTGGACGGAGGCCCGGAGAAGACCAAAAGAAGACGAGAAATAGGTGAGTTCAAGATGTCCTCCCTAGTTTTGTTTGCTGTTATTGTTCAGGAAAAGAAAAAAAAATAGTGACATTTGCTTTGAAAAGTAAAAGTAGCTACAGATTTTTAGGTGTCCGCCAAGAGGTTAGTACCACTCCATCAAAGCGCCACCAGGTTGCTCTTCACTAGCCGGAATAACGGCTATTTTTTTGTAATTTAGGAAGTAATCTCCTTTAAAACTATTTGAACATTATATTTTCCAGTTTTACCATATTACGCTGATTTAATGTGTGGTGGAGTTGCATTCGGCTTTAGTGAAAACATTTTACAGCAGTTAATGAGTCCACAGCGTGTATCCCTGTGCCGACTAATCTAAGCTAACTTGCATGATCTGCTAAATTGTTGCTGGTTGATAAACTACAGGTTTAAATCCAAGGATAAGCTTTAAAGCTCAGTTAAGATATAGCAGAACGAAGAGGTGGCATTAGAGATCATCAAACATTTACAGGTTTGCACACATCAGGTCAATCAGTAAACAAACTCATTCATGATGCTGCATCAAGGTTATTGTGCAGTTTTATTTGAACAAGCTTGTCACATTAATTATTTGGTCACCTTTAGTATTCACACCAGGAGCAAAGTTTATATTTATTACATATCTTATTATTATTTTTTTGAGGAAATAATGGGTTTAATGTAATGTAAGGTAATCATAATATACAAATAATAATAATAATAATAGCAATAACAATAGTAATAATATTTGTAGGCTATAATAAATGTGTAATGTTGCAATAATGTTTAACTTTTTATCTAAACATTTTCACATATTTTAAGAATGAAATACCTAAAAATCGTCTACCAAGTGGTTAACCTGCTGGTGAAAGGTCTGCATGGTGGCACAGTTGCTAGCACTGTTGCCCACAGCAAGGAGATGGCAGGTTTAAATCCTGGCTGCAGGCTTTCTGCATGTTCACCCTTTGCACATGAGGGTTTTTTTCAGGTACTTCTCTCTTCTGCCACAGACCAAGAACATGCACGTCGGGTTAAAAAATGAGTTGCTGAAACATCTGCATGCATGCACATTAAAATCACATTATTTGTACAGATTATCCCTCACTCAGGTCTCTTCTTAACCAAAAGCCTGATGTACAGTAGCATAAGAACTGCTTTGTTCAGACAGGGATACATTTAAAAATACAAATTAACAACCAAGTAAATACTTTAAATGTAGAAAAATAAAACTTCATGGGATTCTTCCCCTCCAATGTTGCATTGCTAGTGAATTTAAAACTGTGTCAATAATGCCTTATTGTCATCTCTGTGGGATTTCCTTTGTCTTCTTTAGAGTCACTTGTTTTTAGTGACCCAGACTTCAATGCAGAGGACCCAAACTTCCTGTCTCGCAGCGAGCGCTATGACCAGGCTGTTCGAAAAAGTGCCCAGATGATCCTGAAGCTCAGAGAGTACGGCATCGCTGACCCTGAGGAGATCTACCACTACAAGAGGTATTCCATAAAAGAGCCAACTCATCAATATGAGCTATGAACCTGCAGTTGACCAAGCACTAAAACACTCAGACGAATGTTTTAAAGCTAATTATCAGTTCCTCTGGCAGGATCAAGGTGCATCATTCATAAAGGACACTGTTTGAGATAATCGACTGTAATGTCACTTCACTCCTGAACTTTGACTGTAATCAAATACTCGTTCTTTGGCTGTTTGCAAACTCATCTGCAACATGCTGGAGGGTAAAAGGAGTTTTTTATTTTAGCGTACATCTTTTCTTCTGTCAATAAGATATATTATGAGGAGCATGTTCCAAAGAAAGGACCAACCTGCTGTCCTAACAACTACTCCATTAAAAATTCAAACGTAAGATTATAATAAAGATTCAAAGAATTAAACTGGGCTAAAGAGGTCCCTCTCAGGTTAATTATCACCCAAAGGAGAATCTGTGGGATCTTACGTGGATTTGAAACAGCTGAGTCAGGGAGACCAAAGGTCAAATAAGATGAGGAGATAAAAAGTGTGTTAAAGGCTCTGCGGGATTCACCAGCTACACCCTGCAGAGCTGTTTCATATAGAGTGTTTTTCTGCATTTTCATACGCAACCTCAAACTTGTGTTTAGTCACACGTTTCAATATAAGAATGCAGCTGCAGGTTTACACTTTAGAGTTAAGGAGCAGCATTTTATCACCTGCCACCAAACAACTAAATGTGGATAATAATGTTTTAGCCTGTGCCGAGTAAACATCAGGTGTTTCTGTTTGTAGGATGAGCTAAATGTTTCCTGAACCACCAGATGTGTGTGTGGGGTTGTCATGAAATATATTGTGCGACTAAATTAAAATGTCTCTTTCCTGTCGTTTATATAGTTTATGGCTTTATTTGTTCATCAGTAGCCACTGAGGAGATGCTGTTAACGGAATAGGAGGAGAGGTTAGCATGTAGAAGTTACACATGCGCACAAAGTTTATAGCAGAACAATTTCTTAACAATGTCGGTGAGTCGGAAAAACAACTTTTCAATATTTTTTTTGGAACAAGGTTGACTGGCACTGCAAGAAAATACTTGACGACTTCCTGAACAGGAAGAGGAAATGAGCTAACATTAGCATAATTTAAGCAAACTCTTTCACAAAAGAATCATCATCACTAGAGTTATATATCGTTATTGGGATTGGGCCTGGTCGGTATATACCGGTTTATTTCCTTTTATGATATGAAACTTTCATATACCGTTAAACTGGCGAATAGCCTAGACAACGCCTGGAAAGTTAGCAGTGGGAAAGTTTTCCCCAGGGACCGATTTCACTGCTACACACTAACACCACCGCGTGTATGAAAAGTATACATTTAGCATGCTAACCACAAAGCTAGCGGGGCCAAAAACACGCAAAATGACGCGTGTCTATTAAACAAAAAGTATGCGTTGTTAACGTGCAAACAACGCACTTTTGACTAATGCCACACTAGCCTCGGTGTGTTCACCTGGCTGCAGACACCTTTGGTTGAACCAGTGCACCAGGAAGAAGGGGTGGCTACCGCGTCACAGCACAAACAGCGCTGTTGATTTCAAAACCTTTGAAGTGTAAAACATGCCATGCTGACCGTTACCAACAAACCTTAACAAATAGTAATTATTCTTCATGTTTTCATTACTCTGATGTTTAACAGGTGTAGCCTAGCAAACAACACCTCTGTAGCTGGTGCTTTTACTTCAGACCAACTAAGTGTTTTCATGTTTCCATGGCAAAACCTGGAGTGTTGTATAAAAATAATACTGTTGAATACGGTAAAGCCGATATAATTTATTTTAGTGTGATTATGAAAACTTTGCCACACTGCCCAGACCTAATCAGGATAGACATTTTTTTCTACCAAGAAACAAGTTTTTGTTATATTGCTGAAAGCTAACTGGGTGGATTTTGATGAAACTCTGAGCGTGATTATTGAACGCTCATCTAAAACTGGTTAATGTTTGTAGTAAACCTGATTCATAATGGCCACCAAAGCCAGCTGATCTTAGAAAACACAAAACTTTGACCATTCTCAGCTCAAACTAACAGATTGTAACACCATCATTTTTCTAACTGTGTATGAATGTGCTGAGACCTGTTGGGTCTTCTGTATTTTACTCTACCCCATCAAGAGTAAAGACTTTTCAAACTAATAAGCAACAAAACATCTTCTCCATGTTGATATGAGATCAGATTGTATTTGAGTCAGTTGTTTTAAAGACCAAGTTCACTAAGAAACCATTTTTTACTTGTTTTTGAATTATGATCGGTCACTCTGAGTTTCACACGCAGACTAAATGTGAAAAGTCTTCTACCCCCATTTCCTGCTTTAGCTAGAAAATAGACGGGGAAACCACCAGATTAGAAAAGTCACTCAGTTTATGTCACAATGAAAATTAGCATCATGGACTCGTGACGGGGAAGGCTGTTGACTGGTTTAGCATCCAGGAAACAGCAGAGAACGTTTTGGCCAGTAGAAGCTAACTGTTAGCATTAGCAACTCCACCACACAGCAGAACTTCTTCAGGCTTGTGTTATTTGTGGAGATAAAACATCAATGTAGCAGATAAAACAGAGTCAGTGGTAGAGTCATGTTGCTGTTAGCCAATCAGAGGAGAGATTGGAAATGAGACTTAAATCCTGCCGTGTTCTGCTGCCTTCTGCTCCGACTTGCTTCTACCTCCTGAAACGGGAGCACCAGAGCTTATTCATTTATACTAGAGACCACTGCTGATATGTTGTAAAAAAAACAAGTGAACTTGGTCTTTAAAAGGCTTTTTTAACCTAGTAGCTCAGGATAATCTCTTGTCTGCATTTTGAGGAACCGTAAATCTGAACTTTGACTTCCCTTTCACCCAGTATGGTTAAAGGCAACAATCAGGACGCCTACGGGCTGCACTATGGCATGTTCGTCCCAACCCTACGAGGCCAGTGTGACCCCCAACAGGCCAAGAAATGGCTGCCTCTTGCTGAGTCCTATCAGGCTTTGGGCACATACGCCCAAACTGAGCTGGGTCACGGTCAGTCCTGTGCTTGGGTTGAAGCTCATCCACTAGATTGTTTAGGGTAAACTTTACGTGATCTTAGATGGCTCAGATTGGCAGGATTGTCTTTAAGTTATACGTGAATCAGACACCAAACCGCTGTGTTACATAATCCAGCGATAAGAGTAGCAGTGGAGCTTTCTTGGACATGTTTGACGGTTCTAAATCATGAAGAACAAATACAGCAGCTTCAGGATGATTGTGTTCATAGGCTGGGTGTTTTTCTAACAAGCCACTAATATTTGCTTTATAGTAAATGCTTAGCAGCATCTGTGTTCCTAACATGATGAAGCTCTAGTGGTCATTTAACACCTAGATGTTTAAAACAAACACTTTTAGGAACTCATTTTGTTTTGTCTCGATTCAGCTCTCTCACTGCTCTCCTATGTGATGATGATGATGATGAAGAATCTCGTGTGCTTTCTGATTGATGTACTCTGATTAATTTCCAGCTTCTACAAATCATGACCAAAGTTTGTAAAAAAAAAAGTGGATAATTATCTGTATGGTGGGTCTGCCTTTGGCTTCGCTGCACCTTGTGTGATCACAGATTGAGAATATTTCACGTTGGTCTGTGTGAGTTCAGAGGTAATCTAGTGAGGTGTGAAAGTATGTGCTCTGGGAATCCAGAACGAGGCCTCTGAAGGTCTTTTTTCTGAGAGGCAAATCTGTGGGAGTGAGAATGTAGGCCAGGCTTTCCAGAGTCTCATTCATTACTGAATGAAGTTCCTCAATTTGTAAATAATTAGTGGACCTTTACTCTGAAAATGTAGGATATATTTACAAGCATGTTCTGGTTTAGTCCAGCATTGGACCAGAATCCTGAACACCCTCTCATACTGGTGTCAGTTACCAAAAACTAGGAATGGAACGGTTCATGAAAAAGTATTAGCTGTGTGGACTGCTTGTTTTGGTTTGGGTTGAGTTTAGGGGGAATAAACCCAAACCTGTTAGTCACACAAGGGATGGTTGGAGTTCTGGGTCTGCTGACTGGGATTCTCCAGCAGTTTGATTCTGGTTGGGATCATTTTCCGTCTTATCCAGTCTGTTATGATGAAAGTTCTGGAGAGACTTCTGGCTCACGTGACCCATAGCCGCTAACCAACATCTCATCCAGATCACAGTTCCTCATCTGGAATGGAGACGTGAGGATTAACAAAGTTTTTATTTCTTCCCTGAGGCAGAAAACACAGAATACACCTGTGAATCGTAGCTAACTGACATTTAGCACGCCTAGCTGTGCTAATGCTCCCTGCTGGTGTCTCTAAAGGGGGTTTCTGTTTAAAGACGATGAACAAACGAAAATTTAAAAATTACTCTGCTAACCTCAGACCCAGAATTAATCTAGGATTGTCCCAGTGACGAGCCTGGAGCCAAACTGGGTCATTAGTGCAGTTAGGGTAACCCTAACCCCACTCCATGACAGATCCATGAGCTGTTGGTGGTGGAGGAGGATCTGTCCCGGATGTTTGGGATTTCTCTAGTGTTGAAAATAAACAGATAAAGATGATCCAAACCAAAACCATGACCCAAAACTGTGCTACCAGCTGAACCACGGGTTTTGTGAGCCGTTCCATCCCTGCTGGGAAAGAAGATTGTGTTAAATTTCAGTGTTTAAATCAGCACCTCCAATATGCATGTAATGCTCACACACTGTTTTCTCTGTTGCCTCTGCTTTTATTGTTTGCTTGCACAACCACTCCTCCCTCTCCTTCACTTCTAAACGTATCAATCATTAACCAACAACTCCTCTGTGGGTTCTCTAAACTCATCTCCTGAACTCTTCATATTCTGGCTCCTTCTTGCCTTTCCCACATTACTGCTTGCTTCTCCTTTTCTGTTTGCCTCTGTCTTGCTTGGCCAAGTTGTGTGCACCCAGGCGGGCCATCGCCCTTGGACCTCCATTTGGCGATGTTCCTGCCCACTCTGCTCAACCAGGCCACCCCAGAACAAATGGAGCGTTTCTTCATGCTCACCTGGAACCTAGAGATCATCGGCACCTACGCTCAGACTGAGATGGGCCACGGTAAAATAAACAGACCCGTTCTGAGCAGCAGGACAGTCTCACACAGGCCTCTTCCAACATTCTGGTTGTGTTTGTCAGAAAACCCCCAAACGAATAAAGGATCTATCTTATAAAAGCCGCAGCGATTTAAAAGTTTCAACTTTCTAGGAAACAAGTTAAAATGTTTGACATGTTCTGCTTTGAGGTAGCCTGGCAAGCCATCCGATTCACCTTATTCCTAGCCCTCAAGATCCTATGTGTGAAATATGTGACCCACTTCCAGTCCCGTGTTTGGTTAAATTGTGACCATAATCCATGATTTATGGACCTTTTAGAGACGTAAACTATGTGTGAACACCAGCCGTCACAGCTCAAACGGGACACTGTTACAATCCCTCTTCCCGCTGCACTAGAGGATGATCTGGCCAAAGCTAACATACAGCAGCATTTTAGCTACCTTCTTAACTCTGTCGTGTCTGACGGTGAGGCAATGAACGATCTTAAAAGCTCTGAGGCTCATCAGGACCTACATAGTAATAAGACTGGTCGTGTTTTGTTGAAAGAGGTGGGACACAATCTTATTTACTTAAAAGCTTAGAGCCGAGTCAAAGTCATCACCAAGCCTGGGTGATTAAACACATCCCAAATACACCCTTTTCCTAAATAAAGGACTTAAAGTGACTGTGTGTATTTTCTCTGGTGATAGGGGGCAGTACATACCTAAATCATTGCAAGCAAGCAATATTTTTGTGTT
This sequence comes from Aphyosemion australe, assembly GCA_006937985.1. NCBI lineage: Eukaryota > Metazoa > Chordata > Actinopteri > Cyprinodontiformes > Nothobranchiidae > Aphyosemion > Aphyosemion australe. Next base: position 3,287,248 of record SSNS01000028.1, on the reverse strand, counting down.
CAAGTAAGACCTTACCAATGGATGGCCATTAGGGTCAAAAATCCCTGGGAGTGCAACCTCCAGCAAAATGACAAACACATCAGACTCCCTTTCATCACTGGCAGCAAGTGAAGAGGTAAATGTGTAAAACAATGTTTATGAACGGTGAATGTTTTGTAACTGCTTGTTACAAATCAGTAAATGCATTTTGTCCTCACGGGTTCCCGTAGAAGGAAACAAGTCATCCAATATGGCGTCACCCAGAGACTTAGACCTCTCCCATGAATATTAGACCCAATTTTTATAGTTATATGTTATGAAGCCGCCAATATTTTTCAACAACTGGGCATCATTTAATTCATTTTCAACATTTTGATGAATATTTCCAGAGATTAACGGTAAAAACGACATATTGTCACTTTAAGCACCTGTATCTGCGCTGTTTCAAACAAGCTGCGCCATCTTTGTTTTTTTGCTCAATCGAAGTAACATCCCGCCCACCAAACCGATAGAGCGCTGTGATTGGAAAGGCAGACGACTGTTCGGGCCTGCTGAGGCTGTGATGGGGCGTGGCTAGACCGACCTGCAAAGCAAAATCCTTTTACTTCTGCTGCTGTCTAGATATCAGGGCTAGCTCTGAGACCCTTATATAAAACAATAATGTGTTTTCATGCCAAGTTTCAGCAGAGCAGGTGGAGAACGCTGGGCTCTGTCTGAAGCCTCTAGAGATGTCTGATCAGAGCAGAAAAGATCAGCCTCCTTAACCTAACCTGAAAGTTAAATGAGGTTGTAAAGGACTCTTAAGAATTTATTGCGTAATTATTACATTTATTTAAGACTACCCTCTTTGATGTTTGCACAAAATCTTCATTTCTACTTAGAATCCCACCTTTAGACCTCTAGAATACCCATGGATTCGTCAGACGCTCCTCTAGATAAACCCCTCTTTGACTAACCCTTTAATCTGTACTAGATTGTAGGTTTTTAACACGGATCGTAATCTGTCTTTGCTTCAGACCAGCTAAACTAGCAGGACATTCATTACTGAGATCTGTCAAACACTACAAGATGCTCTGCTTTACTCTTTTATATCAAATTAAAACAAAATTTAAATTGGCTTTGTTCATTCAGACAATAACCATGCTTCTGAGCCATGACCTGATTTAATCTATGCTGTTCTCTTGCTAAGAAATGATTCTGTCATGTTATTTAGCAGCATCTATATATTTATGTAGACGTGTGAACATGTTGTTGTCCTAATGCCTGATTATCTTTGTTTTTTTAAAACTCCGTCTTCCTCCTACATGTTGTGTTTGGTGGACTTTGATCCCTCTAGGCACTCACCTCAGAGGCCTGGAGACCACAGCTACATACGATCCAGCCACCCAGGAGTTTGTCCTGAACAGTCCCACCGTCAGCTCCATCAAGTGGTGGCCCGGAGGACGTGAGTACATCCATGACTCTGGTGCAGTTGGGTAGCACTGTTGAGCAGCAACCTGTTCTCTGCAAACTCAATAAGCTGCTTCATCAGCGACCAGCTAATAAATACTTACAAGTCCACATCTCGTCATGAAAATCTACTTTATGGATCAGTCTGTCTTTTTTAAGCCAGTCTTTATTGTAATTTTGTGGCTCAGAAGCCAAAAGGTTGGGGAACCACTGATCTAGAGGGTATAGAAAGTGGATGGACCATCAAGAATCTGCTGACTTTGTGTTTGCAGTTGGGAAGTCCTCCAACCACGCCATAGTCATAGCCCAGCTGTACAGCCTGGGGAATTGTCACGGTTTGCACGCCTTCATCGTACCCATCCGTGACATGAGCACACACAAACCTCTACCAGGTAAACTGGAGTCGTCGAGTCTTTCTGTCTTCATTCATCACCTCACTCTGATCATATGGCTCCTTACCCTCCCAGGTATTGTGGTCGGTGACATCGGGCCAAAATTTGGCTTTAGTGAAGTTGACAACGGCTTCCTGAAACTGGAGAATGTGAGGATTCCACGGGAGAACATGCTAATGAAATATTCCAAGGTGATGAGAATATATATGAGGCTTACCTTCAGTCTAGCTACAGCCCTGATAATGTTACGGTTGTTGTTCCACCATTAGATAGGGTTAGTATCTGCTCTTATTTACCAGTTGTGACCACTTATGGTATGTAACCCACTTCTCACAGACACCATGTGTTCATTAGGGTCGATTCTATCAAAAACCTCCGAATAACTGACCTCCTCTGTGCTGAGCTAAAATAATCCCTTTAGGTCATTTTACTATAGATGGACTGAAATCAGTTTCAGATGCACAGAGTGAATGTTTTGTTGCAGAACTGGGTTGTAAACCTGACTCCATCCCTCCTCTAGGTGGAGCCAGATGGTTCCTACGTGAAGCCACCCAGCTCCAAGCTGACCTACGGCACCATGGTGTTTGTCCGCTCTTTTATTGTGGGCGAGTCGGCTAGGGCCCTCGCCAAGTCCACCACCATCGCCATCCGCTACAGCACCGTCCGCCACCAGTCTGAGATCCGACCCGGGTCAGTCAGCACAACAAGCAGCAAGCTGCAACTCAGATCAGATCAAAGCAAATATATCTCACTGTCTCCCATGGAGATGTTTGTTTCTGGACAAAACAGTGTATCAGTATGAAGAGTATGCTTAAGGTCATGTGCTGAGTTTAATTTCAAGGTCTGGACGTTTACATAGACGAGTATTTTTATAGAAACTACAAGAACCAAAGGCAGGTAGACATGTAGGGCATCAGAGGACAGTAGAACCTTCGAATTATGGGATTTCAGAGGGTTTAGTGTTATTTCAAGAAGTACATGTTGTTTAAAAAATATCAGTAAAATCTACAATCTGAGATGCTGCAGAATCAAGATGCTTAAATGCACAACGCTGTCCTCCTCGGTCCTCTGCTGCTGCAACACCGTGAATAGAGTTAAACAAACTTATAGGAACAGTCGGAGGAATGGAAATGGTGCTGAAATATTTTGGTGTGTGTGTGCGTGCGTGTACGGGTGTGTGTGTGTGTGTGCGCGTGCGTGTACGTGTGTGTGTGTGTGTGCGTGCACGTGTAATCCACAGAGAGCCGGAGCCTCAGATCCTGGACTACCAGACGCAGCAGTACAAACTCTTCCCCCTGCTGGCTACGGCCTACGCCTTCAGTTTTGTTGGCCAGTACATGACAACGATCTACCACCGCATCTCTGAAAGCATCAACGACGGGGACTTCAGCGAGCTCCCTGAGGTACCAACCAGACGGTCACGTTCAGGAAGGATCCCAGGATTAGCTTACCGAGTTACAGTCATGGGGAAAGAAAGTCCACCTTCCTGTTCTAGAGTTTACTTCTCAGTCTGTAATGAGGCTGACTCGTGGGTTCTAGTCTCACATCAACCCCAGCATCAAACCTCAGGACTTCTGGCAGAATGAGATTAACATTACAGCTGTTTACCCATAATTCATAGCTCCAATTTGTAGAAAACCAAACAACACATCAGCTGTCAGCACGGTGGTGGAGGGCTGATGGTTTGGTCCATCTGTAGACCAAAGAGTCAGATGTGACTCCGTCTGTCTGACTGATGGAGTTTGGACCAAACTGGGTCATAAAACAGAACCACGACCCAAACAGCAGCAGATCTACAACAGATCAGCTGAAAAAGAAAAGAGCCACGGTTAAAGTGCAGACATAGACGCTGCTGCTAAAGGAGCTTGTACAGACTGTTGGATCATGAGATGGACTCAGCTTTAGTTTCACGAATAACACGTAGAAACTTGTGTTTTTGTTCATTTGTGGTTGGATCAGAGTCATTTTACAACCTGGTAAAGAACAGGAGGAGGGTGGACTCGTTTTCCCATGACTGCGTGGGATGGGTTAGGGTTTCACTTATCATGTACCTTTCTGAGTTGTCAGAAATGTTTGTTTAAATAAAAAATAGAAATATTAGAAATTCAGTTTGCCTAGAAAAGCAAAAGCTTTGAGTTTTTATTTTGTTAGCACAATTATAAATACACCACAGCCTGGATACAATCCATCACTATTATTGTTGTTGTTACTACAGATAGTTGTTTTATTAAAGCCAGTCGGAGCAGGAAGGTAGAGGTCAAAGGTTAGTCAGACTGGAAATGAAAGCTAATGCTTGTTGGATCTTTCCCGGTGAAGCTCTTATCTGCCTCGTTGCTCTTCCACCTGCAGCTCCATGCCCTCTCTGCGGGTCTGAAGGCCTTCACTACATGGGAAGCTAACTCTGGTATCGAAGTGTGCCGCATGTCGTGTGGTGGCCACGGTTACTCTCGAAGCAGCGCCTTACCGGACATTTACGTGGAGTTTACCCCCACCTGTACCTACGAGGGCGAGAACACCGTTATGATGCTGCAGACTGCCAGGTAACTATACAGGAACTACACGAGGTCCGTTCCTACAAAGAAATCATTTTAGTTCACCAACATAAACGCTCACACAGACGCTGCACCAGAGATGCTTCAGACACACCCTCTCTCCTCACCTCACAGTAAAAACAAACACGTGGGGTTAATGTTTGTCATCAGCACCATAAAGATCACAGGTCATCTGATATTTTGTCAATAAAGGTAGGAAAGAGAAAAAAAAATAGCTGCAGTCATTAGTCAGCTCCGTCTAGCTGCTTCTGTCCTGGAGGACAACTCTGCTGCGGCCTCAAATTTAGAAGCTTTTCAAGACCAAACGAGTCTAAAGTTCAAGCTAGTGAACAACAAAACCCTCAGTGAGGTTTCTGTCTTTCATACCAGCAAAACAAGCTGGATCCACGTCTGAGCAGCAGATATAACATGCTGCTAAAGTTGAACGCTGACAGGTTGTGTATGATACTGAAGAACCCTCTGGACCCGGATTTGTCTGCTTGAGTGTGCAGGTTATCTTTAACCTGCCGTGTGTTTTCCTTTTTCCCATTCAAGCACATTTATTTTTGTAGATGAAAGAATATTTAATAATGCAAACGATTCAGATTTGATGTGCAGTTTATGCAGAAATAATCCTGATTTTGATTATTTCCTGCTGAATCTCATGTCTGACAGATCTAATCTTTTCCTTATTTGACATCCACATAAACATAAAACTCACACTCCTACAGCTGTCCTAGCAAACCAAAGAACCCGTGAACTTATCTCTGGCTGTAGCCACAGTGAAACCCTCGTCTCTGTAACGATTCCTCTGTGCAGATATCTGGTGAAGAGTTACCGGCAGGCTAAAGAGGGCCAGCAGCTGAGCGGCATCGTGTCGTATCTCAACGAGTCACAGGACCGGAGGCTGCAGCCGCAGGCCGTCGCCGCCCGACCACCCGTGGTCGACGTCAACGATCTGAGCAGCCTGGTGGAGGTCTACAAACGGAGAGCTGCCATGTAAGAACAGAACCCCGCCGGGGTCCTGGTGTGAATGTGTCACTGTGATTATTTGAGTGGGTTTGAGTTTCATCTTAACGAGTCTGGGAGGAGTTGGTCACGAGTCACGTTGATCTCATTCTGCTGGAATGTCTGATTGATGTTGATATCATCAACCGTCACTCAGACTCAGACTTGCTGGTGACATCACCCCTACTGTCTGCTGTAGCCTCATCTAAATCCATTTGCCAGCAGGTGTTTGCTGCGATGAGCACAGAGTCTCTCGGTCTGTCGGTGGAAGCAGACGGACTGGCTCGATAGCTTCAGAACAGTCAAAACAAAATTAACTGTTCAATAAAAGTCTGTGTTTGAGTTCAGATGAGTTCATAACTGATCTTATTCCATAAGAGCTGTCACGTTCTTCAGAGGGCACTAAGCGCTGCTTCTGTGTTAAACATGCCTTAGTGAAGTTGATTTATGTTCCACTAATGCACATTATGTGTGTTTATAGTTTGGTGGAGATGGCAGCCAGGAGCATCCAGCAGGAGCTGCAGCGCCGGAAGAGCCAGGAGGATGCCTGGAACAGTAGCGCCATCGAGCTGGTCCGAGCCTCAGACGTAAGTCCACTCGTGTGCGTGCAGAACACAGTCAGCTGTGGAGAAAGGCTGACGTCAGCCTGACTGACTTGTGTCGTGTCTCCAGGCCCACTGTCACTACGTTGTAGTGAAGGTCTTCAGTGAGAAGCTGGGGGAGGTCGGGGACACAGCGATACACTCTGTGCTGTCGACCCTGGCTCTTCTCTACGCCATGCAAGGGATCACAAAGAACTCCGGAGACTTCCTGCTGGTAAGTGAGTCCACCAGGATGAAGACCTGTCGGAGACCTGTGGTCTGGTCTTACTGATAACGACGACTCAGCAAATTTAGATCTCATCTGGTTTACTGTGTGAAAGAAAAAAACGAGATTTTGTTTCTGGTGCTGACTGGGCGACGGTGGCAGAGGAGATAAGTGCCTGCCCCGTAACCGGAGGGTTGCAGGTTCAAGCCCCGTCTGTCGCAGTCGCGTCCTTGGGCAAGACACTTAACCCGCCTTGCCTGCTGCTGGTGGTCGAAGGGACCGGTGGCGCCAGTGAGCCCCAGGGCAGCAGTGGACTCATTACAGCTCATCACCACCAGAGTGAATGTGTGGATGACTGTATTGTAAAGTGCCTTGGGGGGTTGTAGAACCCTAGATGGCGCTATATCAAATGCAGGCCATGTACTGAACATCTCTGGTGTCTGTTTTCAGGCCGGACTGTTGAGCGCGCCCCAGGTGTTACAGATTTCCGTCCGTATCAAAGAGCTCCTGTCTCAGCTGAGGCCCAACGCCGTGCCGCTGGTAGACGCCTTCGACATCCACGACAAGAAGCTGAATTCTGTTCTGGGACGCTTTGATGGAAACGTCTATGAGAATATGTTCGAGTGGGCTCGTCGCTCGCCTCTCAATGCCACAGAGGTAAACGACTCATCACAAGAGTTGATGTTATCTTTGTAGCACAGGCTGCAGGACCTGATTATGACTAGTTTATTGTCATTTACGTATCCGTGTTGATCCTTGAGACGTGTTTGTTATGTTGCCTTCAGGTCCATGAATCCTTCCACAAATACCTGAAGCCTCTGAGAGCCAAACTGTGAGCTGATGGAAGGACAAGGATGCTGGCTGGAACACTAACCCTGCACACACACTTACAGAAGACAAGAGAAATGTAGCCCTCACCTTTTCTCTTAATCACGATCAGCTAATCGAAGGTGTTGGTGCAAAAACACCACCTGTAGAGCGATGGTGACTTAGTGGAGGGCAAACACGCTTTAGAAAAATATTTCAGTGACAAATCTAAAAAATAATGCAAAATTACAATTTGATTAAATAACGTTTGACTTCACAGAAATAGCTTTGAGTACAAAAAGAAAACCACAATGGCTGCAGGTGTTCTGTGAACTAAATATCCGTTTTCTATATATATAGTCTCATGTTTCATCATCTTTTCTTCACTTCCTGCTGCGAGTCGGAAGCGTCGAGTCACTGGAGCAGACTAAGAAAACAGAATGTCAGGAACAGTGCTGCACATTTGTAGTTGGTTATTAAGAAAGATACGGAGTTCATTTGAAAGACATTACATTACATTAGGTATTTTTATTGTATTGAAACTGACGTGATCAACCCTAAAAGAAAATTTGCACAGTCTTTACCCCGGACATTTATTTTTGTAAACTTAAGTATCAGATAATGAAAACCCAACAGTTTTATTCAGGCAGTTTGCATGAGTTCAGATGGGATCCTTTTGTCTCTCAGCATTCCAGTTCATAAGTGTGTGTGTGTGTGTGTGTGTACTTGTATTTATAGGCTTATGTGGACAAGTTTTAACTTTTAACCTGTAGTGTGTGGACATTTTAACAGTGTGGGGACATTTGGCTGGTCCACACAATGACAAAATACCCTAAAATGTGGTTTTAGAGGTCTGGTGTGAATTAATGTTGGTTTAGGTTAGGGTTAGGAATAGAACATCATTGGTAATGGTTAGGGTATGGGTTAGGCATAGTGGAGTCACAAAAGTGAAAAAAAAAATGAATGGAAGTCAATGGAGGGTCCACACAAACATATAAATACAAATATGTGTGTGTGTGTCTGAGATGTTGGTCTGATGCTGTGTGATGGATCATTTCAGCAGTCTGCACGCTTTCCTGCTTTTGAATGTTGTTGAACGGCAGAAAGATCTCTGCAGATTGTGCTGCAAGGTTAAGTTAGCTGTAAAAAATAACCTGTTTGAAAAAGGCTTAAGACACACACACACAGTATAGAGAGTGTGTGTGTGCGCTGGTATTATCCCTCCCTACCATGTGGGGTATTGAGATGTAATATTTGCAGCTTTTGTTTTTAATGGATCTGTTTAACAATTCAAACTTAAAAGTAATCTGTTGAATTCTTACTACACACATGATGCTACAATAAAAATGCCAGCAGTCTCCAGCCTTTTCAGATTAATGCAACCCAGATTTTATTATGAAAACTTCACAAAGTGAAAGCATCAAAATACCCATAAATAATTTTAAACCGTTTTGATGTAATACCAATGATGAAATAGCTCTTTACTCAAAAGCATCACTGTAATATGTCCAGATGATTTATCTGGAAAAATGTGCCTGAAAAAGATTTCTCCTCTTAATCTATTTAATACAAGGACTGAATTTTTGTATGTCCATGAGCTAAATGGGGTTTGCTTTCTGTGGGAAAAGAGCAGTTATTATTACCATGTAAGCTGTTGATAAAGCAAACGTGTGGAATTTATCATGCACTTTGATTAACGATGATTTAAAAATTTGTTTTAATGTTGAATAAATAAACTGATCAAAAACAATCATTTGTTCGTGTGTTCACTAACTTGAATTTATTTAGTGATGAGGTCCCAAAATTCTTCATTGTTCCTCCACTTTGTGCACCAGTCCACGAGCATGACGCTAGCACCACTATTCCTAATCAATCCTTATTATTTAGCTAAAACATAATTAAACTACTTATGTGACACACAATGGTTGTGTGTAGTTCTAAACCCAGCTAGCTACAAAGATTTTTTTCTGATCAGATAAATGACTGCCCTCTGGTGGAGACGAGCTGGAACTACACTCCTGGTAAACCACACATTTAGCTTCCTTCTCTCAAGGCTGGAAACATTTTAATTGTTGTTTTCTGCCTTTGGGGAATTTTATGAGGGAGAGGAAGTAGGAGAAGAAGGAAATACGTCTATAACTTGCTTTATCAGTCTTTTTCTCTTCAACTAAAAATCACAAAACAGTATTTATGTCTCCAGAAGACATTTGAATCGTCTCGTTCATGTGGACAGCTGCAGCTTTAAAGGTGTCCTATGCAATTAATCAACAATCTAAAACAGAGCTTTGAGCCTCCAAAAAGCATAAGAAAATTTTTTTTTGGCTTTTATCTGTCCCAGGAGCCCTGATACAGGCCATTCTAAACCCCCTTACTCAGGCCTTCAGTGAAAAGAGCTGTTGACCCCGCCCACTCGGCCAGGACATGCTGATTGGTTGGTTTCCCCAGAAGGCCTCAGACACATGCAGGTTTGAGGAGGCGTGGCTCCCCCTTATGACGTGTTAAGGAAGGCTTTCTCAGAACAGGAGGTTTTCTCTCGCCTTTTTCAACTTTCTAATTTACATAAAAAATAGGTCACACACGGCTTTGACTTTTTGGCATGCTACTGTTGACCACCCAAGCTGTCTTATTCAACAACAACAAGGAAAATGTTGGTTTCACGATGGACACACTACTCTGTTTTTGATGGTGAATCTTAGTTTTTCCTGTGCATCTGAACCAGTTCCTTAGGAGACCAGTTTAGATCTTGTTTGGCCATGTGGTCACATCTAAATGACCTGAACTTAAAGACAAATGTTCAAACTGAGGATCTTGGAAGATGAATTTCTTTACAAATATGTTCCAAATACAGCTTGTTTACTTCTTCACTGACTTCCTCGGTGGTCTTGGTCAACCAGTAAGTGCTGTCTAATGATTTTGCACTGCAAAGACAAACTACCGACTGCAGTTACAACCGCTAAAGTTAACGAGTCTTGGCTTTAACAAACCAGAGCCTTCTAGAACCATCAGCGCCACTTATTAACAGATTTAGGTGAATATGTTTATATATCATCATGAATCATGTTTACTGTGAAAGAGAGAAAGTGTAGCATAGAAATCTCCACAGACTGTAGCAGAAGCAAAAGGATTTTGCTCTGCGGGTCGGTCTAGCCACGCTCCATAGGAGCCTCAGCTGGTCCACCATTGGCCAGAGCAATTTTGTGTCTGACCCATCCCAGTACTCTTGGGTTGGTGGGCGTGATTTGCACCAATGCTGCGAGAGAGTGAAAAAACAAAGATATCGAGGCTCATTTGAAACTTCTTTGGCATCAACTTTGGACTATTTTCCATACCCTACTGATTTATTTATGAGGTGCATTTACAAATAGCATGCGAGCTGGCCAAAGTACCGCACAGACACACTTACATAAACACCATACAAACAGATAAAAAAGATAATAATAAAGTGACTAAAAACATTAAAAGAAATGAAAAGTTAAAAAACACATGAAAAGGAAGTCATGGTCCAAAAGCCAAATCGTGAAAGTGAGTCTTCAGTCGTGCCTTGAAGACTGCCACGCATGATGCTTGGCGTACAAAGATCAGCGTTGCATTCCAAAGGGCTGGAGCAGCAGGCACAAAAGCCCGTTCCCATACTTAGACTTGGGCTTTTCGTCGAGTCAAGAGCAGATGGAGGTACTTAAGTCCGTTTAGAAACAGGACGTATTTGCGTCTTCTTCAACAGCGTATGGTGGACAGCCCTGTTGACTGACAGTACATCACGTTGTTCATTGTCCAATAGCACACGGAGACTGTTTGAAAGACAACCGTAGATTCCGCCCCACAACTGAGCTCTGTCTAAGGGTCGTGGCCATTATATTATATTGTCAGGCTACAGGAATAATGAATAAAAATTGTGCAATGCCTTATTGTCACAAAGCCAAATAAACATGGTTGATGGCCGTGTGGCTCAGTTAAGATCTTTAGAAGTATGATTTCATGATAGTTTGGAACAACATCCGTTTGAACAGATATTGGTTTTGACTAAACATGAGCTAGCTGCTATTCTGAGGGGTGCCATGCTAATAAGTGTTCCTGCTGCCCTAAAACATCTGCAGTGGTGCATACGCTGCAGGACTAGATAAGGGTCGGAAGGATTTTAGTCAGCTTCCTTCTGGCCTTTCCTGTGTGCTGAGTATGCTGACCACCGAGACTCACCACACCTGGGTCAACACCTGTTTACCTTCAGGGTAAGACACTTTGCAACTGGCCACATTCAGAAATAATCTCTGTCTTTTGTAACTGAGGCTGTTGAAAGACAGTACCAATCGTGTGTGTGGTGTGTGTGCTTCTTTGTGTGTGTGTGTGTGTGTGTTCACTCTGCTCCTTCTTCATGGAACATGTTGCAGGAAAACTGGAAAGTAACCAAACTTATCTCCTTGAATACATTTAAAGTTAAAGTCCCAAGTATTCATCACACACTGGTGAAATGACATCTCCGCATTTGACCCATCCCCATGGTGGGGAGCGGTGAGCTGCAGCTGTGGCCGCGCTCAGGAACTAGACCAGACTGAGAACACTTGTGTAACTGCCTTCTGTAAGTTTGTATATAACTCTGTGTAACTGTAATTTTGTGTCTGTACCTCTGTCTCTTAGCCAGGACTGTCTTAAAATGAGGATTTTAATCTCAGTGGGACCTTCCTGGTTAAATAAAGAATAAATGAAAATAAAAAGTGTGTGTGTGTTTCTATGTGTGTGGTGTGTGTATATGTGTGTTTCTTTGTGTTTGTGTGTTTCTGTGTGTGTGTGTGGTGTGTGTGTGTATATGTGTGTTTCTGTGTGTGTGTTTCTGTGTGTGTGTGTGCATACGTGTGTTTCTGTGTGTGTGTGTGTATATATGTGTGTTTCTGTGTGTGTGTGTGGTGTGTGTGTGCATACGTGTGTTTCTGTGTGTGTGTGTGTGTTTCTGTGTGTGTGTGTGTATGTGCATACGTGTGTTTCTGTGTGTGTGTGTGTTTCTGTGTGTGTGTGTGTGTGTGCATACGTGTGTTTCTGTGTGTGTGTGTGGTGTGGTGTGTGTGTGGCCCCGGGGTGTTGGAGGTGGTTGGACCGGGGCCAGCGCGCCTCCTGGGGGGAGAGGGAGATAGGAGCAGAGACTCCGCCCCCCCCGGTTCCTCCATGGAGCTGCAGTCGGTCAGGATGAAGGAGCAGCGAAAGAGGGAAGTACTCTGACACAAGGCGGCTGATTTCTTCAGCTCTCTCGTTGCATTTCGGACATTTACCTTCTGCTCATGAATAAAACGTCGGCTACTTTGTCTTGGAGGTGAGTGAAATTAAACTACTCTCTCTTTATGACTAAACATGAACGTCTCTGTTTCCTCCCCGTGTTGGAGTCAAGTTTTGGGTTTTAATCAGCAGGTGTATTAAACAGCCCAACGCTCGGGCTCCGTTGTGCTTGACTCCAGTTTAATACCCGCTAACACGTTTTCTCGCGTTTCGTAGTGAAACTATGGACGACGTGCCTGAACAAGCGCAGACACAAGCAGACCAGCAGCAGCAGCAGCAGCAGCAGCAGCACACTTATTCATTTAAACTCTGGAGTTATTTTCAGACTCCGTCATGCTGCTGACGTCACACACCCCTCCATCTGCTGGGGGTGTGGGAGGTGACGGTGTTTACACTCAGAAAGAGGAACCGAGCTGGAGCTCCAGGTTCGCCTGAATATGACTCAAACATATTCTGACCGCTGAAACTGAAACAGCTGTAAAAGTTTTCTGCTGTGGGCCGAGTCTGCTCTGGGGCGGTTATGTAACTCTGAGCCAGCTTCTGTCTGCTCACAGTTGGTCTTTTAGAGTTAACACCTCAGATGGTTCTCTTTGTTCTCAGCGTGGTGAGCTGACAGAAACACAACAATCACTAGAGAACTAAACGCTTTAACCCTTCCATGCACAGAGTCCTTCACACTGAGCAGCTATCTAGAGCTGTGTGTGTGTGTGTGTGTGTGTGTGTGTAGTCAATAATAATAATAATAATAATAATGGGGCCATTTCTTACTACCGCTCCTCATGAATATAAGTTCATTTATTAAAAACATAATTGACTGCTAAAATAGGCCTGTCCTATTGTTAATTTAAACATAAACATTGTTTGGGTTTATGTTATTTTTGGTCAAAGCCACTTCAGAGGGGCTGCAGACCCTGATCTAGTCTGAGGAACATTTTCATGTACAAACTGAAGAAGTTGTTTAAAAACAACCACAATCAAAGGATAATGTTAAAGCTGCTACCAGTGGCTCATTAGGGCCTCCATGGTACTCGAATGTGTGTCTCTTATTCAGTTACATGCCCATCTAAGTCGATCCAGGTCGATCTACAGCAACAAACTGGGAGCCTTTATCCTAGTTTACATGTACGTTAGAAAACCGATCTCTCAAATGAAGTTTGTTCCACTCCAGTACAGTAGGTGGCAACATGTGCCCTTTCATGTTAGCTTATAGCAACACAGATAGTAAACAAACGCTGGCGGGAGTGAAGCAGACAGAGTTAAAACAGGATATGCACAGTAGCTGAAGGAATGAACAACAATAACGCTGCTCACAGGTAATTTGGTACGTACTGTAGTGTTTGATGGTGTTACACGTGTTACTTTGTGGCGATGAAGACCGCTTCTGCGGTCTTGTCACTTCCGCAAGTTACCAGTATCAGCTCAACTGAGCCGTTTACATGCAGAGGAAGCCTTATCTGGGTTCTTCAGCACGATTAGAACCAGTTTGCTTTCAGCAAGACTATTATATGCATTTAAAAAACTGACATCAGTCTATTTAGGGCAGTAGTTTTCTGATGCACATGTAAACACACTGAGTGGGTGAATGATGATGTGGGGGAAAGATGACAAAATCCTGTGTTTAGATAGAAATTTGCACATGTACTAATGTGCAACTACATGTACTTGTGAGTAAGAAGAGTTTATTTGCTAAGGATTTGATATTTTAATGATTATTATGACATCATAGTTCATTGAACATTTAGCGATAATATGCTGGTGAAGGTTCTCAGTCATCCAGGTCATGGTAATCCCAAAGGGTTCAAATGAAGGCCACAGGTCTTCTTTGGTTTCTTGAAGATGTTGAATTGACAAAAGCTCCTCAAATGAGAAGCAAAACATTTTCAAGAAACCAAAGAAGTCCAGTTGCCTTCATTTGAACCCTTTTGCATGATGATATGGTGAAGTCTTACCTGAGTTATAGGCTAAAGCTCCACAGACTGTGGATTGGATCACCATCATGAAACCTGTGCCAGCATTCATAACGCACCATCACCGATTTTGAAAAGTACTTTGTGTGTTTTGTTTATTTTGTCATAAGTGTATAAAAACAGTCCACCATCATGACAGAGTCTGAACAGAGCAGTAACAAGTTGCCTCAGTGTTTATGCAGATACCATTAAGTCAGAGTTCGACACTGGAGTCCACGTTTTAAGGACTCTGAAAGGTATTTGGGGAAAAAAGTAAAACATGTTTTTGTCTAAAGAAGAATAAGAAAAATCTGCAATGAGTTCATGATTTTACATTAAAATGTTAAAATATGGTGACTGAGTGTTCATCGGTGCAGATACGTTATGTGGAAACTGTACAGAGCTTTTTGTTGTCATGGAGGAAATGCTGAGTAACTTCAGCGTTAGAACGAATATTTGTAGCTGTGAGGTAGGTGGTGTTGTGAGATGATCACCTTTTATCACTATAGTGCTGTTATTATCACATCTACTAGTGCTCATACAAAAATAAACAACTCTGGGTTGTGGGTGTTGGCTTATAGCTTTGACCAGAACTGATCTGTAATACAGCTTCAGGTCTAATGCTGTCCGTTCTTTACTGCGGGTGTTTATGATTCATCATGAGAAAGACAATCATTACGTATTCATTTTAACACCGTGTCAAAACGGACCTGTGGCATTATGAAAACACATGCTGTGTATTCTTGTCTATGTGCTGCTGTTCTGGGGACAGTTATTTCATCTGTGCTCCAGACAAGCTGGTTCCCAAAGTCAGAGACTCTCACGGTCAGCTTGCTTCTCACACCAAACCCTCTGTCAGGAATCTTTGTGTGACCTTTGACCCAGCTCTCACTCTGGATTCTCATGTCAGTTCTCTTGTTCGCTCTTCCTTCTTCCATCTCAGGAACATTGCTAAGCTGAGTCCCATTCTGTCCCGCTCTGAACTTGAGATTGTTCTCCACACCTTCATCTCCTCATGCTTAGACTACTGCAACTGGCTTTTCACTTGTCTGAGCAGAACCTCCCTGTACCGTCTATGAGTGGTCCAGAATGCCTGTGCCATTCCCCCTCAAAGAATAAAATGAGAGTCGAACATATCTAGCGACAGACAAGGAGCAGGTTGAAGAACGTCTTGCAGTATAAATGATATAAACGTTTATACACCCATGACTGAACGAGTAAAATGATATGCAGCAAACGTTTTATTCGAGTCAGGAAGTTACGGGAAACGTGAGTTTAGAGGTGGTGACTGGACGAAGAGGTGGAGGACAAATTTGACCGTATTAAAAAGTCTCTGAAATACATAAACATAATGTAAACACACTAGAGACGGGACTGCTTTGATGGCACGATACCCCAGAAAAGCGCTACACCTTCTGCTGTCCTGTCGGAGAATTGCTTCACAACACTGACACACGAACATAGAAGTATAAAAGGAAAACATCTCCATCAATACGTGTGCGTGAGACGTATAAACCAGGCTAAAGACCAAAGGTGTCAGATCTGCTGCTGCGGCCCCCAGACTCTGGAACTCTCTCCCCCTGAGCCTGAGATCAGTGGACTCAGTGGTCTCCTTTAAAAAGCAGCTGAAGTCTGTTGGTGTGACCTTCAGTTCCTCCTCTTCTCGGATCTGTTCCAGGAGTCCAATCCCAACACGGTACCTGAAACATCTGGACCAGTTCTCATGTCTCTAGCTGGTTTTGTTCATCTTAAATGCTGGAAAAACCCATTTGTCACGTGTGTTTCACATCTTCTGTTGGCTTAATTTAACAAGGATAACAAAGAGTTAGTCTAGTTTGGGAATTTTAAAAACTTTTTACAAATCAGAAACCGGAAGTGTATCATTTATTCATCTTCCTCCTACTTGAGCAGAACATAACTCCCATGGCTCGAACATAAAGAAGGATCCTGAAGTAGATGCTACTACATTATACTGGCCTGAGGTACATTTCCTTTGAATGACTGGTGTAAAAAGTATTAAAACCTCAGCTGAAGAAGAAAATTTGGATTTTCACGGCTGGATTTTAAGAAAAGTTGATGTTTTTAAAGAGCGCAGCAAAATAGAACCAAAACTGGTACGGTTTATTTACTTTTGTTGTATATTTCTTTTATTTTTGTGGTCGTAGATGAGCTCCCACTGCATCTAGAGCCCTCAGCAGCATCAGACTGTTCCAGTATAATTCAATAATCTACAGAAAAATATAACAACATGCTGCCAGTTTTACAGCTGCATGTACACATGGATACAACACCAGAAAAATGTAGCCGACCACTTTCCTGAATGACTTCTCTTTTCCCGACCGGAGTGGTGCTGCAGTCACGGTAGCGCGCGGCTTGTTGTTTTTGGCATTAATCCAGGTGAACACGGAGGTTCTACCGGTCCCAGGAGATTTATTGTTGGAATATGTGGATCATCTTTTAGATCTAGGGCTGGGCAATAAATCAAAAATTTATCATTAAAGAGCGAGTAACGCCTAAATCAACTTTATTTTGCTGATAACCTGTATAGATGAGTGTCTAATAGTGCTGTAGACATGTGTAATCATTATTTTGGCAGTTTAGTGCAACTAACTTAAAATTTAATATTACAGCCCAAAACCATAATTATATCTCCATATTCAGGTTAAAACTGCTCCACACTTATTTAGAATCAGCCACAGCTGATGGCTGTAGAGCTGCAGGGTGACGTTGTCTGTACCGTCCTACGTGGCTGCACTGCACTGGACTCCACCTGGCGCAACCACTCACCTGCCGATATGACACGTTAGGGCTTGGAGCCGCTCGCCTCCTGGAAAAAAAACTCCTTTTTTTCCCTGGTGGACAGGAAATCCTCCAGCCTGCTGGTGCTTCTGAGTCTGCTCTTCTCCTGAGCGGTAAGTTTGCTTGTTTGTGCACTCGTGTGCGCGCGCGAGTAAACGACTCATTTTTCGGACGGGGAAACTCCGAGGGCCCATGTGGGGGGTTGAGGGTGGTGCTGTCAGTCACTGCCTCAGTGCCGCTCTCTCGGTCCTCCAGGTGACGACTATTTTCCAGGTATTTTTCTAACAGGAAGTTTGCTTGGAATAAGTCTCCACCCCTATTCCACCCTCCATCCTGTTACTCACCCTTATCATTTTTCCCATGTCAATAAATTCGGTAAATAAATGAAAAGATGTGTGTAGGTTGGCGACGTTCATGTCCCTTTAAGAAGCTGTACCACCTCGAGTCACATGACAACATGACTCAACGTAATACATGTGACAGCCCCATCTAGTGGTCAACTATTTTTTCTGCGCATACATGTAGTTATCGTCCAGTTATCGTTATCGAGGTGAACTCAATGTTTCCGTGATATTGATTTTAGGCCATATCGCCATAAACGTTGGAACCATGAAGTTGAACAAAATACAGCTCATTACTGAGTAGTGCCATTGTTTACAAACGTGGCGCCAGTGTAGGGCAACCTTGCTTCTGTCTGTCTGTGCCCCAGGGCAGCTGTGGCTACATTGTAGCTCATCACCACCAGTGTGTGTGTGTGTGTGTGTGGTAAATGGCCTGTATTTATTATGGTGCCTTCTAGAGTCTTATAACTCTCCAAGGTGCTTTACAGCATAATCAGTCCTTCACCCATCCACTCTAGAGGGTGCTATATACAGGCCATTTGACCATTTACCATTAAATGTGACATATTTGGAACACAATGCTTCGCTGATTAGAGGAGAAAATTTTGATTTTTTATAATTTACAACCAAATAGCTCAACTAAATGAAAAACTGATATTGGTACTTAAGTGTAGCTACACTGAATTTCTATGATTTTGACGCAGAGTCTGGCCAGTAGCTTTAAGCTAAGTTGTTTGGCAGCAGGACCTTTAGCTAACAGCCAGGACAGAAGTGAAAGCTCTGTACACCAGACTGCAGGGACAGCTGATCACCCTGAAGCTGAAACATCTGACGGGTTGTTTCTGATCAGCTAACTGGAAAATTCTCAATGATTTCAACAGAACAGCAACACTTGTGGCAAGCTGTTATATCATATAATGATTGTTGCTTTTTTATTTTTGTATCCTGTCGTCTAAAATAAAACAAACTGTTTCATCTTTTCTTACTGACTTTATGAGTTATCAAATGGAAGTTACTGTACAATGTTTCTACTCTTATGTTTTTACTATTCGAGTCCCTTTAAACTAGACTTTTGACATTCCCAAGTTGGTCCATAAGGCATAATGGGAATTTCAGTCTTGTCAGTTTCCCTCCAAGGCATTTCCTTCCTTCAACTTATTAGATAAACTTCCAAGAAAAGGGCTGTCCTTTTTGGTTGACATGAGTAACGGTTATATCTAACCTTTTAGTTTTGATTTGCTCTTCCTGCTTCTCATTCAGCCCATTTCACAACTATGCTTGGCACTCAGGAAATGCTGTTGCATGTAGACTTCTGACCCTTTGAAGTGTGTCCCTGGACGTTGTTGTGCAGAATCTAAAGCTGCAGAGAAAGTACACTTTGTATAGATTGCAGCGTTCTTTTAAAATTGTGGCTTTGAAAAAGCTAATTTTCCTGTGCTTTTCTTACCAGTTACTTGAGGACAGAACGTCTTTACTCATGTTCTGTCTGACACTTCTGTTATGTCAGACTGTGGGTGAGAATACAATGCTTCAGTTGGACAAGGCAAGCTGGACTAGTTACCACAGATTTCTCTGGTCGGTTCCCTAGCAGTTTGGGTGACACGTTGCAGCACACACATCATTTGTGTTTACCCTGAGCACACACTATAGTTATGTAGGTCAGATCTTACAGATTGTGACTGACAGTGAGGCTGTTACAGGAGGTACGGCAGGTTTGGACATGTCCTTTCATGGAAAAGGGAGCAGTGCTTAATGCTTCGCCTGATGCCTGCTGCTGGTTAGTGTACTTGGACTTCTCCCTTTGGTTAGAAATAGAACAATCGATTTGGTTTGAACTTCAAAGCAAATGGATCGTTCTATTTCTAACCTGTGCTAAACAAAGCCTTGGAGCTTTACAGTATCACTGAGAGGTGTTGTGGTTCAAAGTAAAGAATGAGGAAGCAATTTTGATTGTTACCGTGTCTCCAGGCGCTCCAACACGCCTTAGCCGAGCCTAAGTTTATTTGTGCAGCCTAAACTCTCCTACATCTCAAATGATCTGTCAGAATGTGGCTCAGAATATAGCAGGTGTGTTCCTGGGTGTCTGTTCATGTGTGCCTGTCTGTCACAGGTATGTGGTTACCACGGCGACCATGATGAGCCACTGGCAGCAGTTTTAATATTTGTTTCTAGAAGGGATCCTCAATAGTAGCGGTTTTACTGATATTCAATACACCGATATTGTCTGATTCTTAATTTCTGTTACCGATATAAACCGAAATGCTGCGTCCCCCTCATTAAAAAGAAAAACTAAAACATTTTAGGTTACTAACATCACATATGTCCTATCATGCATGCTTTAAACATTTCATATTTGACATTTTGAGAGAGAGGAGAAGTAGCTGAAGAGTTTGATGTATAATATGTGCATTGTATGTAAAAGTTGTGTCACTAAAAGACTGAAAACCGAAACTGATATTTTCTGATCGATATCAGCTGATATTAATGGTAGTGCCGATAATATCGAACATCTCTAGTAGGGATGCACATTTTCCAACATTTCTTTAACCGGTTATTGACGCCCCTTAACGGTTAATAGCTGGTTAACCGTGATTCACAGATAACAAGTCAAGTTTTGTGAGTTGATCCGATTATTTACAGGGAATGATGTCAAAAATAATATTAACAAAACAACGGGATATGGGTTTAAGGAGCGGGGACAGGATGAACCTGAGCCTGAAGTAGAGATAGAGGGCTGGACCACGCTGACCAGTTTAACAATTTATTGTGCAAGCTTAACTAACGTTTCAACACTGTCTTCATCAGAGTCACCTGATTCTGTTGGAAGACGTGCAGAGTGCCTTGATTTACTTGATTCCACATAAGCCTGTAGGATATTAGCTCTTCTGATTCATTAAGCAGGTTGTAACTGTTGGCTTTATACAGTAGTGGCTGCAGGAGAAGCTACTGACTGTAAAACGGGGCACTTCCTACTCTAGTGGAATGTCTTACTCTAAATATGGAGACAAAAAATAATCCAACTAGTGGAAACAAAACAAGTTTATTCTAAAAACGGCCAAAAAATGGTCAACTAGCAGGACACCTGTGGAACGACAGCCAGAGTAAAGTCAAGCTACTTCCTGTCCCGACACACAGAGATGAGATGTTTTTCAGGTGAGTTTTATTAGATTTGGTTGCATTTATATTTGTGATGTCATGATGTGGTTATCTGTGTAAAGCACCAGCACCAGTGTGTTGTACATGTGAGGCTCTCTCTCACTCTTGTCCACTACTGCGCTGCTGTTCAGTCAGCATCGGGTTGATCTTCATAAACTCTGCAGCAGAACCAACATTCAAAATCAGGCTTCTTGTTAAAATGAAAGGATGTTGCTTCAGTTCTGATGGTCCATAAAAGGACTTGTGAAAGCTGACACTCATTTATATTCTCTGGCTATTGTGCAAGCCGGCTGCCAGACTGTGGAGTGTACGGCTCTTTCTCACTCTCTTCCTTCTGGTCATCTATTAACAGCTTGGGATCACACTTGAAGCACCAAGAGGTTCCAGTAGGAAAAGCTGGAATTTTTCAAAGATACATACAATTGTGATAAACCTTCTTTAGCACCACTGGACGTTTGTTTTGTACTGCGAAACAAACACAAACTATGCCATCTTAAATGATAAAAACCTTTTATCCAAACCTAAAACGATCATTGCAGCGGTTTGAAAAAACATTTTTACTGTGTGACCCTAGTAGCCACCATGTTCTCCTAAAAATTTGGTTTTGAATGAAAACGTTCAAATTCAGTAGCTGCTGGCCCATGACACAATGACAGACACGGACAGGTCCTGGGTTTGAACCAGCAACCCACCAGTTACAGGGTGAACTCTTCATTACCTCTAATACCACAGTCAGTTACACTTCCTTGTGGAAACTCGGTACGCCTCTGTTCTGTACCAAAAGCATGGATGCATACCGTTACACCTCTATCAGGTTAAGAGGCAGAGGTTGGCTCTTGCTTGTTGTTTAGCAGGAGAAGAGAGAGTGGAAATAATTATTTGCTGCTCATCCACATTGAAAGGGGTCAGATGAGATGGTCCAGGACTTTGATTAGATTTTGTCTTGGTCGCCTTCTCCTTCCTTGGAGTACCTCTGGAGGAAATTGAGAGTCTTGCTGGGGATCATTACCTCAGCAACCCAACCTCAACTAAATGGAGAAAGATGGATGGATGGTGGTCTTAATTGCTCCATGTTTGTGTTTAAGGCCCTGTCCACACGTAGCCATGTATCTCCCAAAACGAAGATATTTTTCTACGATTCGGCCTGTCATCCACACGAAAACGCATATTTACGCAACAAAAACGAATCTTTTTAAAAGCTCCGGCCAAAGTGATGATTTGCATTTTCTTCATTTTAAGCGTTTCCGTGTGGACAGAAATAACGGGAGTTTTAGGTTTCACGTCACTGTCTGTGACAAAAATGCTGACGGCCCATGTGCAGTCTGTTTACACGACAACATGGATGCCCTCAGAGCTGTGTGTTATCAATCATCCAAGCGCTTTTTGTCTCTGTTTTTACAAGCAGAATTATTGCTACTTGTCGAAGACCACAGGCGAAGGACGAGGTTACAGACGGTTATTGCCCGATACCTTGCTTTTCCACGTCCAAGGGAGGTTTTTTGGCAAAGACACCGATGCAGGTTTTATGTCAGACCATTTAAGAGCAGCGCTACCTTCTTATCGGTCCACACAAGCGAGCTGGGTGCCATGTTTCATGTTTTTTTGAAGTTGAGCAGGAAGACAAATTGGATGGGATTTGGGGGAACTACTGCCACCTACAGGTCTGGCATGCCTAAGAATGTGCTTAACAATGCACTTATGAGGTAAACGTGTGGATGGAGTTTTTTCTAAAAATGAGGTGGTATGGACGCTATTTTTGCGAGGGCAAATATTTGTTTTTAAAATAAACCCGGCTACGTGTGGACAAGGCCTGAGTCATAGTCAGTTAACTAGAAATAAACTAGATATACTTTCTGCTTGGGCTGCTTGTCTCAGTCACCTCTTTTCCTGATTTCCAGTTTGTTTGTTTTTTGGTTTGGAATATTTTAAACATTTTTTTTTGTATTTACTTTTTATGGAACACCTTTACAGCCAAAATCCTAACCAGACCTTCCTGGGTATAAAAGGAAATGAGAAAAATTATACAAATTTATTGTTAATATCTTTTCAGAGGAACTCTGCATTTTTGTCAAATGTATACTGGTAATGTGTAATTTATACAGTAAATATGTCTAAGTCTCAGATCTAAGCTTAGCACTGCTGTGTAAGACATGGTGTGTCTGAACACTTGTACTCGGTTCAAACCTTACTGATGACGTGTTGCAGTACCCTCAGACTCATTTGATATTTTTGTTCATGAATAATTGTGTTTTGCTGATAATTTAACTTCAGACATTAATGTCCATTAAATGTTCTCAGTTCATAAAAAAGAAACCCCAAAGGAATAGGGTTTATTCCTTTCAGTAAGAGGACAACGACCTCACTCTCAACACGGGGTTGATGGTAGACATAAAAGAGAGTAGACATCACTGTCCACTGTTTATTTGGAAGCCTGAACTGAAGAGGGATTACAATTTCTGGTTACTCAGAAGAGCGAGGGCCTCTCCTGGTCACTTAGCACCACTCAGCTGGTTAAAAGGTCTCAACATCAGCGTACTTTGGAAGAAGGCTGAGGAGGTTTAGCATGTCGAGCAGCATCACCAGAAACTTGTTTAGCAGAGTTTCTTGATCAACACCATAGGCGTCATTTTAGCATTTTAGTCCCCACCACTATTAATAATTGGGAGTTTCTTTCCCATCACTTTTGAATGAGAAGTTTCTTATCAATTAATCCACCCACCGTAATTAATGAATTTTGTTTAATTTTCAACATTTTAGAAAAAGTGTAGCGTATCGGGAAATCTGTTCCGTCAATGTGCGGAATCGCAAACACAAGGTAGTCATTTGTTGTCAGTTTTACTGTTAGGGCTGCACTTTCAGCACAGTTTTGTCAGATATCGATTCCATTTTTGGTCTCTCAAACAGTCCTGCTATTTATTTTTTTATTAATCCGGTGGATCACGGGCAGTTTTTAAACACCTGTCAATGCATTGCAGTGGGGCTGCACAATACATTGCAAATGTATCGTCATCGCGATATTAGCATGCGCAATAGGTATATCGCAAAGAACAGAAAAAAATACGATAAATGATGAGCTCAAATATTTGCTACACATAATGTATTTTGTCAATCAAACAGAAGCATGAAGTTTTTGACAATTAAAATTGAGCCCTTCACCCATTTGGCCAATCGGGTGGGTTCTTATAGGTTAGATGCCCGCCCCCTAGGCGGACGGCACTTCATTCGGATGGCTAGCAAACACCTGAGTTAGCTTAGAGAGCATCACAATGACTGAGGGTAAGACGTGTGCGGAAAATGTTAGCGAGAAAGAACTCATGTTTAAAACAGCACGTCTCTTATTTCAAGATATTTTGGTTACAAGAGAGACGACGTTCAACAAGTACTTTGCAAGACATGCTGAACACTTGTGGCAACCACGAGGAGAAACCCGACAAATCTCTGTTGTCACCTCCAACACAATCATAAAGCTCTATATCTATACACATGGCTCCAGTAAGCTAGCGTTGGCAAACCCAAAGTCTCTGACGTTAGGACAAGTAAGAGCACAACAGCCCACCAGATGCCCATTTATCAGAGTTTTGTGGGTGGAACTCCTGAAAAACCATCAAACCGGTACAAAGAAATAACGGCGGCACTTGCACGTTATTTGGCTAAGGCTGTGATGCCAATGAATACAATGAGCCGGGAGCCACCAAACTGAACAGGGTCAGGGTGCACAGCGCAGTCGATAAGTGTATTAATGGCTATGGGAGTAAACATATCCGTTTAGCTCTGTAAATGTTCTACAGCGTTGTCCTATTGTTTTAAATAGCTCCAACATATTTAAATGGTTATTTTTTTACAAAAATATTGAAACAGATGCTAATGCTAATCTTGTAATGTCAACTTGCATGATTTCATTTTGTTACTGTAATGATAGAGGATGGAGTGATGTGCCTAAAGCAGGGGTATTCAATTCCAGACCTGGAGGGCCGGTATCCAGCACATTTTAGTGGTTTCTCTGCTCCAACACACTTGATTCAGTGGTTGAATCACCTGTTCAGCAGCTCATCAGGCTCTGCAGAAGCCTGTTAATTACCTGCTGATTGAAATCAGGTGTGTTGAAACAGAGTTAAACTAAAATGTGCTGGATACCGACCCTCCAGGCCTGGAATTGAATACCCCTGGCCTAAAGTATATATACACAGAGATGAAAGACAAACACTGCAGATTTATTTATTGCAAGTCCTATCGTCATCGCAATATGAATCACTGTTATGGCACATCACAGGTTTTCCTAATATCGTGCAGCCCTAGCCTAGTGAACTAGACCAAATTCTTGCTTTGCAGAGTTTGGTCTAGGCACGCTTCATTGGAACCCTCGCAGCCTGATCCACTGCTGTGGCTGTCCAATCACAGCTCGCTATAGTTTTGGTTGGGCCAATCACAGCGCTCTATATTTTGGGCCAATCACAGAGCGGGAGTAGCCGATGACGTCAGCGCTGCGGCCACGAACCCAAGCAACATGGCGGCAACGCAGGAACCACGTTCGTTTGAAACGGCTTTGTCATCAACATTGGATTATTTAGACTCCAACGTGCGTAAGTCTGTCGGCTATACTTAGCGGCTTCTTATTTTTATCAAACAAAGTAGTGCAATGTCCCAGTACACCTGATATTCGCGTGTTTTTCATACAAAAATGACAGAAATCATTGATGTTAGACGCCATTGCTGACTCCCGCTTTTCCGTCTCTGTGATTACGTCACGTTGTTCGTTACTCTGATTGGTCCTAGCGCTATCCAATTGCGTGCTGACAGTTTGAAAGACAACCGTAGATCCCGCCTCACGACTGAGGGCTGTCAATGGTTCGTGGCCAGACTATATATTCACATATATAGGATGGCTTGCCAGGCTAGTGCAGCCCTACACTGTAGTGTGTATTGTAATGAAACGTCAAAAAAAATTCTTTTATATAAATAATTAAAAATAATTGTCCTCACCAGTCTTCAAGCCACGCTCAGGTTTATGTATATCGTCCCCACCAGTATTAAAATCATCACTATCATTTACGACCAGAGTCTACAGGAGCACAGCCTCCATCCTCATGAACTCCATCCTCCTCCAGCACTGACTGTTACGCTGCTGCCTTCAGGCTGGAGGTACAGAAGTGTGAAACGAAGGACCTCCTAAACCACACATCTGCTAGGAACCTGTGTTCTGCTGAGTTTACATGGTTTATCTTTTCTTTTCTTCATGTGAATTGAAATTACTGATGTATTTTAGATGGTTTGACTGTGTTGGGTTTTCGATACGTTATTGTACAGGAAAACATGTTTCCTCGCTGAGCACAGGACCGTAAACATGAAACCGAAGTAGAGATGACATCAGATTTATTAATGATTAAACACTAAATGGATTCTGATGAAGCAAACAAAATATGTTGTCTCAGAGGAAGTGTTGAAATGTTTGTACCAGCATCACTTCCTCATTTAGCTTGCAAGAGTTCAGTCTCTCAACAACCCCATGAAAAGCTAACATGTTCTTTTTCTGACATGACATTCATCCCAGATTCAACAAATTCAGCTGCTTTCACTGGGGGTTTCTTGTGCAGATTTCGACTTGAAACAGCTGAAATAAGAGCACATTTTCTCATCTGACAGGAATTTTTCTCCCACTTTTCCTTTGTGGAGAAATGACACGACCACAGAACACGTTGGGAAGATTTGGTTACCATTAGATCACGAGGCTAAGGGCATGAGCAATGAGGGGTTTAGTTAAATGGTGGACAAAGGCCCTCGCTCAGTGGGTCTGGGTGTGGATGATAAATATTCATTACAGTATGCCTACTGATCTCATAATGCACTCTTCATTCAGTCAGCAGATGACTCCGATTTCCTCTTGTTTGGTTGTGGATTACAACAGTTCCTGTGTTTCTGAAGCCTTCACTGGGCTGGAGCTGGGTCGTAACCCTGCAGCTGTCAGCTACTTTCACCTATGAGGCCCACATGAACCCAGCTCGAGTGCTATCGGCTTCTCAGCCAAGTAAATGCTCAAAATGGAAAGTAGACGAAAGATTGATTTTGGCAGTCCCAACACTGCTCATAGCTAAGTTTTCTCTCCTTCTCCACACAGTAAGCACCAGAAGCATGCTTCTTACTGCTGTGAGGGCGGATAGTGTTGATTCTCAGCTACTCCCCTGGTTCAGATGTGTGAAGAATTCTAAAAATACACAGTGAGAGATGGCTTTTGTTGCCTGTAGAAAATGCATTTTTGCAACATTTATAGAAGCTTTAATCTCTTCTGTCATTAAAATGGTTTAAATGATGGATTTCACACATCATTTTACAAACAATACAACCTCAACTGAGAGCTTTTTCAACAGTCTTTTAGTCTCAAAGTTACAAATATGAACTATCAGTTATACTTAGTGTCTTGAACAGCCTATGTTCAGAGAAACAGAGTTCCTGTCCCACATGACACAGGTGTGTTGTTTGTTGTGCTAATCAGTCAACATGCACAGTCAGACGAGCAGAAACAAGTCTTTCTTCATCGTTTTTAGAGATAATAATGGCATCACAAACAAACACAGTGACACATTTCCTTGGTCAGGCCCCTCCTTGCGAGATAAGACTGAACCACAGTTTCACACTCTCAAAGTGGGAGGAGTTATCTAACACACAACACTGCTAGTTATTAATAATGCACAAAACTCATTTGAAACTTATTTTGGACTGAGATGAGCAGCAGTTGGTCTGCTTATATAAAGGACAAAAACAAAGATTAGTTTTATTTTTTGTGCCGTAGAGCTACTGGCAAATGTATTCACTGCATTGATTTTCAATAACGCCACTGCACTTAACTTCCATGTCTACCTTACACGTTTATGCTTTGTGAAAAGGCAAATACCAGACTCATAATGGCAGATTCTCCATTTGTCCCGTTTGAGACATTCCTAGCTTAGATTGTGTCTCCACAGGCCTGGACTTGTAGGTTAAACCAGCAAAGATGAGAGACGATGAAGAGAAATCTGAACCCATAGTTATGGATTATATGTGGGTCTCTGTGTTTATGTGGCTGTTTGTGCTTCAGTGAAACTTATCCCTTGTTGGTCTTTGTGTGTGTGTGTGTGTGTGAGAGAGAGATCTTTGTACCTATGCTTTCTAAAAGAACAAACTTTGGATTTTTTCTTTTCTGTTCTGTTTCTGTTGTGACAGACTCTGAGACCGTAACTCTACCTCAGATCATGTATTGTTTTAATTCTGTCTAACAGTAACTCCGCTCTACTAAAGCTTACAAAACCATGGGCTGTCATTTAGACTTTATTTACACACGGACTGGTCACTTAGGCAGCATTTTAGAGTCAACAGAATGCATCTCGCCCACCTCTGTGATAGCTTCCTTCTGGGCCTGTCCTTGTCTTCTCTCCCCGGCCAACTGCTGAACTCTTCCTCAGACAAGAGGTCACTGATATCTCACATTCATTCAGTGACAACAGACCCAGTTAGAATTAATTTATTTTTTAGGTGTTTGTTGCAGGGTGTTGCACTTAAACTACTCTTTGACACTTCAACAGCGTCTGCACGCTGAAACTTGTGTGATTAATTCAGCACAAAGGAAACATTTATGGTTTTGATTGGCCCACCTGTAGGCAGTGTTGTTTTTGGCAGACATCTTAGTTTTTAGTCTTAGTCTTTTGGATGAAAATGCATTTTAGTTTTAGTCAAAAATAAACAGAGTATTAGTCTTTAACAAATTAATTTACATGTCACATCTGAGCTGCTGGAGTGAGTTTCAGACCAACATCATTTATTTTAGGGAACCAGGAAGCAGAGAAAATAATCCTGACACACTGACTTTAAAACATTTGTGTTAAACATGTTCAAATAAAATGTGTTAAAAACACTTTTCTGCTCAAAATCATGACTTTTTCAGGGAGCACATGGATAAGAATTGTATTAATATTACAAATATATTTAAAAGTAGCCTCATGATTGCTCGCTCTTCTTACCTCAAATTCACACTGCATCAGCGGCGTGGAACAGCAGTAGAACTGTTTACTTGCGTGCTTCGCTGCACGTCAGTCCACACCGGGAGCTTCTCAGCCACGGAGCAGCTTCTCCTCCGTCCTCCTTGCCGGACTCGCAAGATCACAATATTCCAGGAAACTTCAAAGGTCAGGGTTTGTTTATGGCATCCGCCTTTAAACTAAAAAGACAAAGAAGGAAATCACGTTTGATATCACTGTTTGATGTCATATATAATGTTGTTCCTCTCCACTGCCAGGATTGAAGCCATAAAAACACACCGTTGCACTTCTCGAACGATGCAAGGAGTAAATAAGCCCTTAGGTCACATGTATTGACGTAATCTACATAGATATGAAATCGCATTGCTGCAATAGTCTTTTATTTTAGATCAGTGGACCTTCACCTTCTGGTCATCCCTTGTACAAAATATAAAACTAGAGGGGACCATGAAATCCAGGCTGTTGCTCCCTCCTTGCAGAATGCACTTCCTGCTATTGTCGCCTCTATTGAAAGTCTTTGTGAAAGGACTGAAAACTCATCTATTTTCATTGGCCTTTGGGCGATGGTGGCAGAGGAGTTAAGTGCCCGCCCTGCAATCGGAAGGTTGCAGGTTCGCGCCCCGCTCTGTCTGTCGCTGTCGCTGTGTCCTTGGGCAAGACACTTAACCCACATTGCCTGCAGGTGGTGGTCGGAGGGACCAGTGTACAGCAGCCTTGCCTCTGTCGGCACGCTCCAGGGCAGCTGTAGCTACCACCAGGCATTTGACTGTGTGCGACTGTGCGTGAATGGGTGGATGACTGATTGTGTTGTAAAGTGCCTTGGGGGGGTTCTAGGACTCTGGAAGGTGCCATATCAAATACAGGACCTTTACCATTTGGCTAGCCTTTTCGTGTATTTATTGGGTTTTAGCCAGGGTCCAAAATTAACACTCGCCAAATGCAAACAAATTGCTCCATTTGGTGAGTAAAATTTGGAGCGCCATCCGCTACATGGCGAGTAAATGTTTGCACCAAATTAGTTATGTTTATCAGTCCTCTTTGAAGGATTTATGTGATGCTCCTCTCCTGCCTGCATGCGACGTACACGGGTGAATGCGAAAGGTGGTCATTTCCGCCTATCCCATTCACTGTTTAACAAGGTTAGCTTCGTGTTAAAACTAGCGGCGAAATGTGGCGGTTTTTAACTGGAGTCAGCCAGCCTTCAAAAAGAAAACTCGTCAAACTGGAAGAAAAACCACCAGGACCAGTGGCAACCAGAAGATTTAATGAAAAGTGGCGAACTGGAGATGGCGGTGTCGTAAGACACTGGCTACATTATGAATGAAGCATGATAATTAAAATATAATTAAACAAAATAAATTAAAATAAAGAAAAAAGTCCAACGTGATCTGTTTTCAGTAGTGCGCTGGTTGTTGCAACCGTAGGCTGTAGAAAAAACGGGCATAGTAGCTCACCCTGCGTTAACTCCAGTTGGGTTTGGGGAGTGAGGGACCCATCCAATATGGCGGCTACGCTGTTATGATCTCCAGCGCCCAATGGGGCATCTACGTATTCATGTCTATGTTAGGGACTGTGACCCAAATGAGGCTGTAGCACAAAGACTGTGTCAGAAGCAGGAGGCCAGATTTCATGGACAGAGAAAACAAGGAGTCTGACTAGATTTCAATAAAAAAGTTCTAAAAAGTTTTTAAAAAATCAGAAATGACTAAAAAGTTGTTTTTCTTATTAATGATGTTTTAATTATGTTGTCACTCCTCTCTGCTTGGATCCAACATAATATCACATTATAGAGTAACGTGCTTTGGGTAGATCTAAATCATTTAGAATTTTGGCCGCTAAAAAATTTGCTTGGCTGGTAGATTTTAGCCGGTGAGTAAAAAATTTAATTTCGGACCCTGGTTTTAGCTGTTTTAATGATATATTGTCTCTGTGGTTTTATTACCCTACTCATGATTGTTGAATGATTTTCGTTGTTTTATCTTGATATTTTCATCTGTGAAGAGCTCTGTGAATTATTTTCTGTAAAGGGTGCTTTATAAATAAAGGTTGAGTTGATTTAAAAAATGCCCAGTGGGCCATGTTTTGTGTTTTTACTCTGCACAGCTTTTACCATCCACATGTCCTGCTGTTGTCTTTCCTCTGGATAATTCATTCCACTGAATATCTAGACAGGTTTTCCGTTGTGGATCCTAACAACAGTCTCTGTAGTGTGTAAACTAGTAAACGGAGGTCAGCAGCAGTCTCTCTGCCACCCTTGCACTCAGTCCATTAGACAGATTCTTTGCTATTTCATTATCTAAGTGGGTGGGTTTCAGCTCTACCCGTTGCTCGTCTGGACCACAGGCTGGATTTACAGTCAACTCTGTCTCAAGAGCACTCAATCAAGTAATCTGCCATACATAAATTATTTACGTCATCTAAATGAAAGAAATGCTTGCAGAATTAAAGTGTGCACTCCTGTGAAGGGAAGGAATGGTGAAAATGATGAGTTACAGGCATGGCTGTAACAATCAAGCCTTGTCTAACCATTCCTCAGGCCTGTAGTGGAAGCCATGTTATTAACTGAACTGGTGTCAGATTTCTGCCCGTCTGCCGCTCTTGTCACTGACACCCTGGCCGGCATTGATTTTGGAAGCCACAGCTCCAGAACAACTCTGAAAGCTTCCAGGACTGTAATGGATGTTTTTACCAATGCTTTGATTTACCAAAGTTCAGGTCTGCCTGGGATTTTGTTTTAAAAGGAAAATACTGCAGCATCAGCTCCTGAAAGATAGTGTCTGTTTGCTCTACTCCATGCTCTGATAGGTACGGTCTGAAGAAGACGAATTAGTATTATTACTGTCACTGAGTGGACAGAGCCACGAATCTCATTACATTAGCTCACTTACATCAGCTCAACTGATGCTGCAGAAGGGATTTTTGCTTTTTACGTCTTGCAGCTGGCTCTGTGTGTGTACGCTTGACACAGCTCGGTGTGTATGATCTGACGCTGATAAACACACACACTGAGGATTGTTTCATGGTTGGCTTCACTATTAGTAACATTAGTAGTAATTAGTAGTAGTTTATAACATTGTTACACAATGATAATGAAAACAAATCCAAGGCTGTTTATTATGTAAAGAACTAAAAGGGTATTGATGTCTGGCCACTTTGAGGATAGTCGATGAATGTGGAGTTCTATTGATTTCTGTCATCTGATCACACACACTGTCCCTCTTTTCACTGATTAAGAGTCTTCCACACAACCAGTTTTTGTATATTTCTTTATTTCTGCTTTGCTGAAGGTACCTTAAAGCAGAAATCTGGAATCTCTTTCTTATCCAGTGGCACCATCTAAAGGCTGAACGTATCGCGCCTTATGCCCGTCTACCTACTTCCGTATTTACGGCCAAAAGCAATGCATCTCGTTCATGAATGCGCACATCTAGCTGGCCAACAGAGCTAAAACACAGCTAAAATTCTTCTTCCAAAATGTTCTGCAATTATTATTCACACACACACACACACACACACACACACACACACACACACACACACACACACACACACACACACACACACACATATGTATGTATGTATATATGTATGCATATATGTATATATACATAAATATGTATATACATATATATATGTATGTGTGTATATATGTATATATATGTGTGTATATATATATATGTATGCGTATATATATGTATATATATGTGTGTATATATATATGTATGCATATATATGTATATATACATATATGTACATATATATATACATATATATGTATAAGTACATATATATATACATATATATGTATATACATATATAT
This sequence comes from Aphyosemion australe, assembly GCA_006937985.1. Lineage (NCBI taxonomy): Eukaryota > Metazoa > Chordata > Actinopteri > Cyprinodontiformes > Nothobranchiidae > Aphyosemion > Aphyosemion australe. Next base: position 3,254,945 of record SSNS01000028.1, on the reverse strand, counting down.
GTATATACATATATATGTATATATACATATATATGTATATACATATATATATATGTATGTAACCGGATGTGTAACACTATTGGCTAATGCTGGGCTCTATGGGACGGGCTCAGCAAAAAAAAAAAGATGTATTGCCTACATTATATCACAGTAACAAGTCAGGCTATCACTTTTATGGATTTTTTAAAAAGTCATACATAAATCCTGTAAGTGGATTTCTGTTTTAATGTAAAATGCTCTGTGGGGACATTTTCTTGCTATTTTGTTTTGAGTGTGAGGGTGAAAAGGACTGTTGTCGCTCTTTAATTAGCATAAGAGCATTTACCTCAACAAAGCCAAGAGTCTGTGTCCTATTTTTAAATTTTCTTTACTCTAGTTTTTTTTTTGTTTTAATTCCAGAATAAGATATCCTGAGCTGAGGTATTAGTGTTCTATCTGTGAATGTGTTTAATATCACAGCTGCATTTTAAAACTGAGCTCTTTGTGACTTTGCCAGATGGAACCTCAGGTAGGGGAGGAGCCGCCTCCCAGTGGAGGCCAGGCGGACAGCCGTCTGAAGAGCAAGAAACCACCCAGCCTTGTGATCGCCATTCCTCCACCTGAGGACATGATGACGAGTGATGCAAGCACACAGGTAGGTGGCTGATCTGCCTATTGCTCACTGGTGTTGTGAGACCAAGTGTTGACACATGACCATTAACACTCTCTAGTTGTCACACATCTAGTTGTGATCTGACAAACTCTGTTTGAGTAAACTTGAGGGGGACCAGGTCCAAACCAACAAAATGTGGGAAAGTCAAAATTTCAACATCAAACTTGAATAAGAAGCACATTATTGAAATCCCAGTTACTGATTTAGGTTTTAAATGTGCTTTCTTTGTATTTAAACATAAGACGACACATTTCATAAAACAATAAGCAAAGTAAAAGAAACAGGTCGTGATAGACGTATTTGTTATCCGTCATTTCGACTGACAGAGAAACCTGGTCCTGTCACTTTCATTTTTAAAATAAACTCAATACCATTTAATTTCATTCATTTTTAATTCATATTTAGAGTGCCCCAGTAACATAGAAACAAAGCAATTCAGTGATTTCACTTAAAGTAGGAACATTTCACCAGATGTGGCCCAAAGGCACAGTCTCTCACCTTCCTTCTGCTCTGCGTACACCTGACCTGGTCACCTGCTTGTGCGTAATCAAATGTCTCTGGGAGGCTTGCTGAACAGGCTGTAGTCATGAGGTTCTGGACTTTTGTCTCAGACAAACTCGTGGCTCTTTTAATGTTGTTCTGGATGAATCTGTGCTCTGCTGCCACACTGGAAACTGCAATAACAAGCGCTGCTTCAGCCACAGTTTTAAAATCAGGGAACATTTTCTCCAAATAACCGGAAGTCAGAAAGACTCTTTGAAAGAAGGGTGTCCAGAGCTGGAAAGCACCTTCTTCAGTGGGAGGAAATCCATCTTTAAATAAGGAAAGGCTTGAGTACATGGATGCAGGTATCCCATCAGTAAGGTGAAGTTAACTGTCTAAATGTTGATTTTGATCACTTTTCTTACCACCTAATTTCTTTACCACCTCAGTTTTTCAGATGGAAAGTTGTAGGTTGTAGCGAGAGAAGGAACCAGCCTTTAGCCGTTTAGAGCTCATTAATGAGGCCCCATTGTGTCCTTCTGCCTCTGAAACTGTGTCACACTCGGGTGTAGAAGCATCCTATAAAGCTGCCTAGCAGTTAATGAACACAAGACCTTTGTGGAGCTCGTGTTCAGAACACAAGCTGGGGCATTCATCTCCATAATGTGGTCTGTATCGGGTTAGCTGAGCAGGATACAGTTAAACTACTTCCTGAAGAGGTGCAATAAACTTGCAAATACAGCGTGCACTCATGCATGTGTTGTAGCTAATTTCTGCTGACTCACCAGTTTGTTGATTGCAATGACAGTTTCATGTAAAACCTAAATTGGAAGCAGCAATGTTGTTCCAGGTAAAACTCAAACACCTGGAGTTTCTGTATTTACTATTTAACTTTGAATAAATTATGCAAATTGTCCTAATTTTTTGGGTAACTTTTGTTTGACCTTCTCCAAACTGACAAGAATGAACCATAAATTGTGTCCTCAGCACATTATTCGACATCACAGCTGTCAAACTCAGGCCTTCGGGCTAAATCTGACCCTCAGTGTGTTTATGATTGGCCCACGAGACCATAAATCATACTCCACTACTGCTAATCTGAGTGCTTTGCAGCGTTAGCTCGTCAGTCAAGAGCACGAAGCACCCCTCCTTTTCTGTTTACAGTCATTAGCGTCCATAATAGTGTCTGCAGCTGTACCCTCCTCAGTCTCGGACAAACTGAAAAACTTGGCTTACTTAGCGTTGAGTTTACCTGTTGGTTTGTTGACTTTGAAGCTCAGGAATCAAGATTTCAACTGCTCAATAATCCGTTTGCGGTTTACGTGGAAAGAGTACCAACCAACCTGCAAACGGAGCGAATTGAACTCCAGTGTAGTGACTTGTGTAAGTTAAAGTATGTCTCTGTGTTCATCCTGAACATGCAGCTCTTTTAAAATTAGATTTGAGTTCATTTGGACCAACCAGGACCATTAGTCCTATTAAATATAGTCGCTGAGCGTTGAGATCACGTCTGCTTTTATAAATTAACAATAATAATTTCTGACTCCAGCAACTCTTTATGAAAACATAGTTTCACTTGTGCACACAAAGCCTCACACACTTACTGTTCATGCTCTGATCTTCAGATGTTTTCTTTTCAAAGCTACCTGGCTCCACCCTTCACTTTTCTATCCCTGACACAAATGATGAACGTACTTCTGCTTTCAAGGCTGCATGATCATTTATTACCGTACCATCACCTTTCCTGCAATCTGCTGCATCTGGGGTGTCCAAACTTTTCAAGACAAGGACCAAAGTCATCAAATAAAAAAACCTCACAGGCTACAAATCTGACTTTTTTATTCCAAAAATGCAGAAGCAATTTTATGGTGAATAGTTTTATTTGCACTGCTCAAAAGGCCTAAAATAGACGTATTAGTAAAAAAAAATCTGAAATGTTAAAAAATACCACCAGTCTAGAATGGCAAGTGGGGGCTTCACAAAATCACTCAGAGGGTCACAAATGGTCCCCAGGCCACTCTTTAGACATGTCTACTGTATATAAACACTGAAGTGGAGACTCACATCCAGTACAGACTGAAACAGTTCACCAGTTCACATAAGTCATAAAGTAAAAAGAAATAGGTTATATGCCATGGACACTTCCTGACTTTTTAGCCAGCTGAATCATTTCTGGGTCACAGTAGCGTTAATGTTCTCCGTGGCATTTGTACGCTACTGTCGAGGATAACGTTCAAAACGTACACGGAATAATCTAGACCACATCTAAGACACCACAATCAAAAAAAGACAAAGGTTTTAAATCGTATGTGTCCACCTACACTCATTACTACGAAGGTAAGTGAACAAGCGTCTGCCTTGGGTTGCTAAATGCTACGTGCTAGCTCTTTACTAGCACAGTGAGAAAGCAACGCTAACAATGTTAGCAGAGAGTTAGCATTAAAGAAACTACAAATAATCATGATGCTAACCTATCTCTCTGATAACATTGTTAGCATTGCTTCAACACTGTGCTAGCTTTGGCTAGTAAAGGCTAGCATGCCATGTGTCATCATTTAGCAACCCAAAGCAGAAGCTTGTTAACTCACCTTCATAATGAATGTAGGTGGACACATTTTATTTAAAACCATTGTGTTTATTTGAATGTGGCATCTTAAATATAGCCAGGATTATCCTTGGCAGGTCCTGCAACGATCGCCTGTTTACTTTACCTTACTTTACTTTACTGTACTTGTACTGTTGCAATACTGCAATTTCCCCACTGAGGGACAAATAAAGGTATTCTTATTCTTAAAAAACGCAATACAGAACATTAACGATACTGCAACCCGGAAGTGATTCAGCTGGCTAAAAGGTCAGGAAGTATCAAACCAGGGGTCTGTGGCATAAACCCGTCTAAAGTAACAACATACAGTTCGTATTTCTAGTTTACTGGCTGGTAGGGGTTTGCCTTCAGAACAGCTTTAATTTTTCACATCAGGAGTTTGTTTCTGTTTACTTTGAGGTAAATCAACAGTTCACAAATAAAAATATGTCCAATAAAATGAAACATTTACAAGCACCACAGTTTGGTCAGTGTCAGAATTTTTAGCTGACATCTATTAAAGGGACAGTTTGCAACATTTTTTTATTTTCAAATCATTTTCTTGAGCCAGTATGTGCTAAAATAACCCTTTACAGGGTCGCCACTTGCAACTTCAGAGCTGCCGGTCCGGTCTGTTGGGAAAAAACTGAGCTTGACATGCCTTGTGCTGCAGTCTTGTTCCAGCATGTTTCCTGCATGTTTTAGATCATGAACACAGCTGATCTGTTTGATTTAGTGATGAACCGCTCCTGTTGACACTAATAAAGGCTGAGGAGACATTTCAGCAGTTCGATTAAGGTGTTAAAAAGACGAACGCACAGCGAGGAGATAAGTTTCACTTTCGCTTTTACCAATGAACACTAGGGGGTGCTAAAAACAAGCCAAAATTGACTAGTGTTCCTTTAATAAGTGATTTTTGACTAGTTTGGATGGATGTTGACTCTGATTGTTGCATCACGTCTACTTCCTGTTTGTCAGCCTCTACGGCCGTCTCTGAAAAAGATCGGTAGCGGTCAAGCTGCTGGTTCCATGTCGGAGAGCGTCAACGGAGCTGAAGATGGAGAATTTACCGCCAGAGACCGAAGGACGAAGTTTGGCAGACAAACATCACTTTCCCAAAGCATCCGAAGGTAAACCGCTGCCGCTTTCTCCTCTTGATGTTGTTTAAATTAATTCATCCTTAATGTTTCCAAAGCTCAAGAGGATGGAAGCAGGGTGGGTGTTCGGTGGTTTCTTTTACTAAAGAAAAAATACCTTCTTGAATCAGATTAATTTCCTAACCAACACACCGCTGGTAACTGTTGCTGATAATACTGAAAGTGGATCAAAGGAGGTTTTTGTTATTTTTGGTGTCGTCATATGATAAAAGCTGTGACCACACCAGTGGGTTAACGTTTTAGGATCATGACTGCTGTGTCTGTGGCTGTAGGAATACAGCCCAGTGGTTTGGCGTTGGGGAAGACTGTGAGACGAAGCAGCAGCTGTGGCACAGGAAGAGCCTGCGACACTGCAGCCAGCGCTACGGCAAGCTCAAGGCCCAGTACAGAGAGCCGGACACGGCCACAAGTTTGGACCTGAACCCAGAGTCACCAGCCACCCACCGGTTACCTAAGGTAGTGTGTGTGGGGGGTTATTTCCATTCTCCAGACTGATGCTGTCTCACTCAGAGCTAGGTGTTCAGAAACATGAACATATGAACATGAAACAAACCTCTTTAAGCTGTGGGTCTTGACTCCTCTGCTCCTCTCAGAGTCAGGTTAGTGTTTGTGCACGTCTGTCAAACTCCATCCCATGAGGAGCCACAGGTGAAAGCTTGGTCCACGTTCAGGGTCGTCCCCTCATTAAGCTTGTGGGATAGAGCTGATACCTGTGGGTGTTAACGTGTGTGTTATGGTATAGCGCTTCTGTAAGGGTGAACTGTCGTCTTCACAGATCGTGGACCCTCTGGCACGAGGACGGGCTTTCCGTTGCCCAGATGAGGTGGACAGTCGCTCCCCCAGGACTCCCTACACTGCTCCGGGCATCCCTGTTACACCAGGGGTCACTTCCCTCAGCTCCTTCACCAGTCAGCGCTCTGGGTACACCCGCCTTCCCAGACGGAAGAGGGAGTCTGTGGCACGCATGAGCATCAGAGCTGCGTCCAACCTGCTGAGGGTAAGTCCCGCTCCAGAAGAGGATGGACATGTGAAGAGAGTTCGTCTTCTGTTCTTTTTTATTTGAATTTAATACGTTTCCTAATATCTAAACTCTAGACTTGACAAAGATGTTTTTATGTAGTTTAGTAAAGCCATCTTTAAGCTGTCTAACGTGGTAATTGATGTGTTTGGTTGGGTGGGTGGTGGTCAGGGGCGCAGTGGCTTGGCTGGCTCACAGACCATCCGCAGTTTCCCCAGGAGGAGCTTTGTCCGGCCCAGCTGGATGGACGAGGACACGGTGGACTCTGCAGACACGTCTGCATCTCTGATCATCAACAAGGTCAGCAGCTGCCTTCATGTTAGAGTTGCATCTTCACTTCTGTTTAATGACCTATATACTCAGCTTCCTTTCTTTGGCTCCTTTCCCAAGATTCCCAGTGGTTTTCCCTTCTCATCCCAACCCTCATCATTCTGTTCCTTGTAGCAGAATCAGTTCTCTAACTGTGCTCCATTTTTTACTCTCTTTGTCACCGCCACCTTTGTTCTGTAGGATGACGTCCCGTACGAGATGTACTCGATGGCTGATGATGTCTTTGAATCTCCTCCCATGTCGGCCTCCTTTGCTCCTGCTGAGCCGTTTGACCAGAAGTTCCCCAGCCTGTGAGTGAAAACGCAGCTGGAGTTTGAGACCAAATGTTCAAATATGTACTGTCCAGAGAAAAGCAGACAGGTTGTTTCTGTGTCCGTAGTTGTGCCCAACAGGGTTTTGGGAGCTGATAAACTACGACATAAACAAACTCCAGTCTTGTTCTTTTCCATTTTTCTTCCTTTGCCCACCCACTTATGCTCCTCCTCCCATTCCCAGTAAGGATGTGTCTCGGGCCCCCAAAACTCCCACCTCAGTGCCTGAAAAGATCCATCCCCGTCGAGGTCGGCGCATCGCTTCCCGGGTGAAGCACTTTGCGTTTGACAAACAGAGGCGCCAATACGGAATGGGCGTTGTAGGAAAATGGCTGAATAGACAGTATCGACACAGCCTCAGCAGCAACATCCAGAAGCAGCTGGACGACTTCCACAGCCACAGGTAGGGATCACTAACCTTTGTTACACTTATGTGCTTCTGAAACCACAAAACACGACATGAAATCTGCAGAAAGAATCATAAACGGTAGTAGATACTTGTCCATCACTAGTAAATGAGGCTGTCATGAAAAATGGTGTCATTTTCCCTGTGATGTGATGTGTGGCCGTACTGATTCCCAGTTATGTTCTCCTGTGTGGTTCCAGGCCCTACTTTACCTACTGGATCACCTTTGTCCATGTAGTCATCACACTGCTGGCCTGCTGCACGTACGGGTTTGCCCCCGTAGGATTTTCACAAAACTCCAAAACTGAACTGGTGGGTTTAAAGTCCATCCTCACAAAACAGCTCTTTTATTATAAAACGCAGGGTTTACTCAGATATGAGCGTTTCAGCAAAAATATCACACCAGGAGTTGTTTTTTTACATTAAAATCAAGATTTTATTGCAATGTTTTACTGTTGAATAATTTACTATTATGCAACAGAGCCAGAGTCCCTTTGTAAAAACATAACTAAAAATACTACTGAGCATTTAAGAGGAATGGTTTCTGATTAGAATTTAATTAGTTTATGTCATTTTGCATTGGATAGGTTGAGACTTAAAGGTTAAATATGGAACATATTAATAAAAAGATATTTAAAAAAAATACATCCATGGGGGTTTAGAGGTGCTCAGAATGAATGTACAGTTTTTCCTTTAAAAGCTATTTTTAACTCATTCACTGCCAGCCGTTTTCTGATCAGAAAGCCCCTGACTGCCAGCGTTTTTGAGCGTTTTACTGTTTTTTGAAGAGTCACAGAACATTGTGCTCTATGATCATATAAACGCCAAAACTACCAAAAGAAAGAGTAGACTCACTTCTTACATCAGGAAGAATCACCGTATTTCTAGCGTTATTCTTTCACAATCTCTTGCCGAAGTGTGAGCTGCAGAAGCATTTCCGGTTGGGGCATTGCTTTTTTCACAGCAGCGTCCCAAAACGATCTCGTAATTCATTGATTTTCTGCTTCCTGATCACGTGATGTGTGACATACACGGATGAAGATCCGCTTTAGACATGTGATGTTTGTTCTCACAGTGCGGGGGCTCGCTCCGACGCCCACCCCGTAAAGAAATGCTCACTGCCATTGACGACTGATCATTAAGCGGTTGGATTTAAAATGACAACTTTTGTCGTCAATGGCAGTGAATGAGTTAAAAAATGTGTGCTGGAAAATGTGTTCTGTTTTTGCAATGCCACCTCTGAACACTAGATGTTGCTATAGTGTCCATGTTCCATATTCAACCTTTAATAGTTCATAAACTTTAACTTTCTGACCCCAACTATTGCTGTGTTAAAGTGAACCAACAATACCAGTAAGCCCTTTAACATGGAGCCTTTGTTAATAATCGCTCTACTTTTTAGCATCACGATTGCGTTTTTAGTCTCGCTGCTGGGGATGCAGCCATACCTGATTTTTTTTCAAACCAAGTACAAATACTTAAATATGAGTACTAAGGATTACACTCCTTAAAGATCAAGTTCACTGTTTTTTTCAACCCATTTGCAGTGGTCTGTAGTATAAATGAATGCCTTGTGAGTCAGTCTCGGAGGGAAAAAAAGCTCTGGCGCTCCTGTTTCAGGAGCTAGAAGTGAGCTACAGCAGGATTGAGCTGTAGACGGCAGGATTTAGAGTCTTATTTTCTGATATGTGGACATCTCTCCTCTGATTGGCTAACAGCATCATGACTCTACCACTGACTCTGTTTGCTCTGCGTTGATGTTTTATCTCCACAAATAACACAAGCCTGGAGGAGTTCTGCTGTGTGGTGGAGTTGCTAATGCTAATGGTTAGCGTCCACTAGCTGAGACGTTCTCTGCTGTTTCCTGGAAGCTAAACCAACAACAGCCTTCCCCGTCGTGAGTCAAGATGGGTGAGTCCATGAATGTTAAGTGACAGTGTGACGTAGATCTGTCAGGATTTTCTAATCCGAGAGTTTCACCTAGAGTCTATTTTCTATCAGAAGCTAATGCAGGAGATAGGTGTAGGAGACTATCTTCATGTTCAGCCTACATGACAAACTCAGAGCGACCAATCATATTTCAAAAATAACAAGTAAAAAATTGTTTTTCAGTGAACTTGGTCTTTAAAAAAAACTTGTGTTTATTATTTATATTGTTTATTTTTATTAGGGCCATTAAACCTAAATGAACTTTAACCTGTCACAACCAGAAACCTTTCAATGGTTTTAGTGAATTCTCATGTTTTTCCATCTTCTCTGCCTTGTCGCCCCCTGTAGGTGCTGAGAAACAAAGGCATTTATGAAAGTGTCAAGTTCATTCAGCAGGAGAACTTCTGGATTGGTCCCAGCTCTGTGAGTGTCTCATGATGTCACACCACTTCTGTTCTCCACCTAGAATAAAACTCTGATTCTTCTAGAATCTGGGGGCCTGGTTTTGTTACGTGCTTCTGTGTAAAACATACAAATATTTGATATCTTGCCTGTTGTGTGTGCTGTCTGAGCAGCCTCTGTTCAGAGAAATGGTTGTCTTCATTAGGAATGATAAGCTAACGGCTAGTCTGATCGTGGCTTGCCAAAGCAGATTATCTCTAAACGGCTCTGATGTCCTAAACGTGTCGGCGGCTCATTTAAATGTTATTTTAAATTTTATTTAATGCATCACAAGCTGGATTCAGGCGTGTAAAACGCTAAAGATCCATGACTTCCATCTTGTTTGTACCACGTCATTCCTGCCACTACCCTGCTACTTTTAACTATTATAATACATTTTTAAAACATTTACACAGGAACACACTTGAAAATGATTGAAGTTTACATTATTTCCTCCCATTTATTGACCAACATTAAAATATCAACAGATAATTTTGGCTTCATGCATCTAACATGTAATGTGATTTGATAACTGAAGGATGAACCAACAGCATGTCCTAATGTGTGAATATTTACTTGTTCTAACATTTAGTGACTCTAAGATGCCTTTCTCTACACCTCCTGCTCCTACCATTTATTCATCTTTGCAATATTCCCTTTGAACTCCCAGGAGGATCTGATTCATCTGGGGGCCAAGTTTTCCCCTTGCATCCGTCAGGACCAACAGATCATCAGCCTGATCCAGAAAGCCAAAGACCTGGAAAAAGACTCTGGCTGCTGCATTCAGAATGACAACTCTGGCTGTGTGCAGACCCTTCGATCCGACTGCTCGGTACTTTCTCCCATTTCTGTTCATCTGCGTGTAAAATCTTTACGTTTTCTCTTCAGGCAATGTAGCTGTTACCAGAATCGCTCATCCAGCATAGAAATGTCGAGAGATAACAACAAAAACAGTTTAAATGTTTAACTGAAATGACTTGATGCAGGAGACGCTGGCCACGTTTCTGAAGTGGGACAATGAGTATGTGGACTTCAAGAGGTCTTCTGGCTCTGTCTGCCATCAGGACCCCAGGTGAGGACACCAGATCTAAGCATCCTCTCTGAGCAGACAGCCTGTGTCACAGAAACACTACACAGTTCTACTGAAGCAGGTTAAAACTAAACATTACCTGTTGGAACTAACGTGTCCTCCATCTTTCATCCTGTGCTCAGAGTGTGTGAGGAGCCGGCCTCTGCGGAGCCTCATGTGTGGCCTGATAACATCACCCAGTGGCCGGTGAGGGGAAATGCTTAGAAAATGTCCTTTAATTAGATCTCAGTAGAAAACCTTTATTTTGGACAGACGGAAACATTTACTCTGTAATCACTTGTTCTTTGGCAGATCTGCACGTCTCCTAAGAAGTGGAACCTCACAGGCTACAGGCACATGGACTGTGATATCAAAGGGAGACCTTGCTGCATAGGAACAAAGGGCAGGTGGGATTTATTTTGTTTCTTGTTCTTGCTGAGCTGCCTCATCGTCTCTGGGGTCATGTGGAACGAAAACGGAATTAAACTCTGATTTCTTCCTGCTGCAGATGTGAGATCACGACCAGAGAGTATTGTTCCTTCATGCACGGGTACTTCCATGAGGAGGCCACACTCTGCTCACAGGTTGTGTGTGCGTGCGTGCGTGCGTGCGTGTGTGTGTGTGTGTGTGTGTGTGTGTGTCTGTGTGTTAGTACATTTCTGAACACAGCTATCTGATGCAGGTCCACTGTCTGGATGAAGTGTGTGGCTTGTTGCCGTTCCTGAACCCTGAGATTCCTGATCAGGTCTACAGACTGTGGCTGTCCCTCTTCCTTCATGCTGGGTAAGGGCTGAACTAGTTATCATCACTGAATGAATGAATGAATTTTAAATGGATGCATTTGCAGTGCAACACAAAACCAGTTGAAAAAGGTGTTCACATGTCCCGTGTGAACACACTCGCTGTCCAACATTTTCTGTGTTTGGTTCTGGTCAACAGCTTATTACTTTTGTAGTTCCCCCTAAAAAAAAGTGAGTCTGGGTGGGCCACTGCTAAAGATATCTTTGAAAATGTTTCAGAGGCCATGAGAAACTATGGCTGTTTCCATTATGGGAGCTTCAGGGTAATTTTACCAGTATTTCCTGGCATGTGCGTGGGCGGCCCAACAGGACCATTTTCCGGGCCATTTCAGGAGCCAACGGAGTACCTGAACATGGGTATGTACATGGGAATGGCCCAGTAGATTCACCGACCGGGACTTGTGGTTAACTCATGCCGATTGGTTGTAACTTGGTAGGAAATGACATCGGCAGACTTCGCCAAACGACTCTGGCATTTGTAAAAGGCAAGGCAGCTTTATTTGTATAGCACATTTCAAACATGGAGGCAATTCAATGTGCTTTACAGAGCAGGAGCAACAAAAGCATTAATCAAAATACACAAAGAAATAATTCAGACAATTAGAAGGCATAGTCAAAAAAGTTTAGCAGTAAACAGTGCAGAAGGAGCAGCATAAGAAACATTCAATCATAGGCTAATGAATACATGAAGGCTTTTAATTTTAATTTAAAAGTTACTAGAGTTGGGGCCTGTTTGATGTCATAAGGAAGCTGATTCCATCTATGAGCAGCATAGTGACTAGAAGCAGCTTCTCCCTGTCTGGTTCTGACCCGAGGTTCTACCAGCTGACTGCTGTCTAGGGATCTGAGAGCCCTGCTAGGTGTATATACTGGAAGGAGATCCAAAATGTACTTAGGCCCCAAACCATTGAGTGATTTATAGACTAGTAGAAGCACTTTAAAATCGATTCTGTAGTTTACTGGCAACCAGTGCAGAGTTTTTAGAACAGGGGTGATGTGCTCAGTTCTCTTAGTTCTCGTTAGGACCCTAGCAGCAGCATTCTGAATAAGCTGCAGTTGATTTACGGCTGTTTTTGGAAGCCCAGTCAGGAGACCGTTGCAATAATCTAGTCTGCTGGAGATGAACACATGCATTAGTTTCTCTAGGTCTTGTTTCGACATGAGACCTCTGAGTCTTGCTAATCGATCGAGGTGATAAAACGTTGATTTGGTTATAGCCTTAATGTGACCAGTGAAGCTCAGGTCTGAGTCAATGGTAACACCAAGGTTTCTAACCTGAGTCTTAGTCTTTATTCCTCTAGAGCCAAGTTGAGCAATAACTTCCATCCTCGGTTTTTTACTCCCAAAGACAATAACTTCTGTCTTGTCTTTGTTTAACTGAAGGAAACTTGACTTCATCCAGTCATTGACTTGCTCTAGGCACTGACAGAGTGAGTCTAGGGGACCGGATTCATTAGGTGATAGAGCTAGATAGATCTGGGTGTCATCTGCATAACTATGATAGGCAATGTTGTTGTTGTATATGATCTGACCCAGGGGGAGCATGTAGAGGTTGAAGAGCAGTGGCCCAAGAATGGAGCCTTGGGGGACACCACATGTCATAGTGATCTGCTTTGATCTATGTTCACCAATAGAAACAACATAACCCCTGTCAGCAAGGTATGATTGGAACCAACTATGGACTGTACCTGATAGTCCCACCCAGTTTATGAGCCTATCTAATAGGATGTTGTGATCCACAGTATCAAAAGCTGCAGTGATCAAGCATCACTAAAACAGATGTTTTGCCTGAATCTGTATTCATACGAATGTCATTTAATACCTTAAACAGTGCTGTCTCAGTGCTGTGGTGTTGTCTAAAGCCTGACTGAAAACCATCCAGGAGGTTGTTTGTCTCCAGGAAGTTGTTCAGCTGGATCATAACTGCTTTTTCAATAATTTTCCCAACGAAGGGAAGACTACAGATTGGTCTATAATTATTCATCTCTAAGGGATCTAGTTTGCTTTTCTTTAGAAGAGGCTTGACAGCAGCAGTTTTTAATGAAGTAGGAAAAATACCTGATTTTAAGGAGTAATTAGTAATTTTCAGTACATCATCTTTCAAGCAATTAAAAACCTTTTTAAAGAAGTTTGTTGGCAGTATATCAAGACAACAGGTAGATGAGTTTAAAGGAAAAGTTCGCTTTTTTAGACATTAAGTTTTATGTGTTCCTTCACCCACCCAGTGCTCTGTAACCTTTGACCCATTTCACACACACACCCCTGCTCAAAGATTCTCAGGAGAGAAGTGATTCATAAACGTAGTTCTGGCTAGTTTCGGGGGCACTTTATCTGCGCCGTTTAGCCTCACAAAAGGATTTGCCTCTGAAAGCATGGCTAATTTACATCTCACAAACAAAGCTGGGTAAATTTACAACGTCACATTACAACGGGACTAGTTTTTGTCATTCGTATCCCTGCGCCGCTCACCGCGGATATTAAACAGCGCTTTGTATGTCAACTGTTTCACTGCCGAATGCCGAAAACATGTCAGACTCCGTCTCATCTGATGACAAATTTCATTTTAACACTATACCAGATGAAGAAGAAACTTATTTTACTACTAGGATATCTTTATGAGCCAGAGTACATGGATGAAGAATTGCATTTGCTACACAAAACACACACATCAACACAGATTGTTGACAAAGCTACTGCAGTCTATGATCAACCATCGGTGTAAAGATGATTGCATAAATAATGCGCTAAAATGCGAAGATGATTGCATGAATACGGCAGACATAGCGGAATAAATAATTTTTTAAAAACAAAACTTACCCAGATTTCTGGTACGGCCGAACTCTTCAAAAACAGTCTTTCACTTTTCCCGAACTTTTTCCTGATGTAATCATCCTCTTTGAAGTGTGCACTGCACAAACGAAAGGTTTTGACTCGTTCCAGCTGAGAATCCTTGGAGTAGCCGATTGCTAAAAGCCATGATGCCTTAGAGAAACGTCCTTAGCAGGAAAAGTGTCAAACCGAAAAGGTGATCCTGTAACATCCTTATTGTTACAACCCGGGAACCTGCAGGTACGCACCATGGCTCGATATATTTAAGAAAAACTACTTTTAAGTGACTTTAGAAGTTGTTGTTTCACTCATACAGCCCGGATTAGCAGCCAGACACGACGCAGTTCTATTGCTGCGGTGAGCGGCGCAGGGATACGAATGACAAAAAGTAGTCCCTTTAAGCTATTAACTATGTTTTCCAGTGTTTTAGCATTAGTCATGTCAAAGACTGGCATTCTAGCTAAAGTGTTGCTGTGTGGTTGTAGGGGTGGTCTTGGTGTGTTGGTTGACAGGGAGGAGTGAATGGCTGATCTGATGTTTAGTATTTTATCATCGAAAAAGGATGCAAACTCATTACATTTAGTTTGGGACTTGAAATCAGGGGCTAACTGTGTTGGTTGGTTAGTAAGCCTCTCAATAGTGGCAAACAGAACACGGGAATTGTTGATATTATCACTTATGACTTTGGAGAAAAAGGCTTGTCTCGCCTTTTTTAATTCAGAGTTGTAGGTGCGGAGCTGCAGTCTGTAGGTCTCATAATGATCAGGCAGGCTACTATTCCTCCATTTATGCTCAGCTTTGTGGCATTCTCTCTTTTGGTTTGTAACAGATTTAGTGAACTTCCACTGGAGATATTTGGACTCAAACTCTTCTGAACACACAGATAAACACTTTGTTATTTGATCACGTGAATGAACAGACGTTTTTTGCCTTGTAGAAATTATAACAGGAATAGGGAAAACTAACATTTCATTAGGTCCACATTTGTCCTGGAAACATTGATAAGGAACATATTCCCTCAAATCTGGACCAGGTTGATATCAGACAGAGGATACTGAGAGCTGTGAATGTGACATGGAGATACTGTGTTGGCGGGCGGGGCAAGGGGTGAATTGCACAGGGTAGAAGGGGGGGAATTGGCGAGATGGATCAGGTGGGTCAATGAAGCTTGATGTGAGTTGGGGCGGGGGGAGGGATTCCTTCGGTCTGTCAGTTTTGTGTTGATGTAGCTCTTCCAAGTGTTCAGAGCAGAGCTGAGTTGCGCTATGTTGTTGTTTTGGAACATCCTGCGTGTTGACCTTG
Organism: Aphyosemion australe; assembly: GCA_006937985.1. Classification (NCBI taxonomy): domain Eukaryota; kingdom Metazoa; phylum Chordata; class Actinopteri; order Cyprinodontiformes; family Nothobranchiidae; genus Aphyosemion; species Aphyosemion australe. The sequence continues at coordinate 3,239,634 of SSNS01000028.1, read as the reverse complement.
GCATGGTGAGCAAGGAGTACTTCTTTGTGATAGCTGACCTGCTGTGTTATGATATCCTGTTCTCCTTGGTGGGGGCACGCTGGAAGTGAATGAGATTTGAGATGAAAAGTCGTAATCCATGTTTGTTGAGACGAATTCCGTCAGGTAAGAAGAGGTGTCTGCGATCCCAAAACTACAAGAGTTGCTGCTGAAGCAGAATAGAAAAAAAAGCTATGTTTGTGCTGCTTTAAAATCGCTGCCTCTAAACTCCCAATGCTGAATAATGTGGGAAATCCCCCCACAACGTCATAATTCATGTGTTTAAATGATGATGACCCACACTTTTACCGAGTCAGAGGACTCCAAATCACACTACAGTGTGTTTTACAGCACTTCTGGTCATTGAACGCCCCTTTTACATCACGCAGCTGCTGTTCTTGTCCCCAAATGGATTAAATCACGTCGTACTTCAGCAGAATAAAACTTTTAATGTCTGTAGCTGCTTTTTGGCGCTGATCAGTGACATCACTCACTGCCGAAGCTGTCGCAATATGCTGAAGGCTGAAATTGTATGGAGACACAACAGCTGAGAGGACCAACCCATCGATCTCCCAGTCAATTTTCCCATCCCAGAAATTTCCCGGAACTCCTGTAGTGGAAACACGGCTCATGTGAAGGTTTTTTTTTTTTCTCTTTAAGCCTTTTGAGTCACTGGCTTTGAGTAATAACTCATTACGGTCGGATCTGGTCAGAATCCCATCGGATCCAAACCAGATGGCGTGAGACTCGTATGTGAGTGGTAAACTCACATGAGCTCTGAAATAGCTAGAGCTAATACAGAGCACAAGGGAAATCCCCCAGGTTTACCCCACTAACTCCCCCGCTAACTCCCCCGCTAACTCAGGCAAGCAAACAGACCAAAGCAGCTTAGGTACAAAAACCCAGATTTGATTAAATGCAGTGATCGAAATACCACAGCACATATTTGTCACCCTCTGACTGCTGTGTTACTGTGTATGTGTGTGTGTGTGTGTGTGTAGACTCCTACACTGTGTGGTCTCAGTGGTGTTCCAGATGACCATACTGAGAGACCTGGAGAAGCTGGCTGGTTGGGTCCGCATCTCCATCATTTACATCTTCAGTGGCATCACTGGGAACCTGGCCTCTGCCTTGTTCCTGCCCTACAGAGCTGAGGTGAGCAACTTTAGTGTGCACGGGCATTTAGCAGCAACTCTGAGTTCTTTACCTCATCTAAAATAAAGGCTACAGCAGAATGATTACGACATTATTATATTATATATTAAATAAAATTGAATTATTAAAGGGGACACATGTAAACCTCACCTTTTGCATCATTTTGTGTTGCCGTGTGGGTCTCTACTGCAAACTCCAAACATCAATAAAAAACATCCAAACATTTTCTGCCAGGGTTTTAGAAATGATGTGCCTCTATGAGCTTTTTGCAAATATCCCTTATTGTGATGTCACAATGAGGAAAATTAGCATTGACATCAGGACCCAATGAAGAGGTCTGTTTTTTAATTCAAACTCATTCAGAAAGAAAATCAGTCGTAAAAACTTTTGAAGTTTTATTTAGTTTCATGCGATGGTCAATAACTCTGCAGAATAATAATAAAGACAGCCTGTATAAAATAATGAGGAACGTGTTAAATAAACTTCAGGGTAAACAACATGTATAAAATAACCATTAACAATGCGTTTAGAGCTGTTTTAAAAGCCTACTTTGGCCGTGGTTGTGTTCGAACCCGCTGTTTTCTGTTGTTTTTTTTTTACTTTGCACCTTGTGCATCCTGTTGTTTGTGTCCTATTTCTCTTTTTTAACTCGGTGACTTGTTATGCAAGAACTCGTAGAGTAAAGAAGCTTTTAAAATGTGGTCAGAAGAACCTGATTTTGACGGTCAGGTCTGTTCTGAGGTCTGTGGCGGTGTAAAGCCCACTTTCCTCGCTAAGCGATTAGCCTAATGCTATTGTGAGAGTTAACGAAGGCCGTTGGCTCGGCGCTTAGTGAAGGGATTACAGGTTACAGTTTAAACAAAGACATTTGTAGCACAGCTCCCACTTGTCTGCTGATGCCTCTGGTCTGCACGTGTTCACAAACACGTTGGTTGTGGCGATCACATGAAATCCCTCCTCTCCCATGTGGTCTGTAATAATAGCAGACGTGTTAAATGAACACATAATTAATAAATACCTGTATGATTTTAATGCATTTCCGCCTATATGATGGACGATCCCCTCATGGAGCAGTATTGAGGTGACTCGGTGTGACTATGACGTGACTGTCAGAAATCTCACCAGGAATAGCCCGAGGAAGCACATGCACTGCACGACACGCCGCAGTCAGGCCACTTAAAGAGGTGCTTTAGGAGGATTATCCCGTTGGTGTTAAGTCATGGAGCCCTGCAGCTTATGGAAAAATGACCCAAACAGCAGCTCTTAGAATGGAATGAGAGGAAGTCTCACAAGCATTAAAGCAACTCCACAAGGAGCAGGATAAAGTCTAGAGAGAAACGTTTTCTTACTGCGACACGAGGACTGATGAGTAGGGTCCTGTGGAGGAGCTGGATTTGTGAAAGAGGAGAAGCTCGTGTCAGCGGAGGGAGAAAGTTAGTCAGAGCAGCATGATGCTAGATAAAAGTCAGCAGTTAGAAGTCTATAGATGATTATTAGGACAGATATTGTGCACTTTTCTTCTCCTCACTGGTGTTATTGACCTCCTGCTCCCCTACTTTTGAAGTCTTTATCATTTTCATGTTGCTGTATGAAAAGCAGCTGTAGCAAAACACAGAATACAAACATTTAAAAGCTCTAACATTACTTTTTCACTTTCACCAGTGTTTTTGTGGCTGCCATGTTGAATGAGAAAAGGCAAAAACATTACCCTCCTACTATTGGCTTACACTAAACATGTCTGTCACACATTTACTGTTACATTTTTGTTAGTCATCATAAATAAGTTGCTTCATAAAGAACAGAATCCTCTCTACCTCCAGGTCTGAAAACAGTCAGCATGTAGCTTTACTCAAACACATTTACTCCTGTCTTTAAATGACATTTTAATGTCATTTTCATTAATAAAGACTTGCTGCTGCTGTAGCAGAAATGAAGACTATTTTCCCGTTTGTTTACAGAAGTGTTTGTTAATGTTCCAATGAAATCCAGATGAAATGTGTTGAGAAAACTCTTTAACAGTCACCAGGAAGGGGAGATCAGAGCTGCGTCTCTTGCCAGGAGGAATTAGAATGAAGAGGATGTTCTGTCCGTCTGGACAGGAGCCGGTTGGAGACAAAGCTCTGGCGTTCTCGACTAACTCTGGGAAAGACGATCTTTGTGTGAACAAACGGACTCTACTGATGAAGAAGTGATGTTTTAAAGAACTCAGAGGCAGAAATCCATTTTATTTTGTTGAGCGTTTTTCGGGTCACGTCTACGTGAAGTTGTGAAGAGCGCAAAAAGTTGACCTAATTTCACAGATTCCTGAAGCCACCAGTGTTAGCTCGATCATATCTGAAAGTATTTTATCTGAGTTTGTCCTCTGCGCTCCTCAAGCGTATGGCTGAATGAATGAATAACTTTATTGTCAATGTACAGTGAAACAGTGCAACTTACCAGCTCTGGTGGCCTAGTGGTAGAGTGTCCGCCCCGGGACTGGGAGATCAGGGTTCGATTCCCGGTCGGGTCATACCAAAGACTTTGAAAAAATGGGACCCAATGCCTCCTTGCTTGACACTCAGCATTAAGGGGTTGGATTGGGGGGTTAAACCACCAAATAGTTCCCGAGTGCGGCCACAGCTGCAGCTTACCGCTCCCCACCATGGGGATGGGTCAAATACGGAGATGTAATTTCACCATTGTGTGATGAATACTTGGTATTTTAACTTTACTTTAACTTTAAATAAAGAGTACCTCATAGAAGAGGTGCCAATATGTACAAAAGAAAAATACCAGGCAAACAATCAGTCGATTGTGCTAATGCTCTGTGTCATGGTTAATGGACTTTATCGACCCTCACTCTGGCCTCTCATTTGAATTTGTGTCATGGGTTTGAGGATTGAGGAGTTCCTCAAGGTATTCCATCCACTGTCTACACATGTCGGGGTGTTCCGCCTTGCAATCGGAAGGTCGCAGGTTCGCGTCCTGCTCAGTTGGTCGCCGTCGTGTCCTTGGACAAGACATTTAACCCGCCTTGCCTGCTGGTGGTGGTCAGAGGGACCGGTGGCGCCAGTGTACAGCAGGCCCCGCCTCTGTCAGTGCGCCTCAGGGCAGCTGTAGCTACGATGTAGCTCATCCCCACCAGCGTGTGAATGGGTGGATGACTGAGTGTGTTGTGAAGCGCCTTGGGGGGTTGTAGAACCCTAAGAAGGCGCTATACAAATACAGGCCGTTTACCATTTTCACCTTTGGTGGTGGTGTTTAATAGGTTCACAGATTAGCCGCCTGGCTTTGACCAGGCCAATCTTCAAACTCAGTGTTGACGTCACGCTAATCTACGCACCGTTCCGTCTGACCCGAACTTTAGTTTCACCCCCATAATTTATCTATAACACTAAACCTGATGAGTGCTGCAGCCGTGAAACCAATCTGCTCAGAGACACGCTCAAACATTCTAGATCAGGTTAGGATCATTAGTTTATGTTACTGAGAGCAAATCAACAAGTCAGTCTTTTAGTCATGTGCCTCTCTGTGATAATGGAGATGAGTCCGTTTTACTTAACATACGATCTAGAGAACTTGCTGTTGATGGTAAGTAATGAGATTCTCTCCTGCTCTCATCCAATTTAACTTGTTGACCTGTGTGGGTCAGTCACCCGTCCCGCCTTCAGGGTTCACTGATCACTGATCTGTGGTGTGTGCAACGCAGACTAAAAACATGCCATGTTCTATTTCCTGTTTAAACACAGTCTAACATGTCACTTGGTCGGATAATTAATCGACAGGAGTAAACAACAATATGGGAAATTGAAATCACAATGAAACATATAACTCAAGTGACCAAACTCTGTGACCCATTTGCTCTCAGAGTGAAATGATGTGTGTAAAGAAGGGTTTTTTAGCATGTATCTGGACCAGAACAGTAATTGTTTACGATGTGAATACATGTCATTTCTTTATCCACTAGCCTAGAGAGTAAAAAATAACGTACAAACCGTCAACACGCGTAAATAAACCAGGAGCCAAAGCAAAACGAGCTCCCCCTAGTGGCTGGTTCCAGTATAGGTTCTAAGTCCCACCCCCTCTATGTGCAGAAACAGGACATTGTCCTCACTAAAACATAAAAATACAACTATCACTTTCCAGGTGTTGACTCCTGGTTGTTCCTTTAGTTCTTGTATATGTTCAAATATTAAGTTTCTCATTTGTTTAGTAATAATTATAGTTTTTGATTTGGCTTGGGTAGTGGCTTCAACAAATGCAACAGTTGTTTGTAGGCAAGTAGGTGAAACGTCCATCCCCACATCCTGAGTGCTCAGGCTGGTTTTAAACACAACATGGCAGACTATGGTAGTGATCCCTGAGGGCTGGTATCCAGCATGGTTTACTGTCTTCCTGCTTCAACTCACCTGATTTTAATCAGCAGGTGATTAACAGATGAGCTGCTGAACAGGTGAATCAAGTGTGTTGGATTAGGGAAACAACTAAAACATGCTGGATACCGGCCCTCGGGGGATTTGGGGATACTGGACTATGGGATTGTCTGGCTTTGCTTTCCCACAACTGAAGAAAGCAAATTGCTGGTTATTTATACGTGTTTGTGGTACATAGATGATATACTTAATTAAAATGGTTTATTCATCTTGACTGTTCTTTTCATTCTCTGTTCCTCCAGGTCGGCCCAGCAGGATCCCAGTTTGGGCTCCTTGCTTGCCTTTTTGTTGAGCTTTTCCAAGGATGGCAGATGCTGGAAAATCCATGGAAGGCCTTCCTAAAACTGCTAGGCATCGTCCTCTTCCTCTTCATGTGCGGCCTTCTGCCGTGGATTGACAACATCGCCCACATCTTTGGCTTCCTCAGTGGCCTGCTCCTGTCCTTTGCCTTCTTACCGTACGTCACCTTTGGGACCTTTGACAAGTACCGCAAACGCATCCTGATCGCTGTGTCCTTGCTGGCCTACGTGGGACTCTTCTCCTCCCTCATCATCTGGTTTTATGTCTATCACATTAACTTGTACTGGCTGGAGCATTTCACCTGCCTCCCCTTCACGAGCAAGTTCTGTGAAAAATACGACATAGATCATGACATTAATGATGTAGTACACTAGGCTTCATGGAGATAAACGCTATTGGCCCGTCGCCGGAGGTGTAAATACTTTTGGTTCCAGTTAAGTATTTGACAATCAAGATTTTTTTAAAGTGTCTTTGTGAATGAAAGTGAATTTTCTCTACTCATCAGCATGCTGGCTCACCAACTCTTTATATTTTTACCAAGTCAGGTTTTGCACCACATGGCTGATAAAAGTTGCTGACTAGCAAGTCGATCCTCACATTTTTAAAATGGGAAAATACTGAGAAAGGGGCAATAATCTACAGGTGCTCACTCAGAGAGGGAGTTGTGACCACACCCACCATCACCACCACCCACTTCGCTCCCACAGGCTGACTGGTGTGTTGGTGAACCAGTGATGACCCGTCAGATGCTTCCTATTGTAATTGTTGTTTTCAGTATTTGGATTTAACACTACACATGCACTTATTGATTCCTATGCTTCTCTAGACACTTAAAAAGTTTTTTTCCTTCCATCTTTTTTCAGTGTTGCTGGTAACCATACGTCCCACTTATTCCTGGCAATGTGCAGCTGAAGTCAGTGAAAACAAATCTCAGCAGTCGTCTGAAACCACTAGCTGCCTTAAACACTCTATGCCGTTTCACAGAGATGCCTCGGTTCTGTTTTCTGATGAACTTTGTGAATCAAAGTCCCGATCCTACCAAAGTAACGCCATGTGCTGCTTCCATCTGCTCAGACGTTTGTGCCGGTGCGTTTCCTGCACCTCAAACACATATTTTAGGAGACTTTTTCTAGAAATGTTTGATCAAAAGGAGTTTTGTGTCGTCATTTTTCTAAGCTTTGTTCATCAGCCCCGTTATCGTGCTTTTCTTTTCTTACATGGTGAAAAACACGTTGCTGTTTATGGCAGGTCCCTGACAATGTGATCGTACTGGTAAAAGGCCTGGGGGGGGGGGGGGGGGGGGGGGGGGGGGGGACTTTAGTTGGTTTTAATTGTTCAGGATTCGTGTGTGTGTGTGTGTGTGTCGATCCCAGTCACATTGATGTTTGGTGGAAGATTATGTGGCTTTAGTATTAGTGAGATTATGTTAGTCAGGGGATCATCTGGCATTTACAAGAAAACCTGTTGTTTAAAACGTAACATAAACAGGATCTTTAACGTAATCTCCTTACTGTGCCTTTTGACATGCATGTGAAAGTTTGAGGCGAATCACAACAACCCACGTCTGCAGCTGCACCTCCGTATGCATCGGGACCAAATAATTCAACTTTTTTGTTATTTATTGTAAGAAACGAGAACGTTTCAGATTAAGGGAAAGGCCATGGTACTGTTCTGCTTCCATTTTGGAAAAAAAATAAAATGCATATTAAAGCAGTTATGTTGAAATAAAAATCAGTCCATTAACAGTAAAGAGCTTGTTTTATTGTTTTTGCTTTAATGAATTTTGCTAATCCTATGTGGAGATGTTTCTGGAGCTACTGAGACCAACGTGTGTCTTGTTGGTACTGGTTCTGTATGAACAGAACCAGTACTGTGAACTGGTTCTGCAAAAGGCCTGAATGTTCCAGAAAAATGTAATGATATGGACAACAAAAGCAGAAGATTAAGAAAAATACAACCTTTATTACACATCTGGTACCAAAAATAATATACATTTAGAATTTAAGTGACAAACTCAACAGCCACAAGAGAAAAAAGCTACTAAAATAGAAATGTGCTTTAAGACATTAATAAACTGGACGGGGTTTAGAGCAGAACATGGTTACCACTAACAGAGCCACACGTGTTTATAAAACACCCACTTCTTCCTGTCAGGCTGCTGATGGTGGGCGTCCATCCTTTATGATTTATTCTGTCTTTAAACCCAGCTAACACTTTACTGTAGTGATGGTACAAAGTATGACTCAGCAGATCTACTGATACTTGTTTTCTGCTGACTCGGACAGAAAGCCAATTAGCCTGATGGGATCAGAATCACAAGGCAGATGCTCTATTAAAGCACGTCACAATAATAGTTTTCTTTACAAAAGTCATTAAAACTTTCATTCTTTGCTTTACTGGATTTGTTTCTTACACTAAAACACGACTCCTGATGTGTTTTCAGTCTCAAACATCTCGTGCAAACAGTGAAAGCTGGAGGGCAGCTCCTTGTCAGCTCTTGAGACTCTCTTGTCGCCGCCGGCTGAAAGACTTCCACCCAGTGAAGATCACAAACTCTAGGATCAACAAAACGACTCACTTCCCTTTTCCTGTCTCCAAAAGGTGATGGAGTCCCGTCACCAAGGAGGAGTCCACCTAAAGAGTCCTTCTGTTTTCAGTATCCACTGTTTCGACGCATGAAGGCGTGGCCCCACACTGGGTAGAACATCTCTGTGAAGATGAGGGGCCCCACCGTGATCTCACTGGGGCCCCTCACCTTGAAACCAGACTTCTGGTAGAAGGGAACCAGGAAGTCCTCACACATGAGGACGGCTCGGCGCACGTAGGGCAGACAGCGGAGGTACTGCAGGTATCGCCACATCAGGATGGAGCCTTTCCCCTGCTGCCTGAAGGTGCGGTGGACGGCCAGGACGTGGATGTGGACCGTGGTCCCGTGAGGCTTATGGAGGGTCAAGGCGTCCTGGAGGACAGAGGAAAAGAAAAGCTGTAGGAACAATAAGAATAAACGACACAACCAACCAGAACGTGGTTTATTACTAAGACTCGTTTAGTAAGTCAACTAATTATTAAAAATAAATGCTAAACTCAGAACAGCCTGCAGACTGATAAGCTAACCGCTAGTTTCAGTGGGACTAACAACAAGGAAGATGGCTACCTTCATCAACAACTTTAATCTCAAATGTTTGAAAGCTGCTTATGTGATTTATTATTCTTTAATCCCATCGATTGATAGATTAGTTTGTTACATTAATAATATAATCATTTACAAGCAGCAGCTAGCTGTAGCCCTTCTGGTGCAGCCTGGGGAACCTCCTGCATCGTATTTATGCTGGAATATCTGTGTGACATTAAATGGTTTGTAGATCGTTGTTTGCATGAACCAGTGAGTTAAAATCCACTTTGGTTATGATTCCACTGAGCCTAGCTGTTAGCTTATCAATCCGGCCTGTTCTAACCTGTTTCTCCAAACGGAACCTTGTTGTTCAGAGTTATCTACAACTGTTTGTTACTTTTACACAGAACCCTGTTTCAGGCATGAACATTCATCCTGAAATCCACCCGGAAGAAGAAACTTCCAGACTTTGTAAGAAACTCTTGGGATAATTTAGGAATTCAGGAATGTCTTTATTATCTGCCTCACAACAGGTCAGAGATGGAACCGAACCAGAACACTTCAGGTGAGTCAGATTTGGGTTCAGCTTTTTGATCAGATCAGAGAAGCCACATCACTGTAGTTAGACTCGTGGCTGATTCCAGAACAGTTCCCAATCCCATGAGGGATGTTTGCTTCTGTCCAAAACTAAAAAAAACAAAAACTACAGAATGAAACCCAGCTTTAGTCAGGATTTTATCAGGATATTTCAGATCTTTCTACTAGGTCACCTATAATGTTTGAAAGTCATTCATTTATCTTATTGGGATGATAATCTAAATCTCCACCGTTAATCTGGTTGAATCTCGCAGTTTCCAAGTCACTCAGTGGGGCGTGGCTAAGTCCGAAGCGCCCGTGCAGGTGTGCTGTGTCTCACCAAGGTAAGCCTCTCCTGGTCCCACAGTGAGCCGATAATAAAAGCCACCAGCCGTCCCTCCTCGAACCAGCCAAGAGACAGCTCAGGACAAAGCGTGAGGAAGTGACGCACCTCGTCCAGGTGGAGAGGACACTCGCCGGACACTGAGATGAAAGCTGTGTGAGGAAGAGGAGAGGGAGGAGGAGGTCAGCAGGGCAACTGCGAAGCTCCAAACAAGTGCGTCAAAGTTCGTAAAACCCGCAGATAAAGACCGTTTCCGACTGCGCAAACTGAAGTCAGTGCGTGTTTTTGCAGAGAGACACCAACATAACGCTTCTGTGCGTAAACGGCTCCTTTACCTTCTCGCTCAATCTCGAACACGCTGATGGCGTCCTCCGGGCTGAGCGAGCGGAACTCGCTGGCCGGCAACGTGTGGCGGCGGCCCCGCGGCACCGGGGAGCGCATATGGAGCGGCTTCATGAACGGAACCGCGTTCAGCACCAACATAGTGTTTCAGAACACGAGCTATCTGAATAAAGACACGGGCACTGTCCTCTGACTTCTTCTCTCAGCCGAACCTTCCCGCTCCGATCTCAGCAGAACTCGTGCGTAAAAGTCTGAGCTGCAGCGGCGCGTCCGGTGGATTTATAGGAGCGGGAGCGGGGGCGGTGGTTGATAATCCCGAGTAGAGCTGGATCACCGAACCCTCCTTTCCCGGTTCAGGTGGAACAATAAACATATTTACTCAGGGTCAGAGCTGGAATGATCCGTCCATCACCAGATTTAGATTTACCGGATCATGTTGGAGCGTCTCCATGTGACCGAGGCTATCAGACAATCCTTTAAGGTATTTTATCCTAATTTATTATGAGTAATTGTCATGCTGACCTCTGAGGGCTTGACTCAACTCAGGATCTGATTTCTCTAAAGGAGACTTAACAGTCAGCTGCTCGTTTCCCCTTTAAGTTGATATTTTTCCCAAGCGCGTTAAGAGGCTTAGAGCTTGTTTATCACCTCCTAAAGTGGAATTTAATATTTATAGACACATTTCAGCTTTAATAATAATAATAATAATAATAATAATAATAATAATAATAATAAGGGAAGAAGAAGAAGAAGAAGGGACGAATGAAGCAGCAACATTATAATTGATATTTAACACCCAGATCAGTTAAAAGTAAAAATCCTCTCAAATCTATTTTAGATTTATTTGGATTTTATTTGTGTTTTCTTCTTTATTGGTTAGTTGTGCAGATTTTATACACACAACAGAACAAGTTTCACCATCGAATGAAAAAAATTCAGATGATTTTAAAAAATAAAATCATATGCATTTGTAAAATAGATGAATAATTTGGTAATGTATAAAGAAAAGTAATCACCATAATAGAAATTAAAAGCTTGAGTAATTACTAAAATTAAAAGAATAGTTGACCTTTATTGCAGCTAAACTGGTGAAGTATCACACACAGACGGTTGTTTTTCCACAGAGGGTCTTGAGTAACATTCCTTCTCTAATCAGCTCTGGGGGTCCAGAGAGACCCCCTCTGGGTCTAAGTGTGCAGTCCCAGATTATAGTTCCACCAGACGGCTCTGTGTACACATCTTTAATCTGCAAAACAATCCTTTGCTGTAAACAAAAAATAGACCTGTCCTTTGAAGAAGTGCTTTTGCATTCTGAGTCTTTAAATTAGGTGGAATTTTAGATATTAAAATATAATATGTCAAAAATATTGTTTTTCCTTTTACTGCCACGTGCATGTGTTTAAGGCAGAAACCGTTTTAAATCAGATCAGCATGAGTAATACACAGTTTGGCCTCTAGAGGGCGCCCACATTCCTTTATGTTCTATAAAAAAAAGTGGAGACAAACATCTTTTCCAACTACAGACTGATATCTCTGTCACAATTTTCAAAAATATTAGAAAAACTATATATTACCTGGTTGGACGGATTTCTGATTAAAGAAAATATATTAAATGATAGTCAATATGGTTTTAGAACTAATCATTCCATTTCCATGGCACTAATGGAATTAACAGAAGAAATATCAGAAGCCATTGACAAAAAGAACCATTTTATAAGTATCTTTATCGACCTAAAAAACATTTGATACAGTGAATCATGAAAGTCTTCTTAAAAACTGAGTAAATATGGCATCAAAGGAGTGGCTCTAAAATGGATAACTACGTAGTTATTTAAATGACAGACAACAATATGTTCATATAAACAACATTAAATCTAAATTATGTAATATAACTTGTGGTGTACCACAAGGGTCGGTATTAGGCCCTAAACTATTTATTATTTATATAAATGACATGGTCTCTATATCTAATATATTAAAATGCACTTTATTTGCAGATGACACAACTTTTTATTATTCAGGAGATAATGTAGAACAGATGATAGAAATAGTACAAACAGAACTGAAAAAAAATTAAATTATGGTTTGATGGGAATAAACTTTCATTAAACAGTGAAAAATCGTGTTTTAAGATATTTAGTAATACAAATTTAAATAATACAACTTTATTAAATATAGATGATATTAATATTAAAAGAGTAAAAGAAGTCAAACTTTTGGGAGTTATACAAAAAATGTCTTGGAAACCACATATAAACAGTGTCAAAACTAAAATAACTAAAACAATCGCAATGTTACAAATGGCCACTGGATGATAACTCCCTATATCTATTATAAAACTCACTAATTATACCATACTTGAACTACTGTATTGAAAGTTGGGGAACAACATATAAAAGTTATACAAATTCCATTTACATCTTGCAAAAAAGAATCATTACATGGAGCAACTACAGAGATCCGTCCAACCCGTTATTTATAAAATTAAAAACATTAAAATTCTATGACCTAGTGGACTATAATATTTTAAAATGTATGTATAATGCAAACAAAAAATACATTCCTGCAAGTTTAATTAAAAGATTTACAAAAGACAGAGTAAAGAGGATATGAATTATTTATAATACCTATAGGCACAGGATAATTGTAAAGGAGCGCTGTGTCTCTGCCTCTGATTTCCACTCAATATTGCAGAGCCACGTCAACCAACACAGCCCCACAACATCCAGAGCCTTAAGGAACTCCGGGTGGATCTCATCCACCCCCGGGGCCTTGCCACCAAGGAGCTTTTTGACCACCTCAGTGACCTCAGTTCCAGAGTTTGGAGAGCCCAACCCCAGGTCCCCAGACTCCACTTCCTCACGGGAAGACGTGCCGGTGGGATTGAGGAGGTCTTTGAAGTACTCCGCCCACCGATGCACAACGTCCTGTGTCGAGGTCAGCAGCAATGCTTTCCCCTCCTGAGACGCTGGATGGTGGACCAGAATCTCCTCGAAGCTGTACAGAAGTCTTGCTTCATGGTCTCACTGAACTCCTCCCACGCCAGGGCCACATTCCGCTTGGACTGCCGGTACCTATCAGCTGCCTCTAGAGTCGCACAGCTTGACAGCATCCCTAACCACCAGGGTCCACCAGCGGGTTCGGGGGTTGCCGCCATGACAGGCCTGTGGTTCCGGTTGACCACCTCGACAATGGAAGCACGGAACATGTGGACTCGGATTCAATGTTGCCCGCCTCCCCCGGGACGTGTTCGAAATTCTGTCTGAGGTGGGATTTGAAGCTCCTTCTGACAGGAAACTCCACCAGACTTTCCCAACAGACCTCCACAATATGTTTAATGATAAATGAGCCACACTAGTATAGAACATTCAGAGTCAGAGGACTCCAAAGCGCTTTACACTACAGTGTATCATTCATCCATTCACACACACATTCACACGCTGGTGGTGATGAGCTACAATGTAGCCACAGCTGCCCTGGGGCGCACTGACAGAGGCAAGGCTGCCAAGCACAGGTGCCACCAGTCCCTCTGATCACCACCAGCAGGTAAGGAGAGTTAAGTGTCTTGCCCAAAGACACAACAGCAGCATTCTCTGCATGGAGCCGGGATAGATCCTACAACCTTCCGATTACTGGACAACCCACTCTACCTCCTGAGCTACTGCTGCCCTGTCAGGTCTGACCGGCATCCTCCCCCACCATCGAAGCCAACTCACCACCAGGTAGTGGTCAGTCGACAGCTCCACCCCTCTCTTCACTCGAGTGTCCAAGACAAGCGGGCGTAGATCAGATGAGACGACAACAACAAGTCGATCATTGAGCTGCGGCCTAAGAGCACATATGGACACCCTTATGCCTGAACATGGTGTTCATTATGGACAATACATGACGAGCACAGAAGTCCAATAACAAAACACCACACGGATTCAGATCCGGGGGACCGTTCCTCCCAACCACACCTCTCCAGGTCTCACAGTCGTTACACACTTGAGCATTGATGTCCGCCAGGAGAACAATCTACATTTAAAGTGAAACAACATAAAAGTAGTTGTGTTAATGTGCATAAAGAAAATGACATCTAGAAAATAAATAATAGTCTTCTCGAGAATCAGAGGAAAAAGGCTTTATTGATGTTAAAGTATTCAAACCCATTTTATTACTTTACTGCTGACCAGCTTTTTGCAGGTTTCTGGTTGGAATCGAGAGACAGATGACCTGATCCATGCTTTCTGCCCAGTGTGCACGCCTGATGCACAACAGCTTAAGAAAACATCAAATCATGCTTGGCTGCAGTGGTTTTGTTTTGATCACATAATAAGAAGTTAATAGGAAACAAGCTCTGGCAGGATGATGCTTCTGTTGTTACGTGCTTCTCAGACAGTAGAGGGCACCCATGCTTCATCGTCCACAGGAGAAACAAAAGCAAATAGATTTAAAGGAGACATATCATGAAAAACCCACTTTTTTATCTCTTAATACAGTATTTTTCACATTTTAAGTGTCTAAGTGTGCAAAAAGTATTATATTATTCACTATAGGTGCTATTTCTGTATTTAATTATAAAGTTTTGGTCATATTTGTCCACCGGTTCAGTTTTTAAATTTGACTATTACATATTTTTACTGTGTCTTTTAAATTTGACTATTACATATTTTTACTGTGTCGTCACAATAACTTCCAAATATGGTCTTGGACCTCCGGCTACACAGAAAGTAAATCCGCCATTTTTTCTTCTCGCTAACATTTTTGTAGTCCAACCTGGAGAATGAATAAATCAGGAGTGGAGAGGCCCAAATGTTCGTTTTTCTGAGCCACACAAATTTTGAAGTTTTATTCCCTTTAAGGACGAGTGCTGTGGCAGTATTTTCACGTCAGGCTGGTGACTACTGCTAAAAAAACCACAGAAGGAGACGTGGACCTGCCGTGACCAGGCTAGAGCCGGCCGGCAGACGGGTACTTTCCCAGTGCAGGGCAGCAGACAGACAGCATATGAAGTCCTCCAGCACGGTCCGGAGAAGGACTTTGAGGGGTCATTTCTTCTGAATATGGCAGTAACGGACACAGCAGCAAGCGGTAAGCTCCATATAACTCTAAAATGTCGGCAAACTTTACTTTAGAATTGTATTTATGGGATAGAGTGAGAACTCTGGAGACTGATTGCTGATCTGATAGTATCCTAAACAGAGACTCCGGTCAGAGAGAATAAGTTGGTAACAGCAGGTAGGGTTACATTCCTCTGTGTTTGCGTCCGGGGACGCGTGGATCTGAGGAACGGTGGCGGCGATGCGGTGTCCCTGTGAGCTGTCAGATGTCAGCTGTCAGATTATCTGAGCTGCAGGCAGCTCTAACGGAGAAAA
This sequence comes from Aphyosemion australe, assembly GCA_006937985.1. Lineage (NCBI taxonomy): Eukaryota > Metazoa > Chordata > Actinopteri > Cyprinodontiformes > Nothobranchiidae > Aphyosemion > Aphyosemion australe. Next base: position 3,224,019 of record SSNS01000028.1, on the reverse strand, counting down.
GCTCCCGGCGATCTGCATCGCTCAGTTGATCATCTCAGCTGAGTCTGTTTATAAAATGTAACTTTTTATGCCCGTGTTTACTTTCATTTTTAGTTCTGGGCCGGAGCTCGGCATTAATTCATCACGTGATCATGACACCACCCGCTGTTGCGCCAAGGCTTAATGTGCGTTTATAAGACACACGGTTGAGGTAATATTACGCTGATTTGCCGGCAAGGTGTGTCTTATCTAAAAGGGTCTTGGATAATCTGGGAGGCGGACCTCCGCCCAGCCGCAGGCGGGGGGAGCACTCATGCTGTTGCTGGTTGAGCTTGATGAGGAGGTTCTGAAGGGAAACGAAGGGGACACGACTACTATCGAGGCTAATGCTTAGTAGTAAATTAGCCTTAGCTTCATCATTTTGTTTGGATTTGTCGGATAGTAACAGTTGCTATGATGTGTGATTGGACAATAGCCGTTCTGGGGGCGGGGCCGGCGAAAGGCTAATTGCGACTCATTAATAATGTATAAACCCTTCTCTAATAATGAACTCAAATAAGGCCTTCAGACAAAAACATGGAAAGATACAGAACAACCTTATTGGCTTACTATGCATGCATAGAGGCGCTACTGTGGCTTGAACTTACATATTCGTCAGGAACGCACACGAGGCTGTCCACCATTACCAACACCAGAATACGGAGCGCAACCGTCTTTACCAGGAAGTGACATCACAAAACTGGACCGCCAAAATAAGAGCGGTGTAAACTTTACATAATAAAAGCGGGGAGTGCACACTGCTAGGGGGCTCCCGGGTGGACCGGCTCTTACAGGTTGCTTAGGGATGAATAAATGTGGGAAATCAGACCCAATGAGTAGTAGTGGTTGCACTCTATCTATAAGTGGAAGTCCTTGTAGGTGGGAGTACTTACGCATGAGTGCTTTCACCGGGTAGCTGTGCTCAGAAAGGCTTAATTCGTCAGCAGTAAAAGCATGGTGAATGCTATACTTTGCTTTAGAAGAATGAGCGGGAGATATTTCGAACGAAACTGCAGCTCCCTGTAGGTGAATCACCTCATGGCGAACAGTACGTAGGGGTAGGTTCTCCTACTCTTTAGTCAGATGGAGGTGTTGCACTGCTGATTGGATGATGAGAGTCCTCTCAGACCCATCGTCGAGGATAGCAAAGCCTTCTAGGGAGTGCTCAGCATTGTGTAGATGTACTTTGACTAACTTGAGCATGACCATTTGTGGGCGGTTTGGGCGGTCTACGTACACAGTGTCTGGAGTAGCATTGACCATTAACACCCTTTTGGGTTCTGGGTGGCACACGTCGTGGAGCACAGTAAGATGTTGTTCCTTACATTCTTTACAGGGCTTCTTTAGAGTGCAGGCCTCAGGTGCATGATTTCTGCCACAACGCCAACAGTTTCTGTCTTTGATCCATGTGGCAATTTCGGCTACAGAAAGGGCTTTGAGTTTAGGACATAGGCTCAGATAGTGTTCTCTGTTGTCGCAGTAGGGGCAGTAAGGCTTAGGACCAGATTTAGATTTGGGTGATCCTTTACTGCCAACGGGATCTGGAGGTACAGCTTTAGTCTGACTCTCTGTGTTGTAATACACACTGGATGAAGGACCTGGAGGTTTCCTCTGGTTCCTCAGCTTTGGCTGATCTTGAAACATGTAGGCTGCTCTAGAGGAGATCCGCTTGGCTTGTGATTTCAACTGGAGCCACACAGAGAAATCTGCCAGAGTATAAGTCTTGTCAGTTCCAGTTGTTAGGATGCCGTGGTTTAAGCTATACTCAACAAAGCTATCCCTGTAGTTAGCTGGCAATTTGCTGAGCAGCCTATCCACATGAGAGCCACATTTTAGTTCGTGGCCATTTTCACCCACTAGCGATCGCAGCATGCCTACTAAAGCTTGCACTGAAAGGGCAAAGTTGTCAAATCCATCTGGATCCCCGCCTCTAACAGGAGGTGAATTTAGAATGGCTCCCAGTTTGCTCTGCACGAGCTGGCAGCCTGCCCATATATATCTTGAAGCGCCTGTAAGGCTGACGTGTATGGGTTAGGGTCATACATAAAAGCTTGTGCTAGCTTGTGGGCACTTGGTAGCTTCAAATGTTGCAACAGCACTTGATACTTATACGGCTCGGTGAGGTGAGCATGTGAGCTTAGCAGGCTGTCTAGAGCCATTTTGAGCAGTGCAAAGTCTGCCTCTTTCCCAGATGTGAAGTGGGGCAAAGCTGGTTTAGGAAGTCCATATGACGTAGCTATTAATAGCTCCATTAGATCTGTACCCGGTGCTGCTATTGAGCCTGGTGGAGGTGCTGCTGCCTGTTGAGGCACAGGTGGCACGCTGGGAGAAGAGGGCTGCAGCGGGACTGCGTCACTTCGCACTAGCTGTTGCTGTGGGTAAACCCAGGGCATTTGTTGGACTGAAGCTTGGCTGTGAACTGGTGGTAGCTTATCTAGGGGGGCTGTGGACTGTGCTGCTAAGGCTGGTGGTGCAACAGGTAATATGGCATCCACTGCAGAAGTCAGACCTGGCATTGCAGGAGGTTGAGCTTGAGGGTTAGGCTGGGCTCGGGTCGATGGTGGGCTGGTTGAGACAGGAAGATTGGCTGCTGCTATTGTGAGGGCTGGTAGAGGAGCAATGGCTGCAGGAGCAGGGTGTAGAGATCCAGGTGCACCTTGCGAGTGTGGTAGTTCTCCCATGTGGGACCTTGTATTGGACTCGCATTTGCTGTGTGGCCTGGAGGAAGCAGAGTTACTTCTGTCCTTCTTTAGGAAGGATGTAATGAGAGCTGCTTTCTCTACTTCCATTTCCTTTCCCTTTAGTTTGCGTTGCAGCATTAGCTGCTTGGTTATAGTCTCCTTAGCCTTTAATGCTGTTTCTGCCTCTTCATCAAGCTTACGCCTCTGTATTTCTTGTTCTCTTAGGAGTTCTTCTCTTTTCTTGAGGGTTTCGCGAGCTTGTTGGTCCAGACGCTGGTACTGTTCATCCAGCAGGCTTTCCTCCATTATCTGTCTTTGCACCTCTGCTAACTCCATGCGCTTCACTCTCTCCTCCAGCCTGGCTGCCTGTATATCAGATAACCCTTCGGTGATGGACCTCTTTGTTGACGAGCAGGAACTGCCCTGGGTCCTAGTTTTACTACGTTGAGATACAGATTGGCTTTGGTTAGATGATGCTTTCCTACCAGGTAGGCGGGGTATGACTCTGGTAGTTACGGCTGCAGCTGCTGCAGGTTGATCTTTAGGATGTGCTTCATGCTCATCAGGATCCTGAGCTACAGGGTTAAGAGGAGTTTGAGGTTGATATCCGACTTCGTAATCCTCCAGATACGCTGGTAATTGTCTCTCCCGCTGGGGTCTAGGACGCACTGCTGGATCTGCAGATGGTTGTCCTGGTTCCATACTGTCTTCGAATGACTATAAAAATCTGGCTCGAAGGACCATGTGATAGAGTGAGAACTCTGGAGACTGATTGCTGCTCTGATAGTATCCTAAACAGAGACTCCGGTCAGAGAGTAGGGCACGGAGAGACCTTTTCGTATTTTATTGAAGAAGTTGGTAACAGCAGGTAGGGTTACATTCCTCTGTGTTTGTATGTGTGTGGTCTATGAGAAATAAAGACAAAGAAAGATATAAAAACTGTACAAGACTGTCTAGTAAAATATAAGGTATTAAAGAATGGGCAATAAACAAGTATACATATAAATCCTGCAATTTAAGGTCTACACAGAGTGAACACTGGGAATTTCACAAAGGCTCTGATAGAATTATATGGTGGTCCCCAGAGACCTCCAGTGGTCAAACAGAGGTACTGCAGTTGCAGGTACACCACGTGACTGAAACATACGACACAAGAGCCCGGTGTCATATTACCCTTTAAGGGAAACAAGCATTAGAGGGAGGTATATATACATTAAACTAGATTGATACGCAAATAAGGTATATTTAGCATCTTTGGAAGAGGAAAATAACACAATGCACACTAGAGTAGCAATTACGACTCATTAAGAATGTATAAACCCTTCTCTAATAATGAACTCAAATAAGGCCTTCAGACAAAAACATGGAAAGATACAGAACAACCTTATTGGCTTATTATGCATGTATTGAGGCGCTACTGTGGCTTGAACTTACATATTCGTCAGGAACGCACACGAGGCTGTCCACCATTACCAACACCAGAATACGGAGCGCAACCGTCTTTACCAGGAAGTGACATTACAAAACTGGACCGCCAAAATAAGAGCCGTGTAAACTTTACATAATAAAAGCACTATTGAACAGGATACAATTTAACACTTTCCGACAGGGCTACTGTTTTGCTAGCATTAGCATCGGACCTGTTTAAGCTAGCGCTATGTGCTAGTTACCAGTATTTAGTAACTAGATAAATGTGGATTTGGCTGATCTTTGTGGAAAAAAAACATGATCTGCAAATTCTCATGAACGCCTTTTATCATACCAGATATCTGCTCACACTTTGTAGGCCAGCAGAGACTCTCTGTCTTACTTTTTGAGAGTGAAGTAATCCTAGCATGCTGCAAATATCCTGCAAAAATACAGCGCAAAATAAGGTTGTTAAAATGCATCAACACAGTGGATTTAATACAAGTTTTAAAGAACAATCTCTGGGTGAAGTGAGGTGAGGTTTCATGGCTCACTGCAGAAATAAAAACTAGCTTGGATCAAGTCAGACACAGCTAAACTAGCACTCTGTATGAGCGTGACTGACAGAAAGCTGCTAAAATAACCTGTAAAATAATTATAACAAAAGTAAAAATGCACCTTTGCTTTTTTTAGAGTCTACATCCAGGAGGCTGGAGCATCTTTCACTGACAGGATGTCAGACTAAAGCCCAGATGTGCTCAGTTGGGACACAGCTGTTCATACATGATGTTTAGGTAAGCCCTACACCTCAGACCTCTAAGAAGCCACTATCATTAGAACATCACACCCCCTGAATCACTCCATCTGATGGCAGCAGAGTGATTTATTTTGTTTTATTGGTTTAGTCGCTGTTTGGAAAGATAACATTCTGTTGAAATGATTGAATTACATTATTTTCTGTAAACAACCACCTGATCTGAGCAGCATGTGTACAGAATGTCTGTCTCCCAAGCTAAGTCTATAAAAACAGCTGCAACATTTAATAACTGCTGTTCTTTAATATGCTTATTTTGATTCCAATCATTTGAATAATTGTAGTGGCAGTATTTTATTAACATTTTTTATAAATTGTTAAATCACTGCAGCAAAGTGAACTTATAAGCAAAGTAAATAATGAACCAAAACAACAACAAAAATGTCACTATAAACATTAGTAGAACAGAACCAACTTTCCAAAAGCTGCTTGTAAACAAAATATGTCATTAAAGTTATTGTTTATCATTTCAG